>JAJEKV010000278.1:0-439762 GCA_021234155.1 Isoetes taiwanensis
CCTCCTCAACTTCTCTAACGCCTTCAGAGTATTTACGTGCTCTTCAAGGATCACACTTCTCCCACCAAAAATATCATCAAAGAAACGTCTAAAGTGTCGGGAACTTTCCTGGGTAAGTTTCGCGGAAGCTGCTTGAGCGTTGCGGGGGCATTTGATAAGCCGAAGAAATAACGAACCACCAATGCCCATCGCGTCTGCGGTCTGGATATCCTCCTCCTTTATGGTATCGATGATACTGACCTTAAATTGATTTTGGAGAAGATCTTTGCTCCTTGAAGATCCATCAAGTCGTGTCCCGTTGGAAGCGCATACTTGACGTTCTTAATGGTGTGCTTATTCAGCTGTCATAGTCTATGCACGACTCAAAGATCCATCCTTCTTGACAAAAGGAATAGAGCTCAACTGGCGGACCTTTAGGTCTAATGAGCCTGGAATTGAAGCCATCCTCTGCTTCTTCTTGATTGAGCGCGCTCCTGCGTTGTCATTCTATATGGAGCCTTGCTTGTTGGCTTTGTTCGTTTGAGTGCTTTATCTACTTTTCGACTCCCCCTCTGGAGGGCCCGGTCTCATGCGGAAGAGATGATTGGAACTTTCGCTGATCAACCAGCCCTCGGCGGCAACTAGCTGAGCATCTTGTCTTATTTGCTTCCTTCAATTAGGCTCACTAATCTCAAGCTTGAAGATGTGCTACTTGCTCCTCTTGATGCACTTGAACAGCCGTTTAGAAGACACTTCTTGCATGATAGGAACAACTTCCGCCCATTATCTCAATGATCTTGCCGTGGGTCTTTGGGAAAGGTCACCTTAAAGCTCACAATCAATAATGGCCCTGCTGGTCCAAGGTACCTCCATACCTATTATCAAGTCATATTTGCCGTGCTCATTACCTCCGCCCCCATCACGGATCTTAATCCCGACAAATTCGATGTCAAAGTTGATTCTTTACTGCGGAAGATGCGCTACTTTGCTCCACTTGCTAAGACAAGCGGGCCTTGGCTTTTGACTTTAATGGTTTCAACTTCAACATTTGAACCGATGCGGGATCTGGGATTATGGCTACTTCCGAATCTGGGACTATAAATGACCTTGGCCTTTCCTTTGTGGAATTACTTTTATCTTGGCTCTCTGCTTGCTACGTATCTATTGCGGCAAAGATATGTGACGCTCTCACCACGGATGGTGGCGGGCCTCCCTACTGGCGTCGATGCGTCAGAACCGGAAGTGTCCCAATCTCCCAACCGCTGCTTGTTGCACTCATGACATATGGCGGTTCTTTGTCTATAGCCTGTTGGAAACACACGAGCAAAGGCGCTTTTTTTTTGCACTCTGTCTCTTTTCCTTGGGCATGCTGTGAGAAGGATCGCCTTTGCTTTGGAGTAGTTTGACCCTTCTGTTTGTCTTTGAAGGACACACTTCTTCTCTGCTGTTTCCCTTGATTGCCACTATATGGGGCTCTAGCTGAAAGTCGGTATTGGCTGTTCTGGGGCCTAAAAGCACTTTCTTTGCCTTGCCTTTATCTTGGTATCTCGCATTTGCCTCGCCGCTATTACGGTCCTGTCCCTTACCAAGCTTATTGCCTTGGACTCAAGCCGATACGTTCTAGGGTTTGTGCCCGCTTACAGGCTGCGGATCTCCTCATTGGACCTTCAATGTAGCTTTCCCCATGCTTCTCACTAACTTTGGCACATACGGCCTTAGCCTCATAAATTCCTCATTGTATTTACATCTTGACTTGTTGCCCTTCTTTGCAACCCTCGTAGGAAGGCGGCCGCATCATCTTGGACTTGTGCTCTCTTGGAGCGTAATGCGCTTTGAAGGCTTTAGCAAACTTCTTGAACTCGCAAAGCATCCCGCTTAAGCCAAGCCCCTGGCATAGCCCCTTCCACCAAATCGTCTTGCTCCCCTTGAGGGTTATTTGTTGCCCCCCACGCCTTTATCCTTATCCTTCATACCATAGGCATTGCCAGATTCGGCTCATCTCGTCAAGCCAAACCTGCCTTCCATGCACGTTCACCTTTTTTGAATTTACTTTCGAGCTTCCTGGCCTTCCAAACATTTTCCCAATCGCAGTCTACTTTCTTACGGTAGTCGAGGGTTCTTGTGTCCCTTTGCCGTCCCTCCGGTGGTTCCTCACGCCTTTTAGATGCCGCTTTCGGACTTGGTTTACGCTCTTCTTCTTCCCTCGAGTCAGTCGAATCGAGCTTGATCGGAGGAGTCAAAGTGAGGACCTCTTGCTCCCTCTTCGTCTCTACACGTTTTCCGGTGATGCTTCGCGGCGGTTGGCGTTACCACCAGAACACGCTCCTGCGCTTTGTGCGGCTAACAGTGTACTATCTATTCAGTCGTCCCTCATTTTGCGATATTTCTTCTTACGGAGTCATTTGTCCAAACTCTTCAGCTGGCGGGGTTCCTTGCGAGGCGTGGCACAGAAGGGACTCTGTTCCCCATCAAAGTTCCACGGGTTATTATTAGTTCTCTGCGCTCGGGGCCCTAAATTTGCATGCCTGAAGTGGTTCATATCTACATGGTTAGTTTTCCTTGCTTTCTTGCATTATTTATGTTTGTTGGCATGGTTGAGGGGACACAAAATGTATCAACAAAACATTTATAGTGCAAGAGAATGTTATATTTATATTTTATATTACACTAATACAAGAACTTGCAACCCTTGCTAATCACTGGCGTTGATGCGGTAAGATGGATTATCCTCAAGAACTTTTCACTTGGGCTGTTTTTCCTGAATGGCCCAAAGTTCCTAAGAACATTCGATTTGGGAGATCCACCCCGTAATGCTCTTGCTAAATCTTCTGATAGGGGTGGGAGGTGTAAGGCTGCGTCGAGCGGTCTTGCCACCGTAAGGTATGGCTTAAGTCGAAGAGGCCGTGAGTGCTACGCTCTTTTCACCGGGATTGCATTTCGGTGTTAAGGGGTAGCCGCATGCGTAGAAATCGAGAGTGCAATCAGCGATACTCCTTCCTTCCCTCCGAAGGGGTGAACTTGCGGTGGATAACCGCTATTCTTCCATCCATCGGCAATGGCGGTAATAAGCGTAATGACACAGCCGTTGCGAGATGGGTCCTCCGGCCACTTTCGGTATCCGGCTATTATTGCGCTTTAGAAATCATCAACCTCCACCGTGGTGAGCTCCACAGTCCTTGATATTTGAAGCCCTCGAGGTCGAATTCCGCCTTTGTCCTATCGGGGAGGTTCTCGGCGACTTCTTGCCGTTAGGATGTTTGAGGGTCGCATAGCGGATCCCCATCTGTTCTGAGAGCAAGGAACTCTTCCTCCGTCGGTAGCTTGTTCTCGGCCTTTGCGCCTCCATGAGTCGCACGATGTTGCTGTAGGCTTGGATGCCGGTCAAAACTCGTGTAGTGTGGTAAACCCTTACTTGGAGGGAAAGTCGGGACTCTCCTCGGGCGATGAAGTCGCCCAAGTCCGTTCTTGAGGAGTTGGTGCAGCAACTCTTCAGGTCGGTACTCCCTTTCCACACTCCCGGAGGTTTTGAATGTAATTTCAAAAGAGTAGAAACTCCTCACCTCGACGATAATGGGGGAGCCGGGGCTTGTGATGCCTAACCTCAGGGGTGGCGCCGACCAGAAAGTCCGCGAGGCTCGGGAAGTCTTGCCACTCCATTTCGCTTTGTCGCCGCTCTCCAGCCGGGTCGAGGCTCAACATCGTCTTCCTCCTCCTCAGTTCCCCGCTCATCCAGAGTCTTCTTCCTTCCCTTCCCGCCCTCGTTCATCTTGTGAGGAGGATTTGTTCTTTGCTACGGCTAATGGATCTCGTCCATGGGGGAATGGGGTTTCCCAACGATGTTCGACCGCGGTGGGAGAAAGATCGAGAGGCGGTGTTGAAAGAGAAGTACTTGGTCCCATTGGCGGTTAGGACCATTGGCTTCGCGGTGTGCGGGCTTTGTTTGTGAGGTATTTGGCGATGTTCGGGACTAATTTATCGCCGCCGCCAGGCCCGCCTAGGAACAAAAATATCCTATACAAGGAGGGAGTTGCACTAGCTACCGGTTCTACCCCTAGCTTGGAACTTCGGTCAAGACTCTACTATGTCGGGTCGTGCAAGGTTGCTTGGGCGCCTACCTCCTTCTCAAAATCTGGAAGATTTGGTCGACGGCGTCGACCTGGCGGCATGGTATTTGTACCATCTCTGGAAATAGAAGTTGCCATTGATTAATTGGGAGAAGAAGGTAACAAATGGTTGCAAGAGCGCCTCGAGGAGTTAGGAAATCGGCTAGAAGGGCAGGAGCAGATTTGTAGGGTGCTTCGAGAAGTGGGGGGTCTATTTATAGAAAAGGGGAAAACCCTAATTTTTGGATGACTTGAAAAATTTCCTAGGGTTGGGTAATTCTAGCCTATCTGAGGTCAAAATAGGAGTTTGAGGACTATAGGAGATGCTTGAACAAGGCTAGGTTACCTAAAAGATGCTATGCAAGTGGGGTTGAAGGTGACTTTAACAAGTCCTGGTGAAGAATTGGTAAGAGGTCTCACGACTTAGCCTCGCTTCAATCCTAACTTTTGTTTTTGCGACGAGGCGCGAATGTGAGACATCAGTCCCATTTCGATTAAAGGTGTCCAATTTGGGTAAACTAATGGTGTGGGGTGATGGGCTCACCAAATTAGGCGAATCGACCCCTTATTTGGTCAATTTGGAGCTTTTGGTCAAGTTTAGGTTAGGTCTCTCACTTTGCCCTCGCTCTAATCCTAACTTTTGTTTTTGATTTGCGGCTGTGTGGAGACATCATGTCTCTCGGCTCCCAAATATCCTATTTCACTTGAAATAAAAGCTAAAACTTATTAATTTGCTCTAATTACTCAAGTTTATGTCATCAAAGTAGACAAAATTGCTCTCTATATTACAAAATTTTTAATTATTTACAACAAAAAGTTTCTAGGCGTTCTCCTTAATGCGGTCGCAAGACTCATGTCTTGTCGCATTAAGGTTACCCGCTGGCGTGGATAGTGCAGGCTGTTGAATCTTCAAAATGTTGCACTATCTTTGCCTCGGCCAGCCTCTTGCATTGCCAGTGGCGCCCGTGCAGTGACTCTAAAAGTCTGTTCTATAGGCACCGCATAACTACTCACGCCACCTCAACCGAGAAGGGGGCGCGGGGATTAGGAGACCGAAGGCTGCTATTTGGAAGTGTCTAATCTCCTTAACGCTCTTCTCTCCACCTCCTTCCTATCCGCTTTCTTCTGGGTGGCGGCTTGGGGAACCTGGGGCTTGGTGGTGGCGGCCTTAGGGTTTTCTTTGTTTAGTTGGTCGCCCTCCCCTCGATGAACTTAACTTTCTGTTTTCCTCATAATATTTGTTATAGGCCTCCCATTTCTTCATGTAGGCCTCGTGCTCTCTCATCTTCCTCTCATAAATCTTCACCACATGCCGGTGGCGTAGGCTTCGGGCAGTGTCGTGGTTACTTCTTTCTATCCCATGCGGGTGATAGGGGCTTCAGACTTGGTCTTGGTGGGGTTGCTTTCAGTCTGCATTTTGCTCGGGTACTTCCGCCACGTACGGGTGCTTGGAAGGGCTTCCACTGCGGCGTTAGGGTTGAAGTCTTCATCGAGAAAAAGTCGTCCGAGGAAGGGTTTGGGGGTTCGTCGGGTTGCAGCTCATAATGATAATATTTGGGTTTGGCCTCTTCCTGGTGAGACGGTCCTTACGTTCTCCTTATCTTTAGGCCACGAACTTCCCCTTTCTTTTTCTTCTTTTCTTCTAGCGCCTTTTGTTCCTCTTCCTCCCTTTTCCTCTTTTTGTCTTCCCTTCTCTTCTTTTCATTGTACTTCTGATGAATCTTCTAAGATGCGCTACCTCCGTGGCTCGGACTTTGTCACTGCTCATCACTTTCGAGGATTTCAGGTGGAGTGCGTCCGAGATGAATACCTTGTTCACCTAACTCTTTGGATCTCCGCTCTATTTCTTCAGGTACACCTCCCTCGTCTCTTCCGTCCATGGAGTTCGGTGATGTGGCCTCGTCCTCCTCCCTGGCGGTTGAACATCGATCCGAGGAGGTGTCTTCCTCTTCGTCGAAGGCTAACGACCCCCTCTTGCGAGCCTCTCACGAAGCATCTTCCGAATGATGATCTCGCCTCGATGGGCATTTGGTGGTTTCGCTGGGCGGCGACTTCCCTTCTTGATTGTTTGGTTAGGGCCATGTTTTACGGATCGTCAATCGGATAAAGCGCCGAAAGATCGCCTAAGTTGGGGAAGCCGGATTTCTAGGGCTTGGACCGAAAAAAATGAGTGGGTTCTACATCTATTTATAGCTTGGGGAATTTTAGGTCAAAACTCAAGTTGCTACATTTAACATGCTAAGGCACCAATTTATCTAAAACTTATACTTATTTGGACTTTTTTCTACCTATTGGTCTCCCACGACTTGCGCCTCGTTCCAATACTAATGTTTAGTTTTCGCGACCCGCGAGAGGTATGAGATCTCATACATTTCTAGGGTTTTTAGGTAATTAAAACATGCTATTCTAACTAATTCCTACCTTAGAATTAGCCTTACCACATTATTTATCTCAAATTCATCATGTTTTGGTGTTCTTGGCTCGATGTCTCATAGCTAGCGCCTCGCTTCAAAACAAAAGTTAGTTTTTTTTGACGGCCTGGTCGCGGAGACCACCTCCTGGAAAATTTTGGCTCGATTCTTTTTTAATCTTGTTAAATTCCAATTCACTTAATTATTTACTAGCTTAGCATAACTACAAAAGGTGAGAAAAAAAAAAAAAAATTTTTCCCACTTTTTCGAGGCTTGAGGATCCTATCAAGTTAGTACTACTGGGAACATGGTGGGTGCTTTGCTCTTGGTCTCCAAGAACATTGCTCGATACCACCGTGGCGTCCCCTACCGTATCACAGATTGCACTCCGTATACAAGGAGTTCTTCCCCCACCCAGCTCCATCTGCGTCTGGGGCCCTCCACATATCCGCACCCGTAAGCGAGTCTCGGTGGGGAGAGTGAAGGTGTCATTCTACCCCGCGTCTCCCTCGGGGCCTACCTAGGCTGCGGGCGTAAACATACATGTCGGTAGCACATACATCAACATCCTCGCGACCATCTCGAAGGATGGTCCCCTCATATCTGCATAGACAAAGATCGGCACATCACATGGGGATCCTACCCAAGGCTCGGGACTCAAAGGATGACGGACCGGCTTGGGTCTCGAGTTCGATTCTTGCAGGGCCAGAATTCATGGCAATGGATTTGGGTGGCATAAGAACATGGCATAGGGTTGTCCACTCCATCCGCCCCTCACGTGCACACTTTTGCGAGTAGGCTGAAAAGTGTTGGGACGGCCCAGTAGCCAGCGGGATGCATGGCCAGAAGGGGGCTATTCTCGGTCTCATCCTCCCGATTCGATGGGGCGGGTAGGGATCACTCCCCTCAGGAGATGCATGCTAACTCAAGGTGACTAGAGGGCCTTTGCGTACCGGACCGTGAACCCCGGAAAGTGTACACCACTTCACGGTGTGGAGCCCATGCCTTACAGCACTTTCGGTGGTAAGCCATTAGACCTAGTCACAATGATCCCGGTAGGGCTTTACACGGGGGATCGTTCAAGAGTCGGGACATGAACCTCCTTTTTAGCTTGTCGGCCCCTTCACCCACAACCGGTGTGGCTCTTGTACACAGGCGAATCTCGGTGTGCTAGAGAGGCTACTCTAGGAGCATCAACTACAAGCTTTAGGGCCTCTACCCCCTTCCCAATACAAGGAGTTCGCGAAATACATCATCCAAATATATCCACGGAAGAACTAAAGAACTAGATCCAATCATAGAGTTAGGTTCTTTGGTTAGTGTCCGAGATCTAAGATCTAGATAACTACTATGGGCAATTTAATAGTCTAAACCTCTTGATTCTATGACTAGAAGGCGGTTTAAGCTATTAAATTGACCAAATCTGATCCTTGAGTGGCTCCTCGACACGAGTTCAACCATCTTTGAGCTGATCCAATTCAGAGCCCGATGGCGCAGTGTCGGCTTGGGCGGCGGGGGAGGCGGTTTTGGCTCTGGGGCAGCCAAAACTGAGCTCTAAAAACCCTAAGGGCGAAAAACTAGCAAGCTAGGGTTTTCCTACCCTAAATAGACATGGGGTTTAGGCTAGGGTTTCCAATTACCCAATTTGGCATGTGGGATAATTGGAAAGGCCCCACTTGCCTTTAGTGGCTAGGTGGCAAAATATGCCAACATGGAAAGGTGTGCCCTCATTAATGTGCACATGTGCACATTAATAATATATGAACACTCTAGCAAGTTGCCCCCTAGGGCTACTTACGGCTATCCGTTGGCGTACCGCGTCAATCGGGTGGCGTGTACGGCGTGGCGTGGCGATACAATGTGCGATCACGGGGGATATATCTTTGTCTTTGGAACGTCACAACAGTTCAACCGAGCTAGTAGGGGTAAGCATGAAAGTGGCTACCAGTTCCACAGCAAATGTTACAAATGTTTCTGCCTTGCCTTTTCCCCCACAAGCTCCTTACCAATTCGAGCTCACTATACCTGTTTCTTCCCCTTGTTATGATTCTTCCATGAATGCTAACCATTTCTTGAAGAATTTTGAAGAATATTATGAGGAGCATGGAAAGAAGAAAGGTACCGGGTTTCTTTGAGTTTATCAAATGCATGAAAGGTGATGAAGCAGGATCCCGGTTGGATTTGAACTTGTCAATAGGTACTAAGTGGGATGAATTGGAACAAAAGTTTACTGTCAAGGTTTGGTAAGACTACTTCACCCGGGATCTTGTTTTTGAGCTCAATTCCTTTTCTATTAAATCGGTGAAAGTGTGAAACGGTATGTGGAAAGATTTAACTCTTACTTGTTGGTTTGTAATAGGAACCATGTTTCCCCCCAACTTTGCATCACGGTTGCTTCCTTTATCGAGGTCCGATGTCCGTGCCTAAGATTTATAGAAAGTTATTAAAACTTCAAAAGTTTGGTGAGTTAGATTCAATCCATAAGACATTTGTAAAGGCTGTAGATTTAGTAGAAATGCTAAGCTATACGCCTCGATGATGAAATCGAGAGATCCATTCTACCCTCCTCATCATGATCTTCGAGCACGAGTCACACTATGCTAATCTTTGCTCCCGTGTATGCAGTCCGAAGGAAAAAAAAAGAAGCCAAAAGTGAAGAGCTAGACCCTCAGGTTTGTAAATGAAATCTGAGATAAGTAAAGGTATCTGAAGCTCTCTTAGAAGTTACCAAACAACTCATGGAGTTTAAAATAGTAATAATGCTCCTTCTTCTAGCTCGCCATACACGAATGCACCAAGCGTGGTAAACCCTATCATAGGGCTGAAAATTGCTTTGCAAGATCCACGTCCTAAATGCCACAAAGGGGCCATTTTGGTAGAGAATGTCTGTTTGTTCTTTTTGCAAAGAGATAGGCCATGAAGAGAAGTTCTGTAGTTGTCAAGAATTACCTTGCAAAGCAAGAAAAAGGTAAACAGTGTCCAATATTAGTTTTATTGAGACTTGTGCGGAAGAACTAGAAGAACAAGATGTTATGGTTGTGCAAAGCGTGCTAGGCTCCATTCGGTACCTCACGGAAGTTTACGTCCCACCAAGTGTAGCTCCTAAGGTAACATTTCAGCCAAATCCTCGGGATATAGCTCCTCCCCTGCTCAAAGGTATAAAAGTAGAAAGATTCCGAGCTTGATGAATTTGAATTGCTTATGAAAAACTCCAAGGTTCTTGTAGACTTACTAACTTTATTGAGGATTGCACCATCATACGAGGGGAAAAGCTTATCAAACATACCCAAAATGTTGAAGAAATTCTTTGAAGAAACTTGCAACAACATTTACGTAGCCTCGAACGAGCACTGCGAAGATCCAGGTGCTTTTATTTGTAGTGCTACTATAGGGACCTCCCATTTAGATAAGGTTTTCTTTGGATGGAGGTTCTTCCCTAAATGTCATGCCTTATCATGTTATGAAAACATTGAATCTCAAAGTAGAAGACAACACTTCTATTGTTCTAAAATCCTTTTCCAATGCTAAAGTAGTACCAAAGGGAGTGGTGAGAAATGTGTCATTATCTGACAGGGGGAATCATTGTCTTAGCTACATTTGTGGTTGTTGATTTTGAGAATATTAACCATGCTAACATCTATGATTTATTCTTTGGGAAGAAGGTGGATGAAAACAGTAGATGCTAGGCCTATATGGAATTCGAAGGGATTTGCACTATTTCAAATGGAACAACTTCCATTAAAGCTGGTAAACAAGATCTGACCCTTACGCTAACATCAGATTCATAGATGTGGATATTTTGCAGGAAAAAGAGTTAGGAGTCTCTGAGTTTAGATGCGGATGTTGATATGAATGCGAAGTCCTCAACTTTGCTCATGTAGAGTTCCCACGATCCAAAAGAAAACAAGGCCTACCTTTGGTTTGATGGAGGTATGTCTAAAAATTAGGGATTGCTTCTTCTTTGCTATTACGAAGGATGCAGATCTTAAGGCGATGACTAAGATAGGGAGAATTCATCCTAATATTTCTTCTAATGCAGCAGTATAGGGCCCTCATTGCGAGCCCTACTGGGGAAGCAAGATTTATGAATATTTCCCATATTGTTATCTATGGAGACTCACAACTTGTTTGCAAAGCAGATTTTGGGGAATACCAAACAAAACATCAAGATATGGAGGGTCTGAATACACAAGCTCGAGAATTGCTAACTTTTTTTGATCATTGGGAAATTTATCATATTCCAAGGTCTAAAAACTTTGAGGCTGATTCTTTGTGCAGGAAAACACTCTTAGAGCATCTCTCTGAGGGAGCTATCAAGGAAGATGTCCTAGATGAAGATGAACTCTCTCAGTTCCATCCTATCTTGACCATCAACCTGGCACAAGAAGAATCACAAAAAGAACTTGAAGTGCACAAGGGAGGTATGTCTAGGACTTTGCAAATGGGAGATCTATATGATGAAGATTGCAAAGGTAAAATGATTAAGTACTTTGAAGATTGGGTGGATGTTTTTGCATGGGAATATTCAGAATTGAAAGGGGTTGATAGGAGCATTTGTGAGTTTGAGATAAAAGTTCGTGAAGATACTAAACCTGTCATGCAGAGATTGAGAAGAATTAATTCCTCACTTTTAGATCTTATCAAGCAGGAATTATTCAAAATGCAGGAATCAGGATTGATAGTTGACATTGTGAACCCCTCTTGGGTTTCTTGTATTGTTCCAGTTCTAAAAAAGAATGGTTCCTTAAGAATATGTGTGGATTATAGAGATCTAAATAAAGCTACTGTTAAAGATTGTTACCCTTTGCCTTTTTTGGAAGAAATCCTTTATGCAGTGGCTGGTAAGTCTATGTACTCATTTTTGGATGGTTTCTCTGGTTTTAATCAGATTAGCATCAAAAAGGAAGATCAGTCTAAGACATCCTTCATTACTCCATGGGGAACTTATGCAATGAAAAGGATGCCTTTTGGCTTAATGAATGCCCCTGCCACATTTTCGGAGAGCCATGGATCTTGTCTTTGCAAACATGACTCTGAGCAATTGAGTTTATCACGGATGATTTATGCTTAGGTCTTGATACAAGTGATCATATTTGAGCTAACAAGAATATTTACATTGTGTGAGACAAAACTGGAGTTAATCTAAACCCAAAGAAGTGCATCTTTTGGCATCCAAGGGCCAGCTCTTAGGCCATGAGGTTTTACGCTAAAGGCCTTCAAGTAGC
This sequence comes from Isoetes taiwanensis, assembly GCA_021234155.1. Classification (NCBI taxonomy): domain Eukaryota; kingdom Viridiplantae; phylum Streptophyta; class Lycopodiopsida; order Isoetales; family Isoetaceae; genus Isoetes; species Isoetes taiwanensis. Next base: position 11,719 of record JAJEKV010000278.1, read on the forward strand.
TGAAGAGAAGATCATAGCTTTAAAAAGCTTCAAACACCCAGGGACAATTAAAGAAGTCAAGGGATTTATGGGAATGACCTCTTTCTTAAGAGTGTATGTGCCTAATTTCTCTCACCTTATTAGTCCTATCTCTAAGTTGACTAGAGTAGGCCAAGTTAGTAAAAGAGAAAGTAAATATAGGCTGTTGTTTGGGTGATGAGTGTGAAAAAGCTTTTTTTGCAGATCATAGAGGCCATTTGCCATTCTACACTTTTAAAAACTCAGACCTTTCCTTACCATTTAAAGTTTACATAACTATCACTAAAAAGGCTTTGGAGTTGCCATTTTGCGGGATAGACACCCTATTGCTTTTGCAAGCAAACAATGGTCTCAAACCTGAAGAGAAGTATGCTAAGATAGAAAGGAGTCTTCTTTGCTCTCATCTTTTTGATCGAGACAGGGTCATCTTTTACAAAAATCCCAAGCCACTATCTACATGCAGTGAGAACCCCATGCCTTTTTTGTATGGTAAGAAATTAGAAAAACCTAAGCTTCATAGGTGGGCTTGTAGGCTTCAATCTTATGATTTAAAGGTAAAGGTTATTCATGTATTGAACAACCCGGGTTTATACACACTGCGCCTACTTTGAACATGAGGAGGTGGTACAAGAAGAAGAAATGACTAACCTTGTTGTAAATGAGCGGGGACGTGTCAACTATGCCCGGCTCAAGGTTGGCAACAACCTATCGGGGAGATTCCTTCAAAGTATCAAGAGATACCTTCTGAATTTTCAAAAGCCAAGCTTACAAGTTTAAGTTAAAATGTTTGACTTACTCATTGGTTGGTGACATCTTGTGCAAGGTAAATAGGGATGGTGTACTCTTAAGATGTGTTGATGAAGATGAAGGCATACGGTACTTGCTTTGAAAATCACAAAGGTGTTTGTGGTGGTCATTTTGCGGCAGATACAAGCTGCAAAAAAATATTAAGGTCGGTTATTTACGGCCTCATTTATTTAGAGATTGCTATGATGTCATTAAAACTTGCCATCAATGCGGATCTTTGGTAAGAAAAATTTTGCATCCTGCCCCTCTTCTTTGGGATTGTATCCCGGGCCCATTTCAAGTTTGGGGGCTAGATTATGTTGGCCCTATAAATCCCCATCTTACGCTCGGCATGAATACATTGTTGTGGCTACGATTTATTTACCAAATGGTCGAAGCAAAGACACCCTTGAGAAAAGCAAATGCATATACTCTTGCTAGGTTTTTGCATGAAAATATTTGTTCTAGGTTTGGAATCCCTTTCAAAAATTTTGGTGATAGAGGCTCTACTTTTATTAATGAGGTTATTCAAATTCTTGTTTCAAGTCTCAAAATCGGACATGTGAAAAGCTCGCCCTATTATCCTCAAGGAAATGGTCAAGTGAGTCTACTAACAAAGTGCTTAAGGGAATTTTCTAGAAAAACGGTTTGCCAAAACCAAAAAGATTGGCATTTGAAATTATATGATGCCCTTTGGGCTCATAGAATCAACACTAAAGCTGCCACTAATGCTTCTCCCTTGGTTTGGTTTATGGTGTTGAAGCGGTTATTCTGTTGAGTTGGAGATTCCCTCTTTGAGAATGGCACTCAAGTTGGATCACGGAGTTTCTTGAAGCATTACAACACGGTATGAAGTTTTGCTAAAATTGGATGAGGATAGATTTGATGCGAGAAAACTTCAATCTACTTAAGAAGGCTAGGAGTGCGGTGACTTTTAAAAGCGACTCACAAGCTCGAGGATAGATTTGCTCCATTGGAACTTCGTGCTCAAATGGGATGTTGCAAGTGAAGGTAAGCTATCTAAATTTGAAAATCCTTGGGAAGGCCCTTACAGTTGTAAAAGAAGCTGGCTGTTCATCCTATTGGCTTAAGGATCTCAAAACAGGTTTGGAATTACCAAATCCTACAAATATCCAGCATTTGAAAAGATATTGGCCTCAACATGCATGTTTAGGCCTTTTTGCTCCTATATGAATACTTATTTTAACTTAGAGTAGGTTAATTGTTGTTGAAAATTGAAGATTTAAAACTCTTTTGATTGGTTCGTTCATTTCCCTTTAGGCTTAATTTTGTAGATTCTTGTTGATTGGATTTGCTAAGTTGTTTTGGTTAGTTGTATTCAAGGTTCTTAATACTTGTACCATCAAGACCATTTTTCCTTTGAGGTGAGCTAATTGTGTGTTCTGTTTGAAGCAGAAATATTTTTTTCAAGACCAGACAATTTCAAAAAGAGCAAGAGAATTTCTATTCGTCAAAAAAAAAAGGGGTACACAAATTTACAGATGATCAGATCCTCTCATAGGAAGCCAATGCTATCAATTATTCCCGAAGGGATAGTAGGAATCTTGTGCGAAGGAGAGCCATCTGCAAACATCAAGAGACCATTATATACGGTAAAAAATTGTTCATGGTACCAAAAACATCATCGATCTTCACTCGGAGATTCTCTTTCGGGGAGTTTGAAATGCATCTCTTTTATCATGAGAAGCATCAAGGAACCATAGCTATCTGCTAGCATCTGTGGGAGTAGTATAAGCGCCTATAATTGTCAAATTGAGCATCACATGTCACTCATGATGATGCTTACAAAAAAGTAGTGCATATGTAGCATCCGAATACATTCCCTTGTAAAAATTCGCCCTGAGAGCCTTTGTGTTACGATACGCGTGCAATCTTTGCTAGTTTCTCTTGATAAGTCTTTTGCCCAAGGAAACACTCCATGGCAAGGTGATCATGGTTCATGTCTTTTTGTAGAGTTCCTTTTCGAGTCGGGGTAGTTTTGGTCAACATTTGTGCCTTCCCATATACCTGCCGAGAAATGCATGTGCCTTTGAGTAAATTTCCACGAGGAAGAGGTTCTTCATTAATTAAAACATTGTCCCATTCGCATCGTATGCATTTCTTGCAGTGTCTGATTACACCATAAGGAATAGGTACTCCACGTAAATTTGGATCAAGCTCGGGAAGCACTCCTAAATTGCTTTCCGGATCCATTTGTTACATTGTCCCGGATAGGTGTATGGTAAGAAAAAGGAGCCATGATCGGCAAGGGAGGTCGAAGTTTTACGAGCACGGCGAGGAGGAGGAGCAAATTAGGGTTCGAGCTTCGATGGTTTGAATTTTTTTGGTTTGAAGGTTTGAATTTTTAGGTTGAAATACATTCAATGGTTGTATGAGCCAAATTTCTTGAATAGTAGAAGTTTAGTTAAATAGGGTAGAGATTTGCTATGCTTTAACAATTTTGAGTGTTGTCATTTCAGGTCCATTTGCTCATTACTCTTATTTGTCTTAAGTTGGCCTCTTTCCATCTAGCCCTTGCTTCCATATGAAATTTTAAGAGTGCTAATCCTACATTGTTACTCATCCCTTTATTTGGCACTCATGCTAATTTGATTATCCTTGTCATATGCAGGGTTCATCCACTTCTTCTCCATATTCACTGTCTTGAGTTGTCCTACCCTCCATTTGATCTTATTTTCTTATCACTCTCTCCATTACCTTATACTTTCGCCTCATATTTCCCACCACTGCTTGAGTAATTCTATTCCCTCCACCACTTGTTGATATTTTGAAGACCTTGGTTAGCATTTCTTTCCTTTGAGGCCGAGGGGACCAGCCTCATTCTTTCCTTTTTTTGAGGAGATGTTGCCCCTTTTTGGGCAACATGGACCATCATGATACCTAGAGTTCCAAGATTGGAAGATACTTGTCGAGTTTGGAAGACTTGTGGTTTCTTTTTGAGGTTTCATCTTAAGTTACTTTCCTATTACTCATATGGTAAGAGTTAGTGTTATTTTGATCCTGCTAGAGTTTGGAAGAAATTGGCTCAAGTTTGGAAGACCCTTGGGATCTTGGTTGTATAGCCTAATTCTTTCCTTTGAGGAAATTTTCTAGTTACATTCTTATTTCTTGAAGACCGGGCAAAGGATATAGCAAGCTATACAAGGAGTTATAAGCATGTTGCTCATATTCACTCATATGGAGCTAAATGGAGTTGCACCAATGGTTTGGAAGTCACACCTATGAAGATGTCACTTTAAAGGTGAATTTTGCTCTTGTTTAGGCCTTGAAGATTGGAAGACCTTTTTAGAAGTTTGGAAGACCCTAGGGCCTTGAGCAAAGTTATGAGGTATGATTTGAGCTTTGGAGATAAGATCATGTGCTCTGAGGGGTTTCCATCCTTTATCCATTTCATCCATTCCATATCCACTTTCCTTTCATCTTTTTATACCCCATTTCCACCTTGTCATGCCTTCTTTCATTACTTCACTACCTATATTTTTATTGGCCTCACCTCCACTTGTGAATTGCTCTCAAGAGATCATGAAAACTTCAAGAGCAAGGAGGCTTGAATTTTACTTTCATCTTATTTCCCTAAATCCTGCCATAGCCTTTTTTTCCTATCTTTTCACCCTCTTCCTATGATTTTTTCACCATTCCCAAGGTTGAAAACTCATTGACCATGGTCAAAATGGGCAAAATTTCAAGTATCTCAATTTGACTTGAAAACACTCTAGATTTGGAGCTTGGCAAAAAAAATAGCTATGTTGGCCTTTCCAAAATAAAAAAAAGACCTTGGAAAATTCCTCAAATATTATTTCTTGGGATGCGTGCCAAAAAAAAAAAAAAAAAAAAAATAGAAAAACCTATTCTAGCCTATCTACCCTATCTACTTACAGATAGCTCCGTGTCACCCCCCATTTTTCCACGTGGCGTGGGGGTGGGGGGCGGAACACGGGCTGGTTGTCCCCCTGCGTGGCACGCCAAAGTCAATAGTGAGGTCAACACTATTCCTTATATACAGAAGCCTCCAGACTCGTTTTTGCCTGTGGGATATATCACCCTCAAGATTTTTCGATGAACCCTAAGAAACGGGGGAACCTGCTAAATCCGGCCAAATCGTGCCATAATTTGATTGAACCCCGCCAATTTTCTCCGAAATCGGCTCCTCGAACCTTTTCCGAGACCTCGGTGATCCTCTGTGGCACTTGGTTTGATAGAAATTGCTCAAATTAGGCCTAAAATCACTCGGCCGAGCTAGTTTTGGGGAAGAACAGTTCTTAAGCCAGCATCACAGATCAAATCAACACCCCCCTCGGAGATATACCTCTGTGATCTGGGCGCTTTCTATATCTTTGATATTTTATTGATCTGTTCTACTCCAAATTCAGCTAATCCTGTTCGAGATTGAAGATTGACTGTATTTTGATCGAAGACCGACTGTGTTGTGACCTACCTGACACCAAAACTTCTACTGCAATTCAAAATTCCTTATTACTTTCTCTTCCAGACAATTTCTAGATTATCAGAAGCTTACTATGCTTTGGGAGTTACTCTCAAGCATTATTTTGGATATTTTCTCCTGAGATTTCTGAACTCCTGTGATATTTTATGATCTTAATGCATATTCTTTGCCTGGAAAAATAGTGTTGCCATCTTCTCAAGTTATAAATCTGTTAATGCCTGTCTATGACCAATAAAAATCAGATATTTTAAGTTGAATCCCAGCTAAATAGTTGTGTCCCAGCCTTAAATAGGATTGAATATTGTTTATATGCAAAGAAAACAAAGAAAAAATAGTTTTTTTCATATCTGTCACAAACTGTGACAGAATTCAAGACTTTGGTCTGTCTCAGTAAATATCATAGTGTTTGCTTGTCAAGAAATCCCTATGCACGTGATCTAGAGTTCATTCTGAGGTCATTTGCACAAATTCCAACTCAAAATTCATCACCAAACTCCATTTGCAAATTTTGGCTCTCTGTTTTGGCATTGACCAATTTTTGACTGAACTTTGACATTGATTTTCTTGGTCTTCCCCTATCCAAATCGAGACAGACTTTCACCAGTAGTTCCCTCTACTTGTCTATAACTCATACCAAAAACCAAAACTCAAAAATCTTAAAGGGTGTGACTGCAAGATTGATTTTTGTTCTGACAGTTTTTTCTGCTTCAGGGACTGTAGTGATTTTGACAAAACCAGCATTTGAAATTGAGTTCTTTTGCTTTATATGATTAAGGATTGATCACCCTAAGTGATCTGGAGGTCCTGACCAGTTTGTTTACACTTCCTTTGAGGTTAGGCTAAAATTCCAGGTTTTAGGCTAACACTCTATTACAGAGGACAGAACGTGGATGTCATAAGGACTTTCAAGTATCTTGGAATCGACATTTTTGCTAGCATGGTATGGGATGACTATATGGAAAGAAGGGTCAGCGCAGGATGGAAAGCCCTATATGATATGCAGAATAGCTGCTACAGAATAGACCTCTGCGACTGGGCACGTTAGCACACCTGTTCAAAGTGCTCGTTGAACCAGTATTGCTATATGGAGTAGAGGTCTGATGTCCAGCGATTAGCAAGAACACATGGGATAAGCTGGAGAGAGTGCAACTACGTGTGAATGACACTGTGCCTTATTCGATTTTGCTATATGAGACTAGTTTCTAGCCCTTGCAACACTCTGCTATGAGCAGACATCTTGCATCTTCTTCTATTATAAAATTATACCGTATGTTCGTTGGGAATGGTGCCCTATTTTGGACGGCTAAGATCATCAGATTACATCTGAAGGCCTAGATTTACCGCACAAGTTCCCACCACCGTGATTGGACATGCTTTGATCTCTTAAGGGGAAAGGGAAAAGGTAAAGGGAGGACAAAAAGGGGAAAAGTATAGAGCAAAAAGGTACGAGAAAAAAGGCAAGAGGGAAAGAGGAAAAGGGGAGGGGAAAAAAAAAAAAAAAAAAAAAAAAAGACCTTAGGGTTTTGAAGCGGCGACTAGGGCGGCGGCAGGCGGCCGCCCCATTTCTTGCAGATTCCTCAAGCTCCTAGAGGCGACTGGAAGAGTGATTAGGGGACAATCCTTGGTCACTGGCATTCACGGTTTGATCTTCCTGGAGATCAAGAAAGGTGGCCTGGATCATTAGATATAGTCCTAAGCACACGATCTCTTCGTCCAAGCTCGCCTTAGCTTCTGGAGAAGAGTTATTTGTGCAGGGCTTGTTATTAGAGCGACCTCCTTGCCTCTTCAGCGGCTGGATCAACAGGGGATGCCACTTTGCAACAGCAGGAGGCTTTCTTGCTCTGGCATTGCACCGGAGAATCTCAAGCGAAAGTTCTTATGGTATGCCACATTCTTCTCTTCCAGTGAGAGCTTGTCATGTTGCTTCTTTTCTGTATTCTGCAATGGTTGCACATGGTAGTTATGCCAGGTACGGCTGCACTCACTGCAGCGGGCTAGGGAAGGGTGCACTCACTGCAACCCAGCAAAATCTAATGCACACACTGCAGCATGGCTCTATGGTCAACCTTGGCTGTTGGCATTCTTCACTGGGTAAGATTTATGCGCATTGTTTGATAAGTGAGATTTCATCCGACTTTGAGACATGAGAGAGCATTTCTTCCATGGGCCCATACTCTAGGATATATGAATCAGATGTGGTGAAACAGAAGTAAAATGCTGCAGTCTAACTATCTAAAGCCTAGCTGCTACCTGCTGGCACAAAGATACTATTGCCATTTTGTCTTGTGGAAAAGACTCTGTGCAGAAATATTTCGGAGATACTTACGGCTGTACGGAGGAGGAGGTTTTGTAGGATGGGAAGGCATTGCTTGAAGCATGGTTGGGTGTTACACGGGGCTGCAGATATATTGGGCTATACTGTTTTGTTTCAATTTGCTGCACAGATTTCTATGTATAGGGTGTGAACTCTAGTTGGGTGTATAGCTTTCTCATGTTGCCCGCTCCTATCCCAGTTAGGAGGAGGTGTGGCTCCTAGAAGAGGTTATGTGAAAGAAGATCAAAATTGAAGGAAGTAGTCTAGGAGGCTTGAGGTACGGGAGGACTAAGAGCCATCATGACTGAATGGAGGCAAAGCCCAAGACTAGAAGGCGGGAAGAGGTATGGAGTTGTGGACCACCCTTTGGGGAGGCTTGTGTGCATCTACTTAATGGGAAGACGGTGAGATCTTACTCGTAATACAACTTGTAACTGATTAGGATCTTCTTCTAGTACCATTAAGCAAGTGTGGAGACTGGCCTAGTTAACGCGCGGGAAGAAGCATCTCATTTCCTGATTCTGCCTTCTAGCAATTTCAGAGATGGAGCAAATGGTGGCATTGCCTCTAGGGCATTAAGGGACTTCCCTTCATTCTGATTTTGTGAATCATTGCAATATTTCTGGTGCCATGCTTGGGTTCAGGATGGTGATGATACAATTCTGCCCATCAGGCTGATCATGTGCATCATGTGCCCAGCAGGGGAAGGATATTTTGTCATTGGACGGGAGTCCTGTGGCTTGTTTTCCCTTTCCATGTTCCCGCAGTGGTTGCTATGATCCTTAGGGGCTGCAACATCTAGTTGGAAGCTAGTATATGGTGATTTTCTTCGGAAATGCAACAAGCTTTCTTCTGTAGTACTCTTCACTTCAGGAAATATGAATCGCTTGCTTTTACTCTTCTAAGAAAAAAGGTATGATCCATAGTACTTCTGATGTAACGAAGAGGATGAGACAGTTACTAGAATGGGGTGACAGGCCCGAAGGTCATCTTTTTTATGCTTACTCATAGTATCTTGCAAGTGGGAAGACGGCAGCTGTTTTCTTTAGTACTTGTTCATCACATGGAAAAGGATCACGAGCCCTTTATTACAATGAGCAGGAGAAGAGAGTGGAATCTTAGGAGTGCTCTTTTGATCGGAAGTATCCGTGCTGAAAGACCTTGTTCTTCCAAGTACATATTTCGGTTGGAGCTTTAAGATATGGATGAATTTTGTCTAGTAGGGCTCCATGACTGTAGCTGAATTCCTGTAGTAGTTGCAGTGGATGGGAAGAGGGTCATGCCCTCTAGTACTGGTTGAGTTAAAGGCAGACGCTCGTATCTTTCTGTTTGTGAAGAGGAAGAGGTCAAGATTGCTTTGACCATAGTACAAAGACATCATCTTATGATGGCCTCCAGCATGGTGATTGCTTCAAATGTGCTAATCCTTCCTACTAGATCCATATGGGATTTTGTGCTTAAATTCTTCCTATCAGGTCTATTGTGGTGCCTCAAGTAAATGTAATCCATTTACTATTAATATAAAAATCTTACCCAAAAAAAAAAAAAAAAAAAAAAAAAAAAGGGGGAGTGAAAAGGGGGCGGGGAAAGGGAAAAATGGCATGGAACAAGGGAAGGAGAAAAAGAAAAATGGCGAGGGAGGAAAGGGAAGAGAAAAAGAATGACGGGAAAAAGGGAAGATGAAAAAGGGGAAACAAGCACAAGGACAATGGGAAGAGGGTGGCAAAAGGAGGGAAGGGGACACATGAAAAAGGTTGGAAAAAAGGAACGAAGAGAAGGCATGGTAGGCAGGTCGGTATGCTTTTACTGTCCTATATAGTCCCATTGTGGGCCTGGGATCCATTTTTGTAACCAGTTGCGAGGTCTGCTTCCAACAACTTATGTGATTGGATTTGTTCTGGTCAACTAAAATTACATTTAGATAGTACATTATGTACATAATACTTATGTACATAATACATTATATGTATGTTATGCATGTCCTTGTATGTCATGCATGGCCTCCCAGTAACACTGTACATAATTCATGTCACAGGTCTCGACATGCAATCATAACTCATATTCTGGTGTATCGATATTGTCATTGACAGGCCATGTAAGGGTGCATCGTTATCAAAGTCATGGAACAGGAAAGAAAAGGGCGGGAAAAAGATGAAAAAGGAATGGAAAGGAAAAAGAAAAAGAGAGACAAAATGGGAAAACGGAAGGGAAAAAGGCACGAGGAAAAAGGGGAAGGGAAAATGGCACTGGGAAAAGGGGAAGGTAGGAAATGATGAAAAGGGAAGGGAAAGGAAAAAGAAAAAGGGAGGCGAAGACGTGGGAAAAAAAGGCAGAGGACAAGGGGAGAGGGAAATGGGAAAGAGAAGGGGAAAAGGGCATAGGAAAAAGGAGAAGAGACCACGGATGAGGAAAGGGGAAAAAATAAGGGAAGAGCATGGGAAAAGGGAAAAAAAGGGGGGAGGGAAAGGGAAGAGAAGAAAGGGGAAGAGGGTGGAAAAAGAAAAAAAGGGGTAGGAAAAGGGAACGAAAAAATGGCATGGGGAAAGGGAAAGGGAAGGAGAAAGAAAAAAGAAAGGGGAAAAGGAAAGGGAAAGGGAAAAAATGCATTTAAAAAAGGGAATGGGCGAGAAAAAGATGAAAAAAGAAGGGAAAAGTCTGTCGAAAAAAGGGAAGGGAAGGGAAGGCGAAAAGGGGTTAAAAAAGGAAAGAAGGAAAAAGGGAAAAAGAAAACATGTGAAGAAAATGAGAAAAGAGAAAAAGGAAAAAGGGAAGTGTGTATGAAAATAAGAAAAAAAGAAAAGAAAAAGAGAAATGGGGGATAGAGGAAAAGCAAAAGAAAAAGGGAGACTAAAGGGGGAAAAAGAAAGGGAAAAAGGGCATGAGGAAAAGGGGAGAGGGAAATGGGAAAAGAGAAGGGGAAAGGGCCAGGGGAAAACGAGACCGGAGGAAAGGAGAAAAAGGAAGGGAAAAAGAGCACAGAAAAAAGGGAAAAGCAAAAAGAAAAAAGGAGGTGGAATAAGAGGGCGGGGAAAGGAGGAAAAAAGACACATTAAAAAGGTGGGAAAAGAGGATGGAGAAAGGGGAAAAGGAAAAAGGGAAAAAGAAAACGTGTAGGGAAAATGAGTAAAAAGGGAGGAAAAAAAAAAGGAAAGTGTGTAGGAAAATAAGAAAAAAAGAAAAAGCAAATGGGACTAGATAGATAAATAGATAGACGAGGGATAATATTGTCGAATGCCCAAAAACCTCTTATAGTCCAGAAATGCTGGGCTTGGTTTCTATTATATTAGATTTATGAAAATGAGTTTGAGCTGAACAGGTTTCTGTCCATACAGGTTTCCAACTTATGCCCAACAACGCTGGGCACCATTACTAGTATTTCCATAAGGCCAATAGCATGGATGCACAACGTCTTCCCCCTAGGGCTTTGTTATTGGCACAAGGGCCACAACGACTGAAGAGAGTATGGCGGGAGCACTGCAAGGGATGGTTCGCAACGTGGTCCATAGACTACCAGCAGATGGTGGCTATGCCTGATGCCAAGGGACATGATGTGCATCTGAATGAGCGCTTTGCTACAACTCTGTGGGATGCAGCCACTCTTGCGAAGCCTAAAACAGTGCACTATCGCATGCAGGTTAATCCAGCGCTGGAACATGGCCCACACCAACACTTGAAAGCACATATATCTATGAAGAAATAGAGAGCTATTGCCTCCGTGAGGACAGCATGCTAGGAGTGTCCGACATATACGCACATCCAAGATGCTAGATCTGAGACACCGCTGTATCACTTGCTGGCATCGCCGATGCTTGGATGTCTTGCGTCCTACATTTTGCAAATCTCTATCGTCATAGTATCCATTACAGGACAGCCAGATATGAGAGCCTACTGCCAGAGTTTTTCCTCCCATGTGGGGGTTTTTTCATTCCAGTAGTAGGGACATATTGTATAGTATCATTTGTATTTTCGGTGTGGTTTTTATCTGTTTTGTGTAGTGCATGTGCCATCTCATAGGCTGATTTGGCATCTGCGGACATTAGTACATACATTCCTTCCTTTCTTCCTTCCTTCCTTCAACGCATTAATGTTATGCCTTAGAATACAAAATTTCAGCTTCAACGGAGTTATAGAAAAAAAGATAACTAAAATTTTTAGCACTAGGTGCTTGGGTGCTTTACTGGCATAAAAATGCCCCTTCCTCAAACAAAAACTTTACTGGTCTATAAACGAAAACTGACCAACTTCCTCAAGCTTAGTAGGGTGCAAAGAATTTGTGGACACTATCTCATCCCACACATGTCCCTTATTCCTGATTTAAACCCCCCAAATATGGAGCTACCTCCACGCCAAATTTCTCTACTAATACCGGCCATAGATGTTTCCACTTAAACACATCCTTGTTTGTAATATTGAAGTCCTGATGATTTTTGGCTCTAGGGTTTAGGGCAGCCCAGATTTCTTGTTCTGCATTAAGTTCAACATCAAAAGCATTATGCAGGACTTGCCAAGCATTCTTATTTCCCAAAAATTCAAAAGGCAGGCCCTCATGCCAGTCTAGTTTTAGCTTGCACCCTATGCCTTTGGCTTTCCATGGCCGATGGATAGGCCACTCCAAAGACGTCCGTATTTAGAATCCAGGATGTGGTATTTCCGGACTTTTTTAGTGGTATTTCTGGACATCCGTTATCAGCCAGGTGGTATTTCCGGCCAAAAAGAGTGGTATTTCCGGCCAAAGAGTGGTATTTCTGGCCAAAAACCAAGCGCGAAACTGTGCGGCAGAGCTAAGATCTTTGGTCGGATCGTTCTTGCAGCTCTGTGGGCGGCTTGAAAAGCCCTTCTAATCACTTTGTCTGCCTCTTTAACATTGGTTTGATGAAGAGAGGAAGCGATTTGAACTTAGATAGAGTCGGATTGATCCAAAAATGCCCCAAAACAGTTGGTTCTGGGCTTGAAACTACGAAGTATACAGTGGCTGATAACGGATGGCCAGAAATACCACAAAAAATGTCCGGAAATACCATATCCCAGACTCTAAATATGACGGTCCCACCGGAGTGCCATCTCTGGGTTGTGGAATCATAAATCTGCCCCCCGGATCCTTCCTGGTTTGCAGCTTGTCAGACAATTGCCTTCAATCCATGTTACTTATGCTACCAGCGCTATCTTCAACTTCGAAGGAGCCTCCATCATAATTTATGCCTCATTTTTTCCTTTTCTAACTAGCCCTGCACCTCAATCCCCATTTCAGCTGCATGGAAGCTCCTAATGGCCAGAGCAACTATGAAAAATCTATGTGGCTCTGATTGAATTGAAAGTGATAAGATATCCACAACATCTCTGGTAGCATTATTAGCCTGATTTTGGCCATCGCCATAGCCGCGTAGCCTAGGTTTGGTCTGATGTCGCATAGACATAACCGCATAGCCTGATTTAGCCTGATGCATAGGGTCATAACCTCGCCTGAAACCCATGATGCTGGAACTACTGCAGACGGTCATAGCCTCTCCGAACAGGGCAAGATGGCCAAAACTCGACCATTATTCACTGCTTCCGCCCCGGGGGGTGCACTTATACATAAGGGGGGTATGGCATCTGCGTTCGGAGGGTAGCAAAAACCCCCCCTTGTATACGAAATTTTAAAAGGCAATTTGACCCCTCTGTGTATAGATATTGCTCCAAATTAGTGCCTAAAAACACCCCTAACCCCAAGTATACGTACGCAAATGGTCCAAAAAACACCCCTACGTTGAACTCTCATGGGTTATACGCTGATCAAAGATGAATCCCCCGGGGCTTCCGCATCCAGAAGCTCTAGATCTGTAGAAGCTTCTTGGAGGCCAAGCTGTATTTTTAGTTCTTATAAGACCACAAGTGCAGTTCTAAATAAGGTTTTACATCCGGGCCTCCCTACCATTGGCCTATCATCTTTTTGTTCTTCGTATATTCAAATGGAGGGTTGATAAAATGTCGGGCAAACAAAAAGAAAGGTAAGAGCTCTTTCTTAGAGATGAATGACATGCTAAAGGGCAACAAAGTTTGTGCCTCTTATAGAAAATGACGTCACAAGTATTGCAAGGTATAATTACCATGTCTATGATAATATAATTCCTGCAATAGCTAGTGCAATACCATAAGAATATCGTCATGTGAACTTACATGTGCTTTTGCGTCTATCCTCTACTTCTTAAGGCAAACTTAGCTATTGAGGTATAGAAAGCATTTTCCAAGTGTTTCAAAAGCATAGGCGCCTCCAATCATAAATGACTATAAGCGAAATGAGAGGTGCCCAGAGGCCCCGACATACGATCTAGATCATAGGATCGACGAATCCGATGACTGTGGTAGTCCAGGGTGCACCTCGTTTAGAATATATTGCAGCTTGTGGTATGTATGATTTTCTTCTTTACATGTAAACTTTAGCTTTATCATAGGAAATAAAAAAGTTATATATGAAAATAAAATCTTATGTGAAATCCTCAAATTAGCATGCTATTGGTTAAGGCTCCATCCATCCTTTACATGATAACAATCAGAGATGAAATAAAATTGTTTAATCTTAAGCCTTGGATTGGCATCACAAAAAGAACTATAGCTCAGAATAAGCTACTATTCAAAGAATAATGACGTATTAGCAATGCACATTCAATATTTATATTCTATGATCCTAATCAAAATGAGAATTAAGACTTACAATGCCAGCACCTAAATCAAAATATGATTGCATATTGGTAAATGTAATGGAAGGTCGCAGGATAGTACTGAGAGCTCTCTGTATTACCCGATCCAAAATAACAACCCTACAACTTTGTAAATTTGTAACGTATGTTAGAGTAATGTTAGCAATACTGGATCTATTTAGGTGATGTTATTATTAGTTACAATCATGCAGACTTCCAAGTTGCCAATTTTGTTCTTAAATGAGAATCCACAATACTATTGCATTTGTAAACGTAGATGTTTGTGGAAGAAACATGCAATAGAAGTGAGGAACTAATTATACACAAATATACACACAACTTTAAGTTTTTGGAATATCATGAGACCCTCGTAGTGGGAAATATAGGCTATATGCAAGGAATATGGATCTATAAAGGCAAAATATAACCACAAACAATAGCATTAATATTGAGTAGGTTGTTTATAGGCTATTTTAAGGGGACTAGAGTCCATGAATTGTTGCGATTTTCGAAGGGTTTCCTTTGGCCGTTCAATTTCAGCCAAAGTGCTTCGTTTTTGCTTGTCTACTAGAACAGAAGGAGAAAAGACAAGCTCTCGATACATAGTAACTCCAGCCAGGCTTAGGGCAACACCCATCATCACAAATAAAGGGGTCAATTCTGGTCTTATATATCTACAAAAGAGAGAGATATAAATCCAATTAGACATTAGATCAACAAAAGTCTAAAGCAAATGATCTTTTCTAAATATAGAAAGAACACAAGCATATTTTACAATACCTCTTGGCAAAAGTGATCTTGGGCGGGATGTTAGACATCCTTTGATTTCAATATGTTCCAATTATCTGTAGTTTGAAACAAATGAGGCCCGAGAGTGGTGAAGGCGCTCCTCTTTGCTGTCTATTTATGGTTCAAGTTCACAACGTGATAGGCACACCTCCTTATCTTATCATTGTGGTGTGCAATTCAAAAATGTTGTGTATTTGCAATTGGCGGCCGGTCTTGTTGGCGCAATGCTCGTACAAGCCGCCATAATTTTGCGGCTCGAAGTCCAAAGGTTGTCGTGGGCCTTCCCATGTCTATTCTAGTTCTTGTTCTAGTGCTTATTCTCCTTCTTGTGGGTCACTCAATCTAATTTGTTTTTACGCTATTAGTTGGCTACAATTGAGTCAAACAAGGAAAATGTTTCCCTACCGCCAATGTACTTTGTTCTTTAACCATTAGTTTAAACTAATAATTGGATGCACATAATCAAACCATTATTTTAAGCTAATAATTGGATGCACATAAATTTTTTTTTTTAAAGACATGGTCCCTTCCAATGTCAACTCCGACATCAACATTATAAAAAGGATAGTGGACATTGTTGGGTATAAACATTATAAAAAGGATAGTGGCTATTACCCAATCCACGTAATTTAAGGAATAAGTGCTTGCATTGATATATCAAAGATGAGTACAATAAGCAATCTTGTTTTTGGAGCAATTCTATAGATTGGCCAATTGAAGATAAGCTTTTGCTAGTAGGAAATTCCTTAAAGATACATGTTAGTTGTGTTTTAACATATACAAGGTAACTGATTATGTATTTAGCCTAAGTTTCAACCCCTTTCCAAATCCATCCCCCCCGGTTCCAGCCCCCCTCCAGACGAAAAAAAATCCCCTTCCCCGCCTCATCTTTTCTTCATATTAGAATGCATGGAGAAGTGCTTGATATGATGTACATTATAGCTAAACCAACAAGAATATGGAGGAAAAAAAAGAGGGCATGAAATTTCTCTCCCATACATCAGTTTTTTTTAGATCGTGAAATCTCTACATCATCTCCACTTCAGTTGTGGTCGCCATCCCAGTTTAATGCCACTGCCTGAAAAATAGCTAGAAAGAGAAAATCAGTGGCAAACTTCACGCCCCCTTTTTGTTTCATCCTAGAATTTTTATCAGCAAAAAAAATTCGTTTAAAAATTTCTGGCGGCGGATGATAAAAATAAGCTCAATTCAATTCTGTTTTCTCCTTTTATTTTAGGTATAGGCTCCCTGTCCTATTTCTCTGTTTTCTCTAATCATTTTAGGGATCAAACATAGCACAGAGTTTGAATGAGAATGCAAGGCACATCAGAGATGCCACACAAAATCATCTTTTGAAGCACAACATTTCTATGGGCTTGTTCAGGCCGGATGTCCCTGCATTCTTCCCACTATTCGTGATATTTTTTGTAGAAAATTCCTTATCTGTTTTTTCAACTTGATGATCGTTCTTCAGAGCAATGCATATTAAAGGACAGGATGCTACATTCTGTTGTGATTAGGATTTAATCAAATAACAAGCAAAATTTTAGCCTGCACTTATGGATGCAAAACTGGCTTTTGCATGTGGTGGCGAGAGAGTAAATTTGCATTGGTAATTTTTTTTTGTTTAATGAAGCCTATAAATTTTAGATGTATTCAGTGTTTCTTAGATGCTTCATCTAATATATGCCCAGCCAACTATCGCACTATTATGGTCAGCTCTCTCTTTGCAAAACTGTT
This sequence comes from Isoetes taiwanensis, assembly GCA_021234155.1. NCBI lineage: Eukaryota > Viridiplantae > Streptophyta > Lycopodiopsida > Isoetales > Isoetaceae > Isoetes > Isoetes taiwanensis. The sequence goes on from JAJEKV010000278.1 coordinate 28,508, forward strand.
GGCTGGCATTCTTGAGCAGCGGCTGACGATATGGGCAGAAGAGGCAGATGTGCGGGCTCTGACACAGGCATGCTTCCGGCCCAGGCATTCTACCATTGATCATATCTTCACTTTATGATTGAGGATAGAAGAAATCGCCGGCAAAACCTGTACTGTTGTTTCGTGGATTTCGCAAAAGCTTTTGACACAGTGCCCTGGGACAAGTTATGGGACAGATTGCGGCAGCTGGGGACCCCCGTTGACTTGCAGAACGCAATGTATAGGCTATACGAGGCATGCTCAGGATGTATCACATCATCAGGACAGCCAGTAGTCAGTAGTATTGGAGTACGTCAGGGTTGCCCCTAACATTGATTACGTTGACGTCTTTTCCAGTAACCGATGAGTAATTCTAATAATAACCAACCACTTCATTAATGCTGAAGGGAATCTTTTCAAATGCTCAAATGGTGGAAACATGTAGAGGGAGTTTGTTCCTCATTCTTTTGCTCAGTATTATTTTGGTAAGTCTACAGTGTCAAGCACATTTCTGAAAAATGGAGAAGAAAGATGTATTCTTAGATATGGCAGATGAAGAAATCCAGAACATCCAGAATGAAATTCCATTTTTTAGGGTGAGTTTGAGATCATTGTTGAAAGAAATTCAATCTGGGGAAGTTTTAGATTGTGGTTTAGAACACACAACTATTTCTAGTGTCAATCTTGAGAATGCAGATGATAATAAGACAATCGGTCATGATCCTAGTATTGTCGACAATACTAAAAAGAATATCAAGAAGAGGAAAAAGAGAGATACCGAGCAAGAATGCTTGAAGAAACAAAGGCAAAGAAAAAGACAAAAAGAAGCTAATGAGGCATTGATAAAGATTGGAGGTCAAGATGGATTGGATAAAAGTGGTGCAACAAAAAGGAGAGTAGTGTTAAACACTGTCAATTCATTCTTGAGGCAAACAAAAGCAATGAATCTCCAGATTAAAAGAGAAATATTGATTGATGTACTAGAACATAAAGCTATGGAAGAGATAGTTGGGGACCTCTTGAAGAATCTGGAAGCAAAAACAACTATAATAGATAATATCAGAGATTCAATCTAAATCATGAAGCAATCAACTAGTCTAGATTGTATGGCTGCTAAAAAATCTTGTTCAGCAATGGCAATAAACAATGAACAGAAAAGGCAGCTACAGAAAAATGGGAAAAGTTCTTGATGTTCACCCAAGAAATTTGACTGCTGCAAAGAGAAACAAATTTAAAATAAATTGCAATTTAGGAAAATGGGTGTACTATAGAAGGGGAAGAAGATGCGATTCCATTTCTGATTCTGTCATTGCTCTTGTAGCTGTTGGATAGGCATATTCACCCCTTATTCCTTAATCTATACCGTACGTAAAGTTCCTCGTTTGTGGGGTATGCAAGTACAAAATTTGCTATACTGTATAATAAGATTCGCAAAATACTATAAGATTTCAAGCGGAATACTATATGGTGTTGATTTCGTACGTGCAAAATACAATTATGAGGGCTCTCGCTGCCCTACGTCACCCCCCGTGTGAATATGCACCCAAACCAAAGGGGGTTTAAGGGGGATTTTAATTTAAATGTGTTGGACCCAATGGTTATATTAATTAATGTCAATGGTAGTTATGTGTTGGTTGTTAATGTCAATGGTTGTTATGTGTTGGGGGATTTAATTTTTATATATTGGATGTTAATGGTTTGTGTTGCAAAAAAAAATTTTTGGCCCCTTCGGGGCCTTAGGGACGGCCCCCCCCCCCCGTGTGACAAAAAGTTTAGAATTCAAACCAGAAAAAACTAGAATTCATTTGAGGCTTTCATCACCTGTAGCTTTTGAATTTGATCACAATAAAACAAATAGAACATAAGTAAAAGTTATTCTGAAAGTCCATAAAGTTTACAACACAAAGAAAATCCTCTGTTATTATGCTACATATTGTTACTTCCACTACAACTATTTCTCTTTCACAATGACACCATTGTTTATCAATCCATATGATTTTGGATGCTCCATCTCTAGCTTAAAGGTAATGCATGATTCACCTTACGGTTCGATTAAAGTTCCAAACCTACAATATAAATGTATTCTTGTGGGCCTTTGTTTGGTGATCTGCGTGACATGGAAAAGGCGTGGAATAATCCATGTTGTGTGCATAAGAATCCGTTTGTTGATTGAAGCTAAAGGCTGGCTGCTATGAACAATCAGGAAGCAGAAATATCCAAGAGTTGAAAGCAAAGCAGAGGGCCTAAACTTGAATCAAGTAAACAAATCATCGGAAGGAAACAAAAGGGGGTTTTGCAGCACTACATTGTAGAATCAGGAAACCAATACCTTGTAAAAAAAACATTATGCTAACTGAAGAAACATTAAAAAACAAATACCTTTGTAAGTGTGAGCAAAAAATCCATCTCATGGTAGTAAAATCCACTCCGGCAATAAGAATCCAAGAGGGCAAGTACACATGCACACACATGCACACATGCACATGCACTTGCACTTGCACATGCATATGAACATGCACATGCACACACATGCACATGCATGTGCACATGCACACACATGCACATGCATGTGCACATGCACATGCACACACTTGCATAGTGTTCATGCACAAACACATGCAGAGAAAGACAACAACCCTCGGATTTTTCCAACCAACGAAAATCAACGGCCCATAAAGGGTGCACTCTAGAAATACTATTTAGTACACCTCAACGAATACAACAACGAAATCATAGAAAAACCATATGAAAAAGCGTATAAAAATCTAAAAGTAACCCCCTGTTATTATGCTACATATTGATTTTTGGATTTCTAATACTAGGGTCTCTCCAAACACAAAAGATGTGAAATCTAGAAGACTTGAAAGAAAGATCAGAGAAGAGCATGCTACACATTACTTAGAGCAAAGCCAAGTTAGTTACTACTCTACTATCCGTCTACTCTTTCAAGCTTGATTTGATAACAGTTTTCTCTAGATCCTCTGTAAAAGATTATAGATTATGTATTGTAAATAGCATATTATAGTTTTAGATCAAGATGGACTGCATTATGGTTGGAATAGATTGCGGTTTTGGATTACATTGTGGTTTCAATTCCATTGGCTTGGATTGTATTAATTAGATTAGACTGTGGTTCAAGTCATATTGTGATTCGTTGCATTGTGGTTTAAACTTGGTTGGTTGTGGATTACATTGTGGTTCTAGATTATGGTTTTGATTAGATTGTGGTTTTGGATTGGAATGTGGTTTTTGGTTTCAATTTGCTTGTGGTTGTGGTTGTGGATTACATTATGGATCTAGATTATGGTTTGATGGATTGTGGTTTTAGGTTAGATTGTGATTTTAAGGTTTCTAATTTTGGATATTGTTTTATTTTGTGGTTTGGAATTTCATTATTATAGTTTGATCATGTTTGCGGTTTGGGGTTTGAGATTGATAATCAACTGTTGTTTTGTTCTTAGATGCAACTCTATAAAGCTTTCAAAGCAAAACATTCGAATGTCAAAGTTGGAGCTTCAGCTTTTCAAAATTTGAAGCCGTGGTTTGTAGTGAAGCTAGCAGAGTATAATAGTTGTTGTTGCATACATCATATCAGGTTACAAATGCTGCTGGATGGTTTAACTAAATTCAGGAAGAAGCACTCAAAGTTATGTACTTGTGAGTGCAAGATTTTTACAGACATCAGTGATCTTTGGAAATGTATTGTTTGCCAGGAGGGTGAGATTGATGAATTCTATAGTAAGGATCGCCTTCACGGTACTTGTAGTGAGTGTGGGATAAAGAAGTTTGCAATCTGCCCCGAGGAATTAGAGAGTGAGGAGGTTGTGAAATGGGAGTACATCGACTATGAACATGGAGGTGTGGATAAACGTGGAGAGCCTAAGAAAGTTTTGAAACACCAATACAAAGAGACCACACCACCAGTGCTAATAAGCAAACTCAAAGACAGGTTGGAAAAATTTCCCCTCCACAATTTCAAATACAAATGGCAAGATAAGCAGTTTCGTGAAATGCTATATAATCTCCCTTGAGATGTCATAGTGTCAGTGGTGTATTTTGCAGAAAATTACACATTGAAAGAGAGAACACAGGTGCAATCTCAATACTGGACAAGCGTGCAAGTGATCATTCTTGTCCACATTACTTATCATGTGGCTGAGAATGGTGAAGTAGTAAAAGAAACACATTGTTACATATCAGATGACCGTAAACATGATACCTTATTCGTGCAGCATTGCTTTAATATGCACTTTAATTATATGGAAGAGCAGGGACTGAAACCACATAGGCACTGGGTTTTTTCTGATGGTGCTGCATCACAATTCAAAGCTGCAAGGCCATTTTCTTTTATTGCTAGATACTCATATCAGACTCTAATTCATATGATGTGAAATTACTTTGGTTCAAACCATGGAAAGGGAGAACATGATGGCAAGGCTGCTGAATTAAAGAGATGGATCAGAATGGTCCAACTCCTATATCCTGATACTAAGATAGAGAATGCACATGATATTGTGGAGGCTGCCAAGGAGTTATTTTTTGGTACAGTTTCTTCTAAAGAGGAACCAAAAAAAAAAAAAAGGGGAGAGTTAAAGCAGGAGAAGTCGATAGGCGTAAGGAATGGGGAGCACATACGGTGAAGGAAACTCAAAAAATTCATAGTGTACGTGCATTCAGCTTGGGATCAACAACTCAATTACAGGTTCGAAGATTCTCATGTTTTTGTAGTTTTTGTTTAGATGAATGTTGGGATAGATGCGAGAATACGGCATATGTGAATAATTGGGAACTGGTGGAAATTGAACCTGCTTCTTCATCTACTTGTGATGCAATTGAGGTTAGGCCCTTATATTCAGGTGTTAATATTGCTGACTGGGTCAAATGTGGAGATTATTTTTGTAAGTGGCAAAGCACCAAAAACAACCACGAAGGGGATGACTTTTGGTTGCTTGCATGTACAAGGGAGAAGTATGTAGTGGAAAAAGACTTCAAAGATAATGGAACGTGGTTCTTAAAAGGTGAAAGTATATTAGAAGGAACTTACTTCAAAAAAATTCCAAGTTCAAAGAGAGGTTATGAATTATGTTCTCAAGAAGGAGCTGCAAAGGTTTACTCTACACAAGTACGTGGTGTTAGAATCCCACTAATGAAAGGAAATTATGCTATCAAAGGACATTCTGTATTTCACCTTCTAGATCCTAAGGATGAAGAACAGATCAGAGCCAACTTACCACCTATGTTGTCAGATGATGATGATGATGATGATAATGATGATGATAATGGTGATGATGAGTGAACACACGTTGTTGTGAGCAGATTTGAAGAACAGATCAAAGCCACTTGCCATCTGGGTTGTCATGATGATGATTTTCATGTATTGATGTTTTAATAGGATGATGATGATGAGTTGATATATCTTGTATTCTTCTACTTGTGTTTTCTGTGCTTGTATGATAATGTTATTGTTTAACTTTATGTTATTAATATTTCATTGATAAGTAACATATATTCAAAAGGTGTGTTGGTTTATTCATTTGATAGATATTGAATGAATCAAATCCAAGGATGTTAAGTTTGAATAAATAATTTTGGATCTTTGTCTTACGTGGTAGAGTAGTCCAATAGCACAAAAACCCTAAACCTATCAATATCCCACACCAATATCCCACATGCCAAAGAAGCAAAAGTAGCATGTGTATATAAGATGCACCTAGAAGTGATTAAGTATCATGTGATTGGGCCTTGTTGACAAACCTTTGGAGACATCCAAGGGGGATGGACCTGTGGTGCGCGTAGGGGATGCCCTACAATTAGTCGAGCCACATTGGTCTGAGATCTAACGACCTCGAATCAGATATAATTCGAGGGTTCTCTTTAAACGGAGATTTACGGAAGGCAGAAGGGTGGCCGAGATAGGTTCCAATAAAGTCGGAGTGGATATCCCACTATGATGGCTCACATGATCTAACCTCTAGGGTGGCTACCTAGAGAGTGTGTAACCTCGAGGGGCACCTTTGGAGTAGCCATCTAAAGGATGTCCTATAGAGGGTGTATAGTATAGTCTCTCTTAGAGGTCTAGACCATACAGGTATGTATAATCTGCATACAAAATGGTACTATGCAACAACAACTAAAAAGAAAAAAGAAAGTGAGTGAGGTAGTGAGATGGGGGCGCTTCCCCCTCGAGAGTGAGGTCGATGAGTGAGGTGGGGCGCTTCCCCTCGAGCAGGATGAGTCAGGCGGGGGCGCTTCCCCTCGAACGGTGAGGATGAGTGAGGTCGGGGCGCTTCCCCCATCGTCGTTGAGGGACTTCGCAGCATTAGACTAAGTCCTTAGAGAGGTCCTTAAAAAAGTGTCCTTAAGAAAATGGAGTTCATGAACTCCATAACTCCAACTCCAAAACTCCAAAAAGAAAAATAAACAAACTAACTACACAAACTCAAAAGCTCAAATTCTCTTTGTGGCTTGTTACTACATAAAAAACTCCACAAACTCAAACTCCAATTCTTTTGTGACTTGTTACTACACAAACACAAACTCCACAAACTAAAACTCCAATTCTCTTTGTGGCTTGTTAGTACATAAACGCAAACTGCCAATTCAACTCCAACTTTGTGTTTACAATGTATTCAAAATCTGAATAAGCAAGTAATCTCATATCTATTACAAGTTATGTCCATAACCTCTAAAAACTTAACTACATATACAAATAATTAAGTAATCCCTTATACTAGACACAACCTCTGGTGTAAAACATCGGTCTGAATACTGTAACCAATTCTGTATGGCAGCATCTTCCTCCATGATGATTTTAGCAAACATACAAATATACAATCCACATGAATAACCATCTGATTGGAGAGGATGAGGGCTAAGATGGCACCACCGCAAATTCTCTTTGAATTGGGCTGCTCGTGGGGAAAGCTTGGCCAAAGCTTCTATTAGCCTGTTATAAGAGAGGAAACCTTAGTGGTTGTAACCTTTGTACAGATGGTCATCAACCAAGAGTGTATTGACCACTTTATATGATCCTGCAAGAGGTTTGTGATTGTACACTTTCTCCAGAATCTTGAAGTTAATATTGATTTTATTAACTTTAGTGCATGCTCTAGTGAGTTCCTTTAGACCCCATGCACTCCTTATATCTTCTGGAAAGAACTTTTTAGTTATCAGGTTCAAGATGGTACCATCAAAATCAGCCCATATTGCAATGTCAAACTGGTTTATACACCAGCCAAGAAACTCGAATAAACCTTTTCTGAATACCACCATCTTTGTTTTGGAAAGCATCAAAAGTTCCAGTGGTGGATCCACCCTTGGCATGACATTCCTACTAGTCTTCTCGTAGAATTTTCCAAGCACAACATTGAAATCAAAGATCAATAGTTTTTTATACAACCTGATTCTCTTGATGGCTGGAGATGATGCACAATGACTTCCAGGTATAATAAGGTCTGTTTTCTTCTCTTTGAACAGCATGTCTCCACCAGAATTGTCAGGTACTAGTAAAAACAACAAGATACAACGGTCAAATATTGAGGAAGAATGAGACAAAAAAAGAAGCTAGGGAAAAAATGAAATCTTTTAACTCAATCAATGCAGGTATCTTACTTGGTTGTTTTGTAGATGGTGATTGAGGTAAAATGCTATTTGACATTACATTGTCATCATCAAATTGTATTTCTTGAGCCAAGAGAGTTGCTACATATTTAGAGAATTAGTACACTAATTTACTAACTGTAATGGAACAAAAGTGAAGGAAGAATACCTTTGGTTTTTCTAGTAGATATCTCTTCGACATTTTCGATTTCCAATTTGCTACTTGTATCTATACCTAACGAAACTATAGCTTCAGTATGAATAATATTAGAACTATGAAAGGAATAATAAAATTAGTATCTTAAACCAACCAGATACGAAATCTTTGACTTCCACTACAAAAAGTGGTTTTTTTTAATGCAACGAACTTCTCCTCATTGTCGAAGCTAGAAAGCAGTTTTTCAGATGCGGTGGACTCCGCTTGCTTGGTAGAGCTAGAGGGTTTATTGAGCTTATCCTCTTTGTTGAAGCTAGAAAGTGGGTTTTCAGATGCAGTGGAAACTTCCTGCTTGGTAAAGCTAGAAGGGCTAGGAGCTCCAAATAGAGAAGGTTCATTGTAGCTTTTGGAGGCATCTACTGCACTTGACATAAATTTGGAATCAGCATATGCTGCACTTGACTCTTCATTTAGCAATTTGAAGCCTGCATACAGCAAGGTACGAGAAGAATAAAAAATAACATAAGTTATTCTAATACAAACTATTAACTTTTACATTACCTTGTTTCTCACTTTTTGATTGTCCAGTATGCTCTTCTTTCTCAATTTCAGGTTGCGTTGCATTCTCCACTTGGATCTTTTGCTCTTCTATCTGTGAGAATAGATATCCCTTATCTCTACTTGTGCTTGCATATGTGGGATTCATATGGACATCTAAAATGAAAACCAACAAAACCATCAACATTAAATGATGTTAAGAAGTTGATTGCTTAACCACTTATACATACCATATGAGTGTACAACTTTCTTCACGCCAAATGCAGCAATCCAAGTGGCAGATATGATTTGGTCACAATCTGGGCTACAACACTTATCCCTATAACTGAAAACAAGAAATTATACATATCAATTTAAAGAGCTTAATGATCAAAATATAACTATTGTTAAGATCAAAATTTACTATTGCTCATACCTTAATAATGAGGCCAAACATAGAATATGGTAAAGATGGTTACACTCTGTAGTAACAAAGGGCAGTGGCTTCCCATCATATTCCAAGAATCTTCTACAATAGGGACATACACGTTCAGGTGAGTCTAATAGGAAATTTGCTTCTATAGACTCGGGTAGATAAGGATCTAGTTTAATCCCGTTCTCAAGGACATTGCAGCCTTCAATAAGCCTTTCAAGACATGGTCTGAGTTTTGCAATCTCATCATTGTTCCCTTGCCTCCTCTTCTCAATAGCATCAAGATCTTCCTCTACAACAACCAATGATGCCACAACTTTAACTACCTCGGCTTCCTTCATATCTACCACCTGTTGCACACCTGCAGCTGCTTCCTTTGTCATTCCTTGCATCAAGCATTTGATGTCTATAATTTCTTGCATATAATGCTCCTTCTTCTCCCTCAATGATTTGAAGGTTTTCTTCAACTCTTTCCATTTGTTATATGACTGTTGTAGCCTGCAGTCAACCTCTTTCACCTTCAATTCAGTGGACTCCTTCCATTTTGTCATCACCCGTAAGGAATCTATAATGAAACAATTCAGTAAATTAGTTACAGGCATACAAAGTATATTCCACAATCTAAAGAAACTTTATTAAAGGCTCAATCCACAATCTATATTCCACTCACTATAATTCAGGTCCAATCTATAAAATATAATCCACAAAGCACAAAGTATAAATCCTTAACCACAATTTAACCGTCACAAATGCAAAACCACAAACCATCACAATTGCAAAACCACAAACCACAGAACACAATATAAAATCCCTCCAATCCACAAACCAAAACATACAACCACAAACCACAAACTACAAAACACAATATAAAATTCACTCAATCCACAAACCAGGACACCTAACTCATAAACCAAATCCATTAACCCCAAACCACAAATCATAAATCACAAACAACAAATCCAAATATATAAACTACAATCTGAATTCACAAACTCTAAATCACAATTCTATACCACAATTTCAAATCTAGAATATAAATTCACAACTCCAAACCACAATTCTACTAAAGAACCACAATTTAAGACCTACTGACTAAAACCACAAAAATTATGACCACAATAACCACAAAGGTTAGGCTATGAATGAACCAATGATTATCAAGACTCTACAATCCTTTAAGAAATCATATAATCCACATTCTAGTCCAAAAATTAAAAGAGAACGATGTTTATCAAAAGTACTTACTATCAGAATGTCCAAAGGTAAAATCTCCTTTTTGCATCTCCAACTTTGCTGAAACCACATTGTGTTGCATAAGCTCATTTACAGACAAAATGCAAATTAAACAAAATAAAAACTACAATTTGTATTACCATATTTCTGTCTCTTGGACTCCACGGTTTTAGAATATGATGAAGCCAATCGTGGTTCAGTGATGCCTGAATCTTGTATAGGTTTTAGTGTTTTTCTAGTCCCACTATCTTCTTCGATGGGTATACTATCTTCTTCTAGCATTGAAAACCTCTTTTTTGAAGCATGCTTATAAAAACTCAACCAATCTATATCCTTACCTTTAACATCATGCAAAAACCATGCTACAGCCATAACTTGACTAACCTGCCCATTTTAAACATGACTCCTTTCCTCATAGATTGCCCTGTAAATGCTTAGAAAAGCCTCTTTCTTTTCTTTTTTCAGAGCCCTTAATCTATAGGATTGTTTATTCTCTACCTTTGGTCCCCAATACTTGCACATCTCTAATGGATCTACAAACTTTTCCTCATGCTTTAACAAATCCCTGTATCATTCAAGACAATTTTTTCCATTTCTACAACCATGAAATATAAGAGACCAAGGATTGAACCAACTCCACAAGGTCAAAAATCAATCGAAACAGAATCGGCACTACATACAGCAAAAGCTTTGCCGCAAGCTCTACCTATGATCCGACAATCTTTGTGCTATGATCCACAAGCTATGATCCACAAGATCTGGCTATGCTTCCGCAATCTCTGTCGTCAAAAATCAATGGAAACAAAATCGGCACTAATTAAAAAAGAAGGTGACATGCCCTTTTGCTTCTTGTACATCATATTGTAATAATTATCTAAGCCAAACATTTTTTTATTTTTTTTATTTTTTTTATTTTTTTTTTTATTTTTTTCATTGGACGTCGCATGCGACGTATCCACGTGGCTTTTTTATTGCCACGTGGATTTTTCATTACACGTGGCTTTTCTTAATTACACGTGGATTTTCAAAAAAATTTTACGAGACGTCGCATGCGACGTATCCACGTGGCTTTTTTTAAATTGCCACGTCGATTTTTCATTACACGTGGCTTTTTTAAATTACACGTGGATTTTCAAAAATTTTTTACGTGACGTCGCATGCGACGTATACATGTGGCTTTTTACTGCACACGTGTCCCCCAAAAAACGTATGTTATATGTTACATAGCAAACATTTCATTCTTATGTATTCTTATGCCTTGTAGATGCTACACAGCATGTAGAACAATTGGTAAATTTTGATTAGGGGTCAATTGGGTTTCTTTTCTCTGAAGGTCAGGGCAATCCTTTGTGCCTAAGCACCTAGTTATTTATTTGCCAAGAATTTGAAAAACTTCCTATTTTGTTTGATGCAAAAAAAAACCTACGGTTGACACCTGGAAAAAAAAGCTGATGTTAGCATGTGACATCGTGGTTCCCCTTTCTTGCTCTGCAAGCAATCCCTGGGTCTATGATTTCTTCCTCTGCTCTTCCCTGCCTGGCTGATCCTGCTCTTATCCTGCTCTTGAACTGGGACTCGGGCTTCTAAGATGCAGAACTGATGTGGGTTCTTTCAAGTTTTCCCACGTTTAAAGGGTGGTCTCCTCTATGACCCCTGATAAATTGAAGCTGTCGGATTTAGGCGTGTTCCAAAATAGGGAAAGGTCTGTCCCAAAGCTCCAACAACCACGACCATCGTAATTTCCTTTGCTGTTGCTTCTTGTGCTTTTTGATTTGGCTGTCAAAATCATACAGAAGGGACCAAAAGCCCTCTTAGACCTAGGCGGTGCTCCTAATTAAACATTCCTATCCATTGAGGCGGCTACAGAGCTCTAGTCCTAGTTCATCTTTCCCAGGGATGGAGCGCCGTATTCCTACTCCGGGAAGTGGTAAACCCGGGCAGGAATTCGTGGTAAGCTCGGCCATGGATCCGATAGCCATCGCCACGCCAATGCATCATCCATCGGCCATCCCGGATGGCCCATCCGCTATCGGAGGCATGCATCCGAGTCCCATGCTATGGATTGGAAGTTTGGAACTGAAGGAAAGGGATTGCTCACACCAGCTTACGGAATTGACTCGTCTCCTCCCTGCTATGGAGAATGATGATCCCTCAATCATCACCTCCCGTACCCGCTCTGCAATGGCTCCGCTGCCATGTGACGCTTCCGTTCACGGCTTGTCCATGCACTATTATAGGAAATGTCGACGAAAAATACGAATTATGGGAAATGTCCACGAAAAATACGAATTTTTTTAGGTTCTATATACGAATTTTTTTAGGTTAACATACGAATTTTGTAGGTTATATACTAACTGCAAATTTTCATTTGCCATAGGAAGATGTCGAAGCGATTGGCAGCGGAAGGGGAGCTTTCTTCTTCTTCTCCTAAGAGGAGAAAATTACTGGATGTGCCTTTAGGAAGCGTTGTCCTTGTCGATGGCACTGGTTGGCAGGGCCACTTGAGGGGGAGCTTTGCTCCGCATGGATTCTCCGCCTCCTAAGAGCCTACACCTCGCCTCCTGGATTCCTTTGAGTACACCTCTTGTGAGGGGGAGGAGGCCTCCTTCTTCGAGGCCTTTTTTGATGCCTTCAGGAGGAGTAAGGAAGAGGGAATTGAAGATGAGGAAGTCTCCTCTAAAGTTCAGGTGAATCGATTACTCGGAGGATGGAGTTTGAAGAACTGAAGCTTCTCTAAGCTCTCTAAGCTCAATTTTTGGTCAGAATGTACCTTTTGTAATTTTGTGAACCCTCCGTACATTCCTACATGATTCCAAGGGCTTTTTTTTATAAATGAAATGACTTCTTTTTTGAAAATTATTCTTGTCATTTGGTTTAGGTATAAAGCAATCTTTTCTATCTTCCTCCTTAGCCTGACATAAAATTCCAACATCCGTAGGCCAAGGTCTACATTGATGTTCATTTGCACTCGCATTTCACTTTTGGTGAGTCCCTTTGGAATTATAAGGGAATTGAAGATGACCTCCCATCGGGTCTTATCTCGTCCGGCAATCCTTTACTAACCCATACACATCCTCCCGAGTTATGAAAGTCTTCTGCATGTCTTCTGCATGTCCTAGAAGATCAACAATACAGCCCATGTCCTTTACAATGGGTTGAGCTGGAGTTGTGTTAGTGAGTTGTGTTAGTGAATAAGTGACATCATTCATCTGCAAAACCAGCATGGCTACATACATAAAGTACATGATTTAAAGCAATCTCATTAATCATCAGGCCCTCTAGTCTAGTGGTAAACCTGGACATACACTTGAGATGGTAAACCTGGACAACAATGTCTAGTGGTAAACCTAGACAAGTTAGTCTAGTGGTAAACCTGGACATGCAAGTGCAATGGTTAGCCTGGACATGCATGTGAAGTGTTAAACCTGGACATGTAGTTGCAATGGTTAACCTAGACAAGTTAGTCTAGTGGTAAACCTAGTCTAGTGGTAAACCCGACATGCACTTGAGATGGTAAACACGACAGCCCATGTGCAATGGGTAAACCCTAGACAAGTTAGTCTAGTGGTAAACCGGACATGCACTTGAGATGGTAAACCCTGGACATGTAGTTGCAATGGTTAACCTAGACAATTTAGTCTAGTGGTAAACCTAGACAAGTTAGTCTAGTGGTAAACCCGACATGCACTTGAGATGGTAAACCCGGACAACCATGTGCGTGGTAAACCTAGACAAGTTAGTCTAGTGGTAAACCCGACATGCACTTGAGATGGTAAACCGGACAAGCATGTGCGGTGGTAAACCTAGACAAGTTAGTCTAGTGGTAAACCGGACATGCACTTGAGATTTAATTTGGTGAGTCCATGTAGTTGCAATGGTTAACCCAGATAAGTTAGTCTAGTGGTAACCCAGACAAGTTAGTCTAGTGGTAAACTGGACATGCACTTGAGATGGTAAACCGGACAACCATACACATGGTAAACCTAGACAAGTTAGTCTATGAGATGGTAAACCCGACAAGCATGTGCTTGGGTAAACCCAGACAAGTTAGTCTAGTGGTAAACTTGGACATGCACTTGAGATGGTAAAAACTGGACATGTAGTTGCAATGGTTAACCTAGACAAGTTAGTCTGCAGTGGTAAACCTAGACAAGTTAGTCTAGTGGTAAACTGGACATGCACTTGAGATGGTAAACACGGACAACCATGTCCTTTTGCAATGGGTTGGTAAACCTAGACAAGTTAGTCTAGTGGGTAAAGTGACATGCACTTGAGATGGTAAACCGGACAACCATGTGCATGGTAAAACCTAGACAAGTTAGTCTAGTGGTAAACTGGACATGCACTTGAGATGGTAAACAATGGACATGTAAGTTGCAATGGTTAACCTAGACAAGTTAGTCTAGTGGTAAACCCTAGACAAGTTAGTCTAGTGGTAAACCGGACATGCACTTGAGATGGTAAACCGGACAATCATGTGAAAGTGGTAAACCTAGACAAGTTAGTCTAGTGGTAAACTGGACATGCACTTGAGATGGTAAACCTGGACAAGCATGTGCAGTGGTAAACCTAGACAAGTTAGTCTAGTGGTAAACCTGGACATGCACTTGAGATGGTGCTTTGGACATGTAAGTTGCAATGGACATGCAGTTTGAGATGGTTAAAACTGGACATGTAGTTGCAATGGTTAACCTAGACAAGTTAGTCTAGTGGTAAACCTAGACAAGTTAGTTTAGTGGTAAACCTGGACATGCACTTGAGATGGTAAACCTGGACAACCATGTGCAGTGGTAAACCTAGACAAGTTAGTCTAGTGGTAAACCGGACATGCACTTGAGATGGTAAACACGGACAACCATGTGCAATGGGGTAAACCCTAGACAAGTTAGTCTAGTGGTAAACCCGGACATGCACTTGAGATGGTAACCGGACAAGCATGTGCGTGGTAAACCTAGACAAGTTAGTCTAGTGGTTAAAACTGGACATGCACTTGAGATGGTAAACCTGGACATGTAGTTGCAATGGTTAACCTAGACATGTTAGTCTAGTGGTAAACCTAGACAAGTTAGTCTAGTGGTAAACCTGGACGTAAATCACCAGTAGGTGGAAATTCCTCGATTTTTCCTTGATTGTTTAAAATAGGTAATTTTTTGGCTTGTGGTTTCTGGTGGCGCCGCTTAGACGGCACCGCCACAATTTTTCTCAACAACAACAAAATCGAGTTCAAAGCACAAAGTAGGATTGCGGTATACCTGGTAGAAATTAGTGTCACAAAGAATCAAAGCTGCATACACAAAGAATCACAAAGAATCAAAGCAGGTATACACAAAGAATCGGGCTGCATGTTAACACAAAGAATCACAAAGAATCAAAGCAGGTATACACAAAGAATCGGGCTGCATGTTAACACAAAGAATCACAAAGAATCAAAGCAGGTATACACAAAGAATCTAGTCGCATGTTAAATAAAGGAGGTATACACAAAGAAGACATTCCGGAAGAAGATTTCAGAACAGAGCATTCTCAGAACAGAGCATTCTCAGAACAGAGCATTCCGGAAGCTGTTTGAAAAGCTTTGTTGGCCGGATAACTTTCAGATAAAGATCTACTCCTCTTTTTCAACAAAAGAAAGCACGTGGATGCATCAGTGACTCCAACTGTCACATCACTTTCCGCCATGAGATGGCGTCAAGATCTCCATATCTGCAACACACAAGAGGTAAGATGTTAAACAAAAGTTAATGCAAATGAAAAAAGACAAGATATCTTGCAAAGCGCCATAAGCGGGACCTCAAAAATGTTGAAATGAGATCAAATGCCTCGAGGAACAGAGATCGCCATCGAAAAAGTTTCGGACTCCGCCATAGCCGGACCAAAAAAAAAAATTATTGAGTTGAAAAAAGTGGTAATTTCCACCTACTGGTGGATTACGGACAGGAGCAAATTTGGGTTTCAGGCTGGAAAAACTGGCCATGAGTTGCAGTGGCTCGGGCTGCAAGTTAGTCTAGTGGTAAACCCCAAAGGGGGCGGTTCCCTAGCACATGCACTTGAGATGGTAAACCTGGACAACCATGTGCAGTGGTAAACCTAGACAAGTTAGTCTAGTGGTAAACCTGGACATGCACTTGAGATGGTAAACATGGACAAGCATGTGCAGTGGTAAACCTAGACAAGTTAGTCTAGTGGTAAACATGGACATGCACTTGAGATGGTAAACCTGGACATGTAGTTGCAATGGTTAACCTAGACAAGTTAGTCTAGTGGTAAACCTAGACAAGTTAGTCTAGTGGTAAACCTGGACATGCACTTGAGATGGTAAACCTGGACAACCATGTGCAGTGGTAAACCTAGACAAGTTAGTCTAGTGGTAAACCTGGACATGCACTTGAGATGGTAAACCTGGACAAGCATGTGCAGTGGTAAACCTAGACAAGTTAGTCTAGTGGTAAACCTGGACATGCACTTGAGATGGTAAACCTGGACATGTAGTTGCAATGGTTAACCTAGACAAGTTAGTCTAGTGGTAAACCTAGACAAGTTAGTCTAGTGGTAAACCTGGACATGCACTTGAGATGGTAAACCTGGACAACCATGTGCAGTGGTAAACCTAGACAAGTTAGTCTAGTGGTAAACCTAGACAAGTTAGTCTAGTGGTAAACCTGGACATGCACTTGAGATGGTAAACCTGGACAACCATGTGCAGTGGTAAACCTAGACAAGTTAGTCTAGTGGTAAACCTAGACAAGTTAGTCTAGTGGTAAACACCGACATGCACTTGAGATGGTAAACACGGACAAACCATGCAAAGTGGTAAACCTAGACAAGTTAGTCTAGTGGTAAACCTAGACAAGTTAGTCTAGTGGTAAACCTGGACATGCACTTGAGATGGTAAACCTGGACAACCATGTCTAGTGGTAAACCTAGACAAGTTAGTTTAGTGGTAAACCTGGACAAGCACTTGAGATGGTAAACCTGGACAACCATGTCTAGTGGTAAACCTAGACAAGTTAGTGTGGTGGTTAGTCTGGACAACTAGGTGCAATGGCAAATAATTAGGAAGCTTGGCAGAAAATGTTGCACCAATGACAGTGGAACAATGCCATGCAACTTAGATAAGGATAGTGGATTGCATCGAACCTCAATCATGTGATATTATTCCCTTGCATTGCGTGTTATACTATTAAATGGTACATCAATCATAGTTGAAGAGTCCCATATCAATCATAGTCGAAGAATCCCATATGAAGCACATCCTGCATGTCTGGGTGGTTGTAAGAAACCTCGTTTCATTTTTAAATTTGAAATGATATCTAATGGTGTAAAAGAGCCAATGGCTCTTTGCCACGTGTAAAACCTGTTTGAAGTCGTGAGCTCGAGAGTTTTGGCTATGGCCGAGTTCTTTGAGTTCCTCTTCGCGGGTGAAGGCGCTCAGTGTTAGTTCTGATCAGCTCGCTCCGTTCATCTGGCGCCGAAACTCAAACTCCGTTCATCTGGCGCCGGCTTGGGCAAGCTGCATTGAAGGGCAGGGCTGCCACAGAGCAAAGCTCTATTTCTGTGGAATCTTGGGCTCCAGCGCAATGCCATCAGATTCAGAGAGCCTTTCAGACTCTGATAGTGAGTACCAGCCCAGCTATGAAGAGAGGAAAGCTGCAGCAGCCGAGAAGGGGAAGGCTCCGGTTGCTTCTCAAAAGGGGGCAAAGAAGGGATCTGAGAAGAAAGCACAGGCAGAAGAGGAGGAAGAAGGCACAGGGGTGCGTTTACCTCCTGAGGTTGAAGCAGCTTTCAGTGATGACGACTCTGAAATAGAGGAGCGTCACATGAAGCAAGCATACTACTACTCCCTCAAGAAAAAGAGGCATTGCTGCTTAGTCCCCGGGTGTGTATGGGACACCGAAAAAAGATTGAGGCTCCAGGCACATATGAGCAATGTGCATAACCTGGACGTAAATGTGGAAGGAGCTCCAGTGGGTAGACGAAGGCAGGCAACAACAAAGCAGAAGAGAAGGCCAAACCGCGACCTTTCGGCTTATCATATTTCCTACAGGATGGACCCCGAGTACAGGTATCTCAGAAATCAAAGAAGATATCTCAGAAGATGCCAAGACCATGCAATGAAGATTGGTTGAGAACGGGTCTCTGAAATGAAGGGGTCGAGAAGCGAGACAAAAGGAGGCAAAGAGCCCGTGAAATATGCCGCAGAGTATGTTGCCGAGGAGGAATGCCGAAAGTGGGAAAAGGACAGGATGCTAAAATTGCCAAATATACCAAGACTATAGCAACCGTTTATGGCTTGGAGGGTGTTGAGGAGCAAGAGTGGAATCCCTTTGGCTGCCGCGACAAGCGCACAAAGAGAATCCGAAAGTGGAATTCCCAAGTTAACCGTGTCATGGCAGACCTAAATGAAGAAATTCTCAGGTCTGCTGTGTCAGAGGAACCACCATCAGCGGAGCCCTCGGGCAGTCAGGTAAGTCCAGGTCCTTCAAGTAGCCATGATAATCAGCCTCCCCCTTTTCCTTCCCCTCTGCTGCCCCATGCTGTAATAGAGATTTCTGATATGATAACACCGTCAAAACCAATGAGAGGGTCTTGCCCTATGAGAACAATGCTCAGCCTAGCTCCAGATTATAAGCTTGATTTCCACACGCTACAGCAGATAGAGGACCTCTTTACAATGGCCGGGACTGGGAGACCTAAATCCGGGAAGAAAATTGTGCTTTCATACAACTGCCAATGGCCCATTCACGTCAAGAGCCCAATATGGTGCTGGGGTACTGTCAAGAGAGGTGAATTTGTGATAGAGCAGGCCCAGGCAGAGTGCTTTGAGCGGACAGGCACGGACGATCCCGAAAAGATGTTCAAATCATGGGTGAACGAGGATTCTGTCGGGGCATATCTAATGTAAGTCAGATGGTGCAATTGATTTGCTATTTCTTTTCAATTTTGTTTTCTGCTTTATTTGCTCTCATGCATTCAAAACAAAACAGGATTCTATCCCATGCAATTCCCATTGATCAGAGAAAGCATCATTGCTGGATACATCCTGCTTTGATGGGTCTGTACCTCTGCAAACATGATGACCTTTTCTCGAAGCTGCTCCCACTCCCACCAGCCCCATTGAAGCAGAAGAAGAAGAGACAAGATTCAAATGAAGAGGAAGATCCAATTGAACAAATTTTTTGGTATTGGCTGCCCGTATGCCGAAGGTAGGTTGACCATTTCTATTTCCCATTAGTGTATTATTTATTTCTTTTCCCACAAGCACTGATTTTTGCACACTGCAGTGGACATTGGAGCCTGTATGTATTCTGCCACGATGTCGAGATCTGCAATGCTCTTGGGACGAACACACCCTCGTTGCTCCACTTTGATTGTGTTAGTGGCTACCATTCAACCTTGGAAAATGCTGCCATGAAGTAAGTTTGCTGGTTTTGTGTTTTCTGGTTTAATGTTTGCTGGTTTGCTGCTGTCACTATCTGAATTACTTGTTATTTGTTTCAGTATTCTGAAGAAAGTGCACGAGTCATGGTCTACCAATCTGCCTGCCTGGTACAGATGTCCTCTTCTTCGTGTGCCATGCCCTCAGCAAGACAATGGATCTGATTGTGGCATCTACACTATCTTGTATGCCAAGTACTTTCTCCAGGATTTCATTTTGAAGAAGCCCGAGGAACCCTATCCGAAGGCAAGTAAAAAAGTCATGTATTCTTTTCTTAAAAATTGTTTATGCAGGGTCCAAATTGACCTTGCCTTTCGTTTCATTTGCAGATAACCAAAAAATGGTTTACCATTTCAGCAGTGGCCAATTGCAGGAAGTCCTTTTGTTTTATGCTAGGTAAAGCGCATCGGTCAGAGTGACAAAGTCGACGCCAAAGAAGACTCCAGCACAGGTTCAATGAGAACATTATCTGAAAACAGCTATTAAAAAACACACTTATCTGCTCTGAGAACAAACTTTTCCTGCTAAAAGTTTTTTTCTTGCTAACCACTAGAGTTTCGGGCCTTTTGTGTCGGCTCGGAGCCATTAAAAGTATATGGAAAGCTGATGGCATTTTGGTTTCTGATTTAGACATATCGTGCAAACATATCATGTTTCTAAACATAGATTTCTAGACATATATTTCTAGATATAATGCAAACATATCATCTAAACATAGATCGAAAGCAAACATAATAAGTATATTGTTCTAAACATGATGTAAACAAGGATGTTCTAAACCACTATAGTTGCATGCCTAGGTTCACCACTAGACTAACATGTCTAGGTTTACCACTACACCAGCATGTCCAGGTTTACCACTAGAGTTGCATGTCTAGGTTTACCACTAGACTAACATGTCTAGGTTTACCACTAGAGTTGCATGTCTAGGTTTACCACTACACTAACATGTCTAGGTTTACCACTACACTAGCATGTCCAGGTTTACCACTAGAGTTGCACTGTTGCCATGCCTTCTGCCTCCGTGCAGCATGTCTAGGTTAACCACCTTACATGGATGTCTAGGTTTACCACTAGAGTTGCATGTCTAGGTTTACCACTAGAGTTGCATGCCTAGGTTTACCACTAGACCAACATGTCTAGGTTTACCACTTACATGGATGTCCAGGTTTACCACTAGAGTTGCATGTCTAGGTTAACCACCTTACATGGATGTCCAGGTTTACCACTAGAGTTGCATGTCTAGGTTTACCACTAGAGTTGCATGCCTAGGTTTACCACTAGACCAACATGTCTAGGTTTACCACTTACATGGATGTCCAGGTTTGCCACTAGAGTTGCATGTCTAGGTTAACCACCTTCTTTCGCTGCCTCCGTGCAGCATACATTTCCTCGAAGATTGCTTTCAGGGTGTTGCCTACCCAGACAACATCCGTAGCTAGCAAATACTTCAAGGCCTTGCCCTGGATAATACACTGCTTCAATTCCCGAAGCAATGCCCCCTGGCTTGGCCGACCGGGATCAGAGTTGAGAGACCTAGTGGTCTCTCTAAATTCCCCTTTCTCCACGATCTCTGCAAGAACCAAGAGGGGATCATGACAAGATTAACATGAATGTAGAACAAGAATATGAAGGAAGACAGCAACATGCTTACTTCTAAACGTTTTGACGCCGTCAGGTTGGGCGAAATCAAGCCCCACATCCTCCTGAATTTCATTCAAGTGGACAAGAACATCCTCGAGACTGTGGACAGGTCTCTCAAGAAGCTGTTGTCGGGTCCTCACCATCTGTCACCTGAATTGTAAGAAGATGAACTGGACTGCTACTGAACTCAATGAAAACCAACTAAATTTCTACCAAGAACAAGCAAGGCAAGGGTTTATATATCTTGAAGGCTAGAACCGTTAGAAAAACCGTTGGAAATAAACGTTGGAAAGAACCGTTGGCTTTGGGCCCCAATGGTTTAAATATTCCCTTGTCCAGGTTTACCACCTTACATGCTTGTCCAGGTTTACCACCTTACATGCTTGTCCAGGTTTACCACTAGAGTTGCATGTCTAGGTTTACCACTAGAGTTGCATGTCTAGGTTTACCACTAGAGTAGCATGTCTAGGTTAACCACTTTACATGCATGTCTAGGTTTACCACTAGAGTAGCATGTCTAGGTTAACCACTTTACATGGATGTCTAGGTTTACCACTAGAGTTGCATGTCTAGGTTTACCACTAGAGTTGCATGTCTAGGTTAACCACCTTACATGGATGTCCAGGTTTACCACTAGAGTTGCATGTCTAGGTTTACCACTAGAGTAGCATGTCTAGTTTAACCACCTTACATGGATGTCCAGGTTTACCACTAGACTAGCATGTCTAGGTTTACCACTAGAGTAGCATGTCTAGGTTAGCCACTTTACATGGATGTCTGGGTTTACCACTAGAGTTGCATGTCTGGGTTTACCACTAGAGTTGCATGTCTAGGTTAACCACCTTACATGGATGTCAGGTTTACCACTAGAGTTGCATGTCTAGGTTTACCACTAGAGTAGCATGTCTAGGTTAACCACCTTACATGGATGTCCAGGTTTACCACTAGAGTAGCATGTCTAGGTTTACCACTAGAGTAGCATGTCTAGGTTAACCACCTTACATGGATGTCCAGGTTTACCACTAGAGTAGCATGTCTAGGTTTACCACTAGAAGTAGCATGTCTAGGTTAACCACCTTACATGGATGTCCAGGTTTACCACTAGAGTAGCATGTCTAGGTTTACCACTAGAGTTGCATGTCTAGGCTAACCACTTTACATGGATGTCCAGGTTTACCACTAGAGTTGCATGTCCAGGTTTACCACTAGATTTGCATGTGGGTAGGTAAATGTCGGCTCGAGGGTAGGTAAATGTCATCTCGAGGGTGGGTAAATGTCATCTCGTGAGTAGGTAATAGTCGGCTCGTGAGTAGGTAATAGTCGGCTCGTGAGTAGGTAAATGTCTTTATCGATGAAGGGATGTGTTTCTAAAACCCTAAACCCCATGGTCTATAAATAGTTGTAGCTCGATGCGTTCTTCCATTGTGCAGCTTACACTCCCATTCTTGCAAATTTTTTTTTAGTGACCAGCTATGGAAGATGTGCTCCGACGCTTGAACCAGATCCAAAGGGAGCTCAGAATTCGGGACCAGGGTAGTATGGAACCGGTTTTTACTAGTAAGGCCTTGCTTATATGCAACTTCTGTAGATTTTCCCTTTCTAACCTCCTGTGGGATCTTCTATCTTGGTGTAGGAGCCGTCGAGAAGATGGCCGAGAAGGCAGTCACTCGAATACCCCCTCCTCCGGAGGAGGAAGAGGACGACGAGATGAGGATAGAACGGATGAAGATCTTGAAGAAATACCTGATCGGCGAAAAGGCAATGAGGGTAGTGCTTGAGGGCACTGCACTGCCTCGAAGGATAAGAGTATGTCTCCAGGAGATGGCTCGAGTTTGGAAGCACCACAGAAAAGAGTTGATAAATTTGATTCTGCAGTCAACTATATTCTGGCCCGACCTTCTCGACATGGAGTTCTGGTTCAAGGGTGATGTCGAGGTGGAGGACTTCACACTAGAAACCGTGAGTCAAGCTCGAGAGGAATACCAAGAGTTGTTCGGGTGAAGTCCTATGGTTCAGATTGACTCGTTGTTTTTTCATAGTCTAATGGTCTAAGGTTTCTCACAATGTAATTGTTTTTTTCAAATTTGCACTTGGTTTCTTCTTATATGAGGGAGTGCTTAGACATCTAAGTCTAGTGGCAAAAATGTGTAACCAAGGTGGTTAACCTGGTCATCTCCAGTGGTTAACCTGGACAGCCTAGTTTAGTGGTTAAGTGGACTAAGCAAAATCCAAGTATAATAGTGAGAAGTTTATTATAGAACATCCACAAGTATATGGTTCTAAACATCATGTAAACATAAAGCAAATATAAAGCAAGGATCCACAAGTGAAGGATTAAAGCAAACTCCAAGTAAGGTATATCACAAAATAGAAGATCAACAAGTCAAGCATTAAGAAAAATTTACTCCTCAAGGTGTCGTGCACATTCACGCAAACACGGTATCCCCACCACTTTCTTCATCCTCTTATGGCATTCTATGAAAGGAATTGGCCTAGCTATGGTGCTCCCATTGAAGTCCTTTGTTGTTGGCATGCAAGGTGCAACACCTCTTTGAACATTAGAGGACTTCAAATTCTCTAACTTTTGGGTGAGCTCTCGAAGAAGGAAATCAACTTCACGAATGATGTGAGGGTTGCTACTTAATGTATCCCTTATGTTATGAAGGCTAGCATCTATACTCTCCAACATGTCTCTACGTGTAGGGTCAACGAAACACTTCTCCACATGAGGCTCCAACTCCACATCAATAAGGCTTGTTGAGGTCAAAGTAGAAGGCACGACGTCATCGCTACAATCATCCACCTCATAATCCTCTGCAATAGATCTCAAGTTTTCCAAACCACCAGCTTGGGAACCGTAAAGAGTTCCACACACTCTCAATATGTCTTCATCCCTATAGCTGCCCATCATTTGAATCACTTTAATTTGATGCTTGCACATGTTACCCTTCATACCCCATGGGCAATCGCAACAAGCCCAATTCTCATTTGCCACAACTACCATGTATGGAAGGGCCTCTCTATTCTCATCCCAAGCATCCATGTTTTGGCTCCAAACTTCAGCCCTACCTTGTTGGTAGTCTAGCCACCTCTTCTTTGCATCGGGAATCTTTTTTTGCCCCAATGATTGCGCGCCTCGATAACTTGTTCTGTCTGCGGTTTATCTTAAAACCGTAGTCTTTCTTGAACCTATCAAAGGATATATCGTCTCCATTATGCATGTCAAGATGTAAAGCAACCAATCAATCCTCGCGTCCTCTCGGTGAATGCTTGAGAGACCAAGCCTCCTCTTCATCTTGGCATGATATGACTCTATGCTTGCATTTGTCTCTTGGTTTGCATGGGGATACATCCGAGTAGCAACAATCCAGAAGTAATGTTCTTTGTCCACACCTTGCTCATGTATTTCACAACTTTCTTGTAGACCTTGTGCCTTTCCTTGAACTCTTCCAAGCCGCCTTAATCCCTCTTCCCTACATGAGTCTATATAGTCTTGCCCATATCTACCATCCCCATCAACATGAATACCATACATGATGTCTCCTAATTCCTTGAACATTTGGGCCCTCCGCTTCTTATCTTTAACCCGCTTCACCAACATCTTCAACCGGTTTCGTCTCTCACATGCCACAAGCACAATTGGATACGTGACATGGGCCAAACATCCCTCAAAGCATTGATCTCGGCCTGGGCATCATCCACAATGAAGCAAGAAGGGGACCAAGTGGGATCATTCTTATGGATGTGTTCCTTCATGGCCACAAGCCATGGTCGGATCTCCTCTTCCTCTGCACTAGATGTGAGAACCCAAGCTACTGGAACTCCATTCCCATGGCTGTCATAAAGCAACCATGTGTACAAACTGTAGCAATGGTCATTGGTTTTGAAGGTGGAGTCCATGGAAATTGCCTCACCTTTTCCATGCTCCAAAAGAGTTTTCAACTGGAATGGAGTCATTATACCCAAAGTAAAGGGCCTGCCCTCTTGATACAAAAACACGCTCTCGGGATGAAGAGAAACCCACATTCTAACACTTAAAGCAACATCTCGATGCAACATCCAAGTGGATCTAGCAACCTTGCGAGATAAGTTGTGAAGGTCATCCATGGCAAGAAATTCATCTCTATGTCTTGGTCTATCTGGATTAATTTGCTTTTGTAAGCTCCAATGCTCTTCGTGCTTGCTCATGACCTGTTGAGCTGAATGATTTTGTTGTATCAAATCCTTAGCCCAATCCTTCTTCTCCTTGGATAAATGAGGTGCCAGCTCAAGCCTTGTGTTCTTACATGTTGGATCTCCACTACAATGACAAACCTGCTCTTTGCTATCAATATGGTTCATCTCATAGAAAGTTAACTTGGTCCACTCATGCTTTAGATACAACTGCTTTGCTTGGAAGTGGCACAAGCAGCCCCGTTTAAAATTGGTTTTGCTCCTTAGTGATTGGTTTGCAGGTGGAGGATGGTCCCTATGATCTTGTGGCCCAAAGGCACACCAATAGCTGTCACATAACAGCCAAGGTTAGCTGAATTGTAGGCAAGTTGTAACCTAAATTTGCAAGATTCATTTTTGGACGTCATGCAAGAAAATTACTTACTTGACAAGGCTTAGGTGTGAATTCTCATCCGCCAATCTCTTCACCGCCCCGGGTTTCTGTCGGAGAATCACGCTTGTAGAAATTTGTATGGGACCCCGGGCGGTTCTCCTCGCCTTTTATAAAATCGCAACCCTATTTGTTGGGATGAAACATGTGTACACCAGAATCAAAGATTGCTCCCCATCATCAAGGGAAAATTCAAGAGCAGTGAGCAAGCATGGAAGCTTGCATTTGGCCTTGGATGCAACTCCAATTGCCAATCGAGAGCATCTCTTGTAAATGAACAGGGGAGGGGGTCAACGCGGATCAAGCTAAGCCTCCGCAATGTCGTGTAAACGGAGGAACTAAGTATTAAATTTTGTTCAAATGCTAAGGTTTTGGAGTGAGGTTTAAGGATTCCAGAACTCACACAGGCGACATCGAGTCCACCCTATCAGCTTTCCTCGAATCCGCCTCCATTGACCTTCAAGTCATGGCTAAGTCGCTCCTTCAAGCTCGAATAACAGAGTTCTTGGGAGCTCCGGCCTTGCGACCAAAAAACGTAAAAATGAGGGGGAGAACAGGGGCTCAGGGGAATCGTTGCAAAGGCCAATTTGGAATGGTCGTTGGAGTTGAGTGTGTTGGATACAGATTGTGCGGGGAAAGAGGGACTTGGAGTACGATTGTAGCAGATTGAGTACGTGGATGCAGGTGAAAGCAGGTGAAAATGATAAGTGGAAGGGGATTTAGTCAGACCGGTACAGATTGGCAGGTATAGTTTGCAGTCTATCTATGTTAGGCCCCATCCATCAAATCCAGGGATGGGCATGCATTGGTGATGCTGGACATGAGATGGGCCATCCTGGATCTCGGATGCATGAGGCGATGGCTACCGGATCCATGGCCGAGCTTACCACGAATTCCTGCCCGGGTTTACCACTTCCCGGAGTAGGAATACGGCGCTCCCCCAGGGAATCGGATTTTAAATCACAGACATGGATTGGCTTGCATTGTTGGGTGATTTTGTTTCCTTTGCGAGGTGGAAACAATGACAAAATAAGAATGTTCCGTCTGGCTACGGTCTTGCCCTCCTTGTGAGCTGCATTTACCTAATCAAGAGCTTACACCTATAGAACATAGCGTTTGGAAACAGATAACTAGAGCCATTGGAAGACGTCCCATAAAAAGAGAGTGGGTTTTTTTCTCTAACCTTATTTTCTAACTGGCCTCTCTTGCTTTACAAAAAGAAGCAAACACAGCTGCAAGCACAAAACACACTAAAACGTACTCTTGCAGTAATACCTCATTAGAATATGCATGTGTGATTGAAGGGCAAAGCAAGACATGTTGTGCATTGAATGCAGGCCAACAGGAGGGTGGCTATGGCTATGGTGTAGTAACAGAACCGTGGACAGACAGAACTGTATGCACAAAAATGGATCAAAGTGGAATGAAGCAGAGAAAAGAAAGTTAAAAAAGTAGGAACAGATCTGGATTCTCAGGGACGAGACCCTTTCGCTTTCAGTTACAGTAGAACTCTGAGTGAAAGCAAAGGGCCATGCAAGGAGAAGGATTGGGAATGGGAAGGTCGAGACAAGTAAGTATCTTATGTATCATAAGGCCTGCTTCTGCTTGCTGCTATTCTATTCACTCCACACGCTATATGATAGATTGGGCACAGACATCAGTAGTAACATTGCATTAACCAATGCAGTCAAGAGTTTATTAACTTGGTTTTCTGATGCAAATGGTGATTGCAATAAAAAACAAGTGCGAAAAGATGTTCAAGGGCATCCGCACAATTTTCTTGAGAATATGACCATACGAAAGTCACACTCTGACCATGCTTATTGTAGGAGAAGCTAAATAACAATGGGAAGGAAGCACCATGACTGTTCTCTCACATGCTTGCCTTATTAAAGGACGGGAAAGAGAAACGTTCGCGGCGGCCAAGGCCTTGGCCGCCGTGATAAGTTTCTTGTAGTCATTATTTCAGGCCTATTATAATCAAGATTCCACACGTCCTTTATGATGTATTGTTTAAAGACAAAATGGAAGTTGGGTCTTTATTTTTTTTCTGAAGTTTAATTTGGTGATGCCATGTGGCAAGGTTTCTAATCCGGAATGGAAGTTGGGGTCCATGATTCCGTACAAAATAAAGTTTACAGGTTTAACAGGTCAAAAAAAATTTACACCTAAAATCATTCACTGTTATTTTCAACCTGTATACACCTTTAATTTCTGATAACAGTGTAACATCAAGAATAACAATTTCTGATATTAAAAGATCACGCTGTAATGTCAAGAACAGCAATATAGAACAGCAATACAGCAGTATTTTTCATATAGAACAGCAGTATTTTTTACAAAACTATGGGAACTGTGGAATTGATGTCCAATCTGCAAGCTTCATTTAGCATTCCTGAAACAAGCAAAAATAGCAATTAAAAAAATATAGTTTACAAAATTCAAATACAGAAATAGAATGCAAACATTACAATTACAGAAATAGAATGCAAACAGAAATAGAATGCAAACACTTACAAGTTTCTAGCAATTATTTCTGCTTCAGATGTGTTGCCAACTTGTATGATCACCTTCTCAATTTTATTTCCTGACAAAACCACATTTCCAGCACTACAAACGGGTCTACCATGATCAGTAGAAAATAGTGGAAAGTAACGCCTCAATTCTGGCTTTTCCAGCAAGATAGTATCCAAGTCCTTGCAGTAATCATCATCAATTTCAATTGGCAGCTCGACAGGAACCGAATTAGTGATCTCCTTTAAAGGATTACATAAACCAAAGAACTTTCACACAGCCAGAATTTGAAGATCCAACCAATCCAACAAGGTTAAATTTCAAAGCATTGCTATGAAATGAATCAGAATAGTTCCTACCACATGAAATTACCTCCATAGCAGAAGCTTTAGCGACGACACCGCTCTGATCATACCTTTTATATGAGTCCTTATTCTTGTGCCCAGTAATTGACATGCCTACCTCAATTGGTACACCAGAAACTGACATTTGTGTAATGGCCGTACTCCTACAACTTTTGTTTGTAAAATGCCCCTCAATCCCGCAGACATCTACCATGTCTTTCAACCATGTGGAAATTGTTTTACTGTACACATGACTAACATTATACCAGATCCATGTTCTTGGGCGGTTTATAGCCTGGGAGAAGACATGCCGTCCACCAATCTTGTCCTTGACTTCATACTGCGGAAGATGACTCAATAGATGCTTCCAAGTATCAATTACATCAAGTTCATAACACCTAACAGGCTCTCTAAAATCCTATATAATCCTTAACACAATCTTTATCAACATTGAATTGGAAATCACGGACCTTGGATAATTCTTGTCCACCTCGGATCAAAAATCTAGTCATGCAGTAGAATGCGAACCTTTTTTGCAAACCAGTACCAGTATTAACTTGGTGCATTGGATGCGCCAAGATCTTCTCCCGATCAGACCTGTTGAGGATATCACTCTTCTGACGCTTGGGAAGAAAACCAGCGGCAGCAGACTCCTGCATTGATAATTCCAATGCTGCCCTCACCTTCAAAAACTTGATATCGTGAAACATATCAATTATCTTTTCTTCCTGCTTGGTATTCAACTGTCTAATGTCTTGTGCTCGCCGAAGAATCCTATTAAAACTTCGGAAAAGATTCTGCAAACTGAAATTATAACATTCAAAATTTATATACTAGAACTAGAAATATTCAAACTAAAATAAAAAATGATAGAAACTTACGTATCCGGCGGATACTTGACTCCATCAAGCCGTTGTACGCAAAGAAAGAATGGCTCCAGCATTTCAGCAAGCTCGTCGAGTGGAATCTCTTCTATTTCTCTATCAATTTTCTGCCCAACATGTAACCTCCACGCATCAAATCTACCCCTGGCCAATCGTCCTTAGGTTGTGATGCATTGTTTCCACAAGCATTGACCTTCTCCATCAATTCCGGATCCAATTCCCTAAATCCACCAATCTTTAAGGCTCTCTTTCCAGCACGACGATCGGGATTAATCTTAGAAATACTTGTTTTATCTTGATCTTGCTGAATCTGATCAGAAATTATGGCAGAAACACTTGTGTCTTTTCCATTATCTTTTTGACTGTTCTCAACACAAGAGCCAAGACTAAAAGAGGGAGCTTCAAATGAAGCGCTATTTGCAGCTACTTCTAGAAAAAATGACCTATTGTAAGTATAAGATGCAAATTAAAATACAAAAACAAAAACAGACCTGAAGCACAAAATGTCTCCATAGCAGTAATAGAACTTCCATTGATACCTGCATGCATCAAACTAGTTGTTAAAATTCCATAAACTATCATCATTCAACTAAAAACATACCTTCCAAAGTACTTGAACCAAGTTTTTCGTGTAATACCATGTTGCTAGCATCTGCCATGCATAAGAACTCTCTATTAGAGAAATTTATACACAATAAAGCAAGAGAAAATGACAGACTTACCAGGATATTTCATGGCAGCAGACTTCTGGTTCGTCAAAGACATGGGATCAGACTTCTTATTCCTCAAAGACATCATATTCTGACCTGCATGAACATAAACACTATTTAAGAACCATTAACTGCTAAAATCTTCAAGAAAACACAAACATATTAAGCAATCATGCACCTACCTTCAGAATCGCTCAATGTTGATGGAAGGACGCCCTCAAAACCTACAGATCAGAAGCTTTTTATTAGAAAGAATGAAATCAATGAAATGAGCTGTAAAATCGCAAAAAATACCTGAAGTAGTAACTAAATCTTGAGATATAACTCCTTGAGTAGCATTTCTTGCTGAAGAACAACCATTCATCACTAAAAGAATCCGGAAAACAAAAAAAGATGCAAGAAAAATCGCATCAATGCCTTCAGCATGCTTGATCTGCTGGCGCGCAATGGCCTTCGCCCTACGAAGACCATATTTCTGTGTAGAAGGAGGAAGGGGAGGCCGTGAAGCAGGGCCGCTCCCTGGCGCCATGGCCGAGCTCCTCCAAGAACGTCGCAGGTCGCAGGTCTTCCTCTGGAAAGTGACAAAACTGTCCAAAAAAGAACAAAAAAACAAAAAGTACGAATTTTTGAACGACCCAACTTCCATTTTGTTGGGGAATGAAAGGGGCTCCCCCCTTCCATTCCCCAATACATCATTGCTTGTTGTGGGGGGCAACTTTTAAAAAGTTGCCACTAGAACATCGTTTTCAGCAACTTGTACTTATTTTCCAGGTTGTGGATGTACTCAAAACTGTTGGCATAAATTTTCCACTTCATTGAACAGTTCTAATGATGCTAATACTACATTTTTCTCAATTGCATGTTGAAATCCAATGACGATAAAAGAAACTAATGCACTAATGTAACTGCGTGCATTTTGCAGCTGGAAACAGTTGGGATCATGTGTTAATACTTGATACGTCAACTGACTATATGGCAGTGGCCCTTTGGAAGGCTTGTGTCAATAGTATAATCAATCAATCTGGAATTTTATGAAAGACGTTACAAGCTTAGAGATAGCAGTTCCATTTCAAATATAACAGAGCATAGAATTATGGAAATAGTATGCGATAGAGTTGTTGTGAGAAAAGCATGTTTTCAGCTTAGGTATATCAAAGAGAAAAATATATTTAATTTCCATGTTAAGCTTGCTGTGTACAGTCAATCAACGATGAGATTGGAAGAAGCTACAAAAAATAGAGTATACAGTTGCAATGATGATCAAAATTTCGACGAAGACAAGGATTTTAGTGATGATGCTTGGCGGCAGCAGAGCGAAGGGGACTGTAGTCCAAAAAGTGACGAGATTTTTCGACGGTTTCAGAAGGGTGCTCAATCTCCTCCAATCTGGAACGCTTCTGCTTGTCAACAAGCACAGAAGGAGAGATGGCGATTTCCCGGTACATGGTTACGACACCGAGCCCGAGAGCCGTGGTAATCATGACGAAGAGCGGGGCCAATTCAGGCCGGACGTATCTGCCACAAAAATCAACTCAACTCGAGATCATCTCAAAATATCAAACATATATTAAACTCAATCTAAGTCTAAAGCGCTGCTGCTGCAGCGTGTACCTTTTGAACAGAGAGATCTTCTGCTGTGGATTCGACATCTGAACGATATTTTAGTACTTAGTAGCGAAGGAGTGTGTGTAGTAAAGTAGGCTGTTTTTCTGGTTTCCAACGGGCTATTTATTCTCCACAAAAGGCGCGGTGACACGTGTCAGCGGATAAAACTGCTACCGGGTTTCAAAGACGGCGGTAAGAAAACACGGCAATCTTTGTCGGATTCGCCCGACCGGCCGCCATTTTGTAGCGTTTGCCGCCGGATTTTGGCGGCAAAACAGCTCCACTTTTGTCGCCTTTTTGCCTTTTATGTCCCAAAAATATCTTGCGTTTGGTTTTCTTCTTCTGCCAGCTCAGCTTTGTATGTATATGACCAAATATTTAACACCGCATCTCCACGTTATCCTTTGCTTGTTCATGTCATCCCACTTGTGGTACTTTGCTCGTCTGTTCTCGCTAGCTTTTCTTCCCACTTGTGCTTTACAAAAACGCTGGCTCGCATGTTGTGATCCCTGACTTTTGCATGCAATTACACGTCTCCCAATCAAACATCAATCCATTTCAATCGAATTCAATTCTATCTCATGCATATCGCCAGTCAAAACTGCCTACGCAGACCGCATATAATTTTTAATTACACACATTGTCAACATCACTATATCGAGACGTTGTTGTACAGAAGAATTGTCCACGTATATACTACCTTTTTAAGTGGAAATGTTCTAGATCACGATTAGAATACTAGTTATATTGACGTGATCCCAGTGCATTTATTGGCTCCCGATTTGGACTTGGATTCCACGGAGGTATTAGACTCGTGGAATAGGGGGTATTAGAAATATTAGGCATGTCAAATACCTCCCATTCCTTCCCCGGACCTGCTACCCCCTAAAAAGGGGGTATTAGACTCGTCTAAACTCACACCTGCATTACACAAGTCGGATACCCAAGGGGGTATGGGGCTCGTCTAAACTAAGGCATGTATTGTGCAGGTCGAATACCCCCTTGCTTATCCCACAAGTCGAATACCCCCTTAGTTATTCCACAAGTCGAATACCCCTTAATCCTTAAGCCCCCACCTTGGGGTATTAGGCTCATCTAAACTAAGTACCTAGTGTACAAGTCGAATACCCCCTTTGGTTATCCCACAAGTCAAATACCCCCCCTACTTTTTTTTTCAAGAATTCCAGTATATGAGTATTAGGCACATAAATTTATTGCACAACAAGTCGAATTGAGTCTCAAGGTTCAGTATTACTACGTAGGATTCATATTCGATTCATATATAAGCAATACATTATGAGGCATATATTGTTTTAATTTTTCTTTCATTAAAACATCAAGATTGCAAATAACTCCAACGTATAACGCTTCATGTTTTCCAACGTAACTAATTCCTTTGAATATTTCTTACATATATAAGTAAAAAGGCTAGTTCATGAGATCACTACCCAATATAAAGTCTACATCGTATACGTTGCCATAATACACATTGGTTATCCATAATGCTGCTAAAAGTTCAATCGAACATGCGCAGGTGTCCCAGCCAGTCTACCTGAGTAAGCGGGTGGATGCTCCCTCGGAACTGATGGCGAGGTGCATTGTGGATATAATCCCGCATGAGCATGTTGTTGTTGCACATAGCTGCCACGCTCAACTAGGGATCTCGAAAGTAGCGCATTTGTCTCCTAAGTTTCTCAATCTCCTCCTTATAATCAGAACGGATAGTGGAATTGACAATTTGCAGCTCTTCATTTCAGTGTATGGATTCTGCTTCGAACATTGGTAACAATTCAGTGATCGGTCGAGCATAAACTACTCCATCTATTGGAGCAGGAGGTGTTGCGATTGGATGGACATGAACTTCACGACCTGGTTCAAGGATATCAAGGAGGTCTGGATAATTATGGCCAAGAAATTGAACTCCATCAATTAAATGCTTGCATGTAATATGAAATGAGGGATTGTCACAGTAATGAGACATCATTTGTTGAGTATACCTTATTCTAGTATAGGTCTCACTAGCCATCGATAGGGTCATTGAGTCCTCCGTCCTCCAAAACCACGGTTGCAGAATCCTCCCCGTACATTCTTAGTAACCTTTGGGCAGTAGCAGAGCATTTCTTATATGCACATGGGCTGTATCTACCAAATTCAGCTACGAAATATAAACAATCAATGTAAGTACGACTACATATGAAAGGATAGGGCCGGAATGGATTAACCTTAACAAGAGATATTCTCTCATTGAAGCAGTGCTCGAGAAGAGAGCCTGAAGTAAACAAAGTATACAGACAAATATTGGTCATTCGATCTAGAACATGGACTTTCAAGACCTGCCAATGCGACGCAACATGATTTGTCATATCTACATTTGTATGTTCAAATAGTCACCCGAACCTTTGCCACTTGTCGTCCCATACTGCACCAAACACCCAATCCTACTCCAAGTAACTAGATGATAATACTTTCTATTCTTGTATTAGTACACATAATGCATATTCATTCAAGATGTCAATTGGCAGGTACCTGATGATTGCTTCATTTTCACCATACATGCCATAGAAGTAATGCAATAACCCGTTGTACTCAACCACGGAGGATGCCTTCATCATCTTGCTCAATCTATGGAACACATCCCTTTTTTGATATACTCTCACAATCTTGGGGATCAAGGTGCGTAACCATGCACGCTTAGCTCAACCAACATGCTAAAATGTGACATGCAACCTGTTCACCACGGTTGTTATGACAGTGGGCATCCCTGGTGATCACCTCTGCAATGACTACATGCTCGACTTCATTGAGGTCGATGGTGAAAGATTTTGGTCTAACATTTCCCATCCTTTGAAAGGTCAATAGCAAGGCAATACGCAAAGCTAGATGCTCATATTTAGCACCTGGAGGTGAATTTATGCAGAGCACGTAGAAGACAGGATGACTTACACCATCTACTACAGGAACAATAGCTGCATACAGAGGGCAATTATACATGTTAGCTTTAAATATTGAGTCCATCGCCCGACCACCATTACCACTATATCTAATCGTTGCTTGAAGCATTGCATCGTCCTGAATCACATATATCCAGGGATGCCTATTCGGGTCAGGACTAGATGTGTTGTATGGCTGATGATATATGACAATCCCAAGATGCTTCCAATCATCCATCCCATCCTCGATAGTATCCCAATCAGTACTTAAACTTCCACCTGTGAATAGGGACATACTCATGATTGATATTTTAGATGATAAAGCTGCAAGAATACAGGTCATGCATCCCATCAGTTCCAGGCAAAAAACTCTCTCATATCTAGAGAATATTCTAATTTCACTTTGAATCATTAATTCAATTGCTAACATGGTTACAAAAATGCGCATGTCTGTAAGTTCAAAATTTATATACAATTATAAAAGATATTGAATGGTATATTCTTGTCCGGACAAGCCACAATAATTACCTGGAATAAGAATAAGACCATCGAATGTTCAAGCTGGTGTGGTAAAAAAAAGTCACCCCCCCTCCCCACCCGCAAACCACTTTTTTTTTGGGGGAGGGGGGTATGTGTGTGAAAATGGGCTATTAAAAAGCATTGCATAAGTTTTAAATACATATTGCATATTGTTGATCTTCATGATGAAACAAAATGGTTATGTATGGGGGAAAAGAAATTGGGACCCAATTTTTTTTCCCCATCAATATGGAAACAGGGGAGCAAAATTTCCCCCCTTTTCCCCTGCGGCCATGGCTGCGTTGATGCGCTCAAGGAGGCCGCCTGTGCATCCCAGCATGATTTCACTCCGAATGGCGAAGGCGGTGGCTCGATAAAAGCTTGTTCAGTGCATTTTTGTCTTGATTTTTGCAGTATTGGAGTTTTTTGTGGCTTTGCAAGCTGATTTTTCTTCGTTAGCTTTAGCAGCTGGTTCTTTGAGCGAAGTTGGAGTAGTAGGTCGAAATAATGCAGGTACTTGTTGATCTTGACGAGTTTCTAGTGAATCTTGAGGAGTTTTTCATGAATCTTCATGAGTTTTAAGCATCCGATCAGTTGAGGCGGCTTAGTTGAGGTATTTCAGCTGAAAAATGCAGCATGCAGGCGATTTCTTGTTCGGATTTAGCATGCAGGCGATTTCTTGTTCGGATTTCTTGTGCAGGCGATTTCTTGTTCGGATTTCAAATTTGAAAAAATGCAAAAGATGCGGCGATTTCTTGTTCGGATTTAGCATGCAGGCGATTTCTTGTTCGGATTTAGCATGCAGGCGATTTCTTGTGGATTTCTTGTTCGGATTTTTGTTATAAACGTTGTTTTAAATACAGTGATGTTTTGAATGTTTTGATGTTTTGAATCAGTGTGTAAGTTTCAGTGTGTAACTTTGAGTGTAAGTTTCAGAGTAATAAACAGTGAAAAAATAACATGAAGAAAACAGTGAGAAAAAAGCATGGAAACCTGCTAAACCAGTCATCCAGAATTGGAAGACCCAACTTCCATTCCGGATTGTAGGGGGCTGACACGTGTCAGCAGCAGAATGGACGCCAGAGAATAAATGCGACCCTGTTTCCATATTGTCAAGGGCGATATAAATACAAACATTAACAAACTAATATTATATGTGATATTATAGCTAACACTAATAAAAACACTGATGACAGATATTGACATTATTGATAATAACAACAATGAAGCAAACAATGATGATAAAAAGAAAACTAGATGATATTTCTATGAATGATACAATAAATGATGTTAATCCCTAACACTCATAATTATTGACATAACAGCAATGATGAGACTATATATGATTATATAAGTGACTAGAAAAAGTGCCCAGCTTTGCTGGGCTTTTCATCAGGATTTTTCCAGAATTAATAAACTTATGGTTAAGATCGTCCTTATAAACTGTTATATTTACTGAGATTAGAGTTTGAATACAAATGGGGTTTTGGAATGTTCTTCGCAATTGTCTTACATTTGTAATGCAAGAATTCGTGTGTCCTTTGAGTGTTGTCTTGCGAAGCTTATACCTATTTAGTTCTCGTCACTTTGTCCAAATTGACTTCCACCCTTGGAGTGTAGAGCTATCATGGAACATCCTTATTGCATATAGCATATTTTTAGTTGCGATCAGTTAACATTGACATTTGTCGATTATCTTGTAGATGCAGTCTGGGACATAAATTAGAGAGGTTTGTTTATTTGGTATTAGTAGATGTTATCCTATCTCATGCCTTCTTATAATGTACATGCACCACCATGATGGTTGTGTCCATCTTTATGTTTGATGTTGTTGTTCACTATATAAGTCCACCAATGGAAGTTGCAACACATATGTATTTTGGAGCTGGAAGTATGCCTCTATGCCCAATTATGATAAAATGTTTAGATGAATACTTGTGCCTTGTTATAGCATGCATGCAATTAAAGTTGGATTGAAGAGTAGCTTGTTAGCGTTGTTGCATCATGTGCAAAGTTGCTTGAATCATACAATACTCTAAGAACTAACATTTGCAAATTGAATGCTCGTGTACAATGTAAGATCTTGAGTTACACAACATTTTCTTACATTCAATGTAGCATCAATGTTGAATGCTAAACAGCTAGTATGTTTGATAAAATAATCATGAAGTTGGTTCATAAAGAAAAGAAAAACAAAGTGCTGTGCACGGAAGGTTGCCCTCCATGGCGGGAGGGTGAAGTGGCTTAAATCATTGTTCAAAGTCATGTTTTTACAATCAATCAAAATTGCTACTTGAAAACAATAGAGTACTTGATACCATAACTTTATGAAGTGAAATGTAACATGAGCGCATGTAAAATACTTGCTTCATAAATTTAATACATAAGCACAAGCAAGCAATAATAAAAATGGACTTTTAAAGGTCAAATCTAAGATGCATGTATACACAACACCCAAACCACCCCTACCCAAGGCCCTTTGCTCATTGAAATTCCTTGTGGCATTTCGCAACACTTGTATTGAAATTACAAGGTTTCCACCTTCAACAACTTGTACATCACTAGGACCATTATTCTGCCCACTAGTCATGTTATATGCCTCCTTTGCGTAATGATTCAAAATATATTCTTTATATTCTTTTGTGATGATTATAAACTGCAACAGACAAAACTTGTAATGACATCAAGAACAAATAAGACCTTGATTCTAAAAAAGAATCTGATGTAGTTGAATCAAGATATATTTACCCGCCAGTTCTTGACCTATGACAAACAAGCGCATCACATATCTGCCTTGGAGTTGGCGAATCTTTAAGCACATATATTGTGATTATATCTGGCATTACACAATCAATTTGCATCCTAGCATAACACTTTAATGCTTCATGGCCTAATCCATGACCAATTTGCATCCTAGCATAACACTCCAATGCTTCATGGCCTAATCCATGCTTAGCATGTTTCACAAATAAAGAAGTCCATGATACTATGTTTCGATCCGATAATTTGTTGAAAATCTCCTGAGAAGTCCATGATACTATGTTTCGATCCGATAATTTGTTGAAGATCTCCTGGGAGTCTGCGAATCAGCCACATTTAGCATACATGCCAACTAATGCATTGGCAACAACAATGTCTTTCTCAAGACCCTTATGAACAACCTTCACATGTATTTCTTTGCGTTTGTCCAGCGATCTTGTATTGCCACAAGCATTCAAGATGCAAACAAAGATAGCAGCATTTGGGCTTGTGCCTTCCAATTGCATCTGTTCAAAACTAATCAGTGCTTCCCGAGCACATTCATGTTGAACGTATCCTCCAATCAATGCAGTGCAGGAAACAACATTTCGAACTGGCAGCTTCTCAAGGGCTATTCGTTCCTCTGCAAGTGCACCACATTTCAATATCCTTGAGTTGTGGACATGCTTTCAGTAGAGCTGTAAATGTAAAACAGTTAACATGTACACTATCTTCACACATTTCTTTGTACAGGTTCAGAGCATGACGTGATTCCCCGCATTGAATATATCCAACAACTAGGAGAGTCTAGGAATGCTGACTGCGATAAACCAGCGTATTGAAAACCTCATGGGCATCAGCCAAGCTCCCACATTCTATAGACATAGCTACAACATAGTTCCCAACACCGCCATTAACATGCAATCCAGTTTCTGAGCTATGCATATGAATATGCTTGGCGTATGCTAAAATCTTAAATTTCCTTGCCTTTTGCAACAGACCTACAATTGAACCTGGCTCACTACACTAGTCCACAAGGGTAATAGAATTAAGAGCTGACCAGCGAATGTCTTCCTGCGCTTTTAGATAATTCAATGAGCCTAACTTTCTTTCTGATCTGAAGTTTGACATATGTAGTATCTCATGTCATCACTGGTCCATGAAATTTTATGGACCGAGTTTATGAAGCATTTTATACGAAAACAATTCATAATAAAAATGTACCGATGGTTAACTTACTAATTACAGGAACCCATCGACAGATTGTTCTATGTGCTGCAACTCATGTGGCTTTTATACGAGGTAGAATATATGTATACATGCGTTCCAAAAAAACCCCAGACAAGTGCGCCCGACGGCGGCATTTGGAGGGACGATTTTGTATTCCATATTTTTTCTTCGGCTTTGTTACCTTCATAGTTTCTCGTTTATGACCATCACACTCACTTGAGGATAACAATTGATCCTCCTGAGAGGAAGTGGATTCCTGAACCAATGCTGCTTCCTGCAAAAATATATATGCATATTCTAGTTCGGGATCATCGCACCCACTAGAGGATAGTATATGATCTTCCTGGGAGGAAGTGGATTCTGAAATCGCTGCTGCTTCCTGCAAAAGAGCAATAAGATAGATATGCATGCATCCAATGATTAACATATATAAAGGAAGTGTATGCTATGAACCTTGTTGGCAATCATTACAACAGTTGCCCTCATAAGTCCATCGGGAAGAGAATGTCGACAACCATAAAGATTATCAGGAGTTCAGATGGAATGTTGGCAGTTGGGATAGGCATGTTATCAACTGCCTCCTCTTCAACTATTTCCTCTTCATCATCCCCAGACTCATGCATATCATTAGGGCCAGCATTAGCCATCCTATCAGCAATCTCTGTTGGCCTAACTTTCATGAAACTAAAGGGCCAGATCCCTGTCTTCTCAAAACCAGCCTTGATATTATCAGCTGTAATGAAAAGGGACAAGGTTTTTGAGACCATACCAGCCATATCAGCCCTGTTGGGATCTTTTGGAACCTCTTGGTCCATGTTCTCCATCCTTATCCTTCTAAATTGTAACAACATATTAACATATGTCAGCAACCATAATTCAATCAAAGCAAGCACAAAAGGCAGCAAGCAAACATTCCATGTCATACTCTTAAATGGACCAAAACAAGACACGTCCAATGGTTGAAGTGCATGGCTAGTATGGGGAGGTAGCTGTAGAATATGTAGGCCAATTTCTCTTGCATGTTCAATAACTTAACATTCAAGTTGACATGTGAACCATGTCCATCACAGATAAGAAGGTGTGGTCTGGTCTGGCTAACCCCACCCGGTACCTTGTATTTGAAGTGATCATTCCACTTGGCAAAGAGTGCATCAGTTACCCATGCACTTTTCTGAAATGACATGGCAGCACCTGGCTCACAGCCAGCAAGTAGGTCCCAATCCTTCATAGTTTTACCCTTAAAAACATAGACACAAGGTATCTTACCACCAAAAGCATTTATGCACACTAGAGCAGTGATCCATTGTCTATTTTTTGTGACATTTTAAAATACTTCTTGCTGCCCTCTTCTAGCAAGAATTCTCACACCCCTTTTTTCTCCAGCCATGATGCCAGTTTCATCACAATTCCAGATTCTATCAGGGGTCAGTTGTAGCTCTTCAATAAGGTTCCTTAAGTTGGTATAAAAGGCAAGCAAATTATCTGTATTCAATGCCTTTACTCTTTGGGTGTCAATAGTCTCAGGACTTCTCAAAGCTACACTGGGATGCCTCCTTTTGAAGCCCCTCCACCATGATCTTCCATGTATACCATCCTTCCAAAGGGTAATCCTACCTGCAGAAGTTCACTTGCCTTCTTGCAAAGGCCATCAATGGTTACTCCTCTTCCCTCATTTGCTTGGGAATGGATCCAAGCCACAAGCTCCTCCTCCTCTTCTAAATTAAGGCATTTAGGCCTAGGTCCATGTTTATGTCTTCTTCTTCCATAAAGCCAGTTCCTCAAAGTACTAGCAGGAATACCAAAGTGTCCAGCAGCACCTCTGATGCTCATGCTTCCATCATCAAATGCATCTTGTGCATTCTCCATTTGTTGCATTGTCCACTGCCCCCCTCTTTTGGCATCTTATTCTCTTATTGCCAACAAGATTGGGATTATGTGCACCATCCTCCTCAAGTTCCAGCAGCACAGGTTCATTGGTTGTCCTCTTCTTCTTAGTCTTTCGAGGAGGAGCAGGCTCCTCAACCCTGCCTACAACTCGTCCTCAACTTAATTCCATGAACTAGCAGACAATGCAATGCCTAGAATGCAATAACAGACAAGAAAGAGCATGAACAGACAAGGAAGAGCAAGGAGAAGCCCTTCCAAAAATCAATTAAATAGATTAACGTAGTGTGTCAGGAGGGAACGTATCTGGATCTTGGCTGAATAGGAGTTCAAATCTCCCTCTAAAATCTACATGCAAACTTGAAACACATATCTCACGGTGGGAGATGTGTCCAACTCAGTGATCTGGAGCTTGTGAGGGCCAGATTTTTTCTGAGCATGAACTGCATGCAATATTTGAGGCGCCAAAGGATTTCCTGGCTCGAAATCTCCAGCATGCAGGGAGCCATGAAGGAGCCGCATGCAATTAAGGAAGGGATTAGGGTGCGCCATCTTAAAGGTGTAGAAAAGAAAAGCACATACTTGTATGCGCCTACAATCTCTTGTGGTGAACCATCGGCCAAAAATAGGGCTCCAACTCGAGTTCTGCTTGAACCCTAAAAGAGACCACAC
This sequence comes from Isoetes taiwanensis, assembly GCA_021234155.1. Lineage (NCBI taxonomy): Eukaryota > Viridiplantae > Streptophyta > Lycopodiopsida > Isoetales > Isoetaceae > Isoetes > Isoetes taiwanensis. The sequence goes on from JAJEKV010000278.1 coordinate 70,199, forward strand.
TGGTCCATAAAGGTGCGCCAAAACCGGCCCCTGCACCAATATTCGGCACCCCCCTTATTGTTTCGTCTACAGATGCACCAGGGTAGTAAAGTTGGGTTCCACTGCTGCATATAACAACATCAAAATCTTTCACTGCTATGCCTTCAGAAGTCATCATATGAATGGTTTCTCTGAGTGTCAAAGCTATTGCTAATACAAATCCAGTGGAACGACCAGTGTTATCGAGCTTCACAGCTTTGAAAACTTCTCGCATAACATTTGACATTCCTTTCCCAGGATATGCACCCTTAGTGTAACTGTCAATAGCAATGACGAACAATCTTTGTCTCCTCCGTAACATTGGTAACCTGTTCATAGTCTGACCATTGATTTGAACATATCTTTCACCTGAACCATGCTTGTTCTCATTTTCTTCTTTGGTTCCCTGTTTATGCTTTTCATAGGCCTCCTTAACCTGGTCTGCTATCCTATCAGCGCCTCGAAGAATCTTCTCTAACAGGGAACTACAAAGGACCCTCTTTCCCCATCATCAGACAGATGAAGAGAAAGATCTTGCACGTCCCTGAGAGAATCCCCTTGTGATTCAGCATCAGCATCGCCATTTGATTCTTCATTCTGCCACTGTGGATGCCCCATTCTACAAAGTGCAACCTTAGAAAGATAATTTGTGCAGTCTTGAGGCGTAATAATGGAGAAGCTAAAGCATTTTGCAAACCATACAAGATTAGCCAGCTCCCGCAAAGGTCGGCATTCACCAAACGCCCTCAACAAATTTATGATGTTCTTCTTGGGGTCCGGGCGAGCTAAAGCCAGAATCATTGGCTTATGCTTATTTGTAAAGGAACGCATAATCTGCATTTACACATATACATAACGTTAATCACATTGGAAAATGACAGTTTATGTGAAAAATTAATGTACACCAAGGATTTTTTTACCTCTGCCCAAATTGGTGGATCTGCTCTTGGTGAAACAGGAGTTACAGAAGTAGCATCATTGGCTGCGTAAGCAACAGCTTCTGCATCTCCCTCTATAACATCACTAGCATCTTGAACAATAACATTGCTGAAGTCCATTCCAGGTGATATAACCTAAAACAACTTTCACATTAACATACCATAACAGCTACTTTACAAAACTGACTTTCAAAAAGAACATACCGCCATGTGTGGCATATATTGGCCAAGACAACTAACTCCACGCTTTTCCCTTGCTCTAAGAATTTTAGCAAGCTTGACATTAAAACCATCATACAAACCCCACTGCTCGTCAATCTCTTCCAAGCTTGTGATAACAAGCTCAGCAGCATCAAGAGATAACTCTTCAGCCTCTATCCGATGCATAATTTTGTATGTAGCATTGATATCTAATAAGGCGGCAATGTCATCACCATCTGTATAATATCCATGTATTACATGAAGCCATATTGAATCTCTTGCACAGATTTGTTCTCCCAAGACTTTGGTCATATTCAAAATATGGGCCATTGCACCATCCACAAATTCTTGAATATGTGGCCAGAGCAATTCTTTACAATTTATGATCTTCTTGGGGTCCGGGCGAGCTAAAGCCATAATCATTGGCTTATGTTTATTTGTAAAGAAATGCATAATCTGCATTGACACATATACATAACGTCAATCACATTGGATTATGACAGTTTATGTGAAAAATTGATGTACACCAAGGATTTTTTACCTCTGCCCAAATTGGTGGATTGAAACAGGAGTTACAGTGCATCATTGGCTGCGTAAGCAGCAGCTTCTACATCTCCCTCTATAACATCACCAGTATCTTGAACAATAGCATTGCTGAAGTCCATTCCAGGTGGTATAACCTAAAACAAGTTTCACATTAACATACCATAACAGCTACTTTACAAAACTGACATTCAAAAAGAACATACCGCCATGCATGGCATATATCAGCCAAGACAACTAACTCCACGCTTTTCCCTTGCTCTAAGAATTTTAGCAAGCTTGACATTGAAACCATCATACGAACCCCACTGCTCGTCAATCTCTTGCTTGGTGCTTGTGATAACAAGCTCGGCTGACATCAAGAGATAACTCTTGACCTCTATCGGCGCATAATTTTGTATGTAGCATTGATATCTTCTTTGGACTGACGCCCTTGCTTAAGCAATTGATTAAATTTATTATGCCCTAGTGAATGTCCTGTGAGCACCATAGGTACATTCAATGCTCCTGATAATAACTCGGCAATATCACCAGCATCTGCACAATGTCCATGTATTACATGGGGCCATATTGAATCTCCCGCACAGATTTGTTCTCCCAAGACTTTGGTCATATTCAAAATATGGGCCATCGCACCATCCACAAATTCTTGAATATGTGGCCAGAGCAATTCTTTATGCAAATACTTATCCCTTGGACCACATGGAATTCGCACAATGTATGTCCCTCTGCGCTCTCATACATTTCTTCACCGCATGTGGACCGGAGCTATGGGGAACCTACGTAAATGTTGTCGGGTGCCGATGATACGTGATGAACAAGTAGGAGAGAGCACCGAGCATACATTGTGCGTATTCCATGTGGTTTAAGGGATAAGTATTTGGCGTAAAGAATTGCTCGCTACATATTCAAGAATTTGTGGATGGTGCGATGGCCCATATTTTGAATATGACCAAAGTCTTGAGAGAACAAATCTGGCGGGAGATTCAATATGGCCTCATGTAATACATGGATATTGTGCGTGATGTCCGACATTGCCGAAGTTATTATCAGGGCATTGAATGTACCTATGGTGCTCAGGTGACATTCACTAGGCATAATAAACTTAATCAATTGCTTGCAAGGGCGCCAGTCCAAAGAAGATATCAATGCTACATACAAAATTATGCTACGATAGAGGTCAAGAGTTATCTCTTGATGTCGTTGAGCTTGTTATCACAAGCACCAAGCAAGAGATTGACGAGCAGTGGGGTTCGTATGATGGTTTCAATGTCAAGCTTGCTAAAATTCTTAGAGCAAGGGAAAAGCGTGGAGATATTTGTCTTGGCTGATATATGCCACGCATGGCGGTATGTTCTTTTTGAATGTCAGTTTTGTAAAGTAGCTGTTATGGTATGTTAATGTGAAACTTGTTTTATGTTATACCATCTGGAATGGACTTCAGCAATGCTATTGTTCAAGATACTGGTGATGTTATAGAGGGAGATGCAGAAGCTGCTGCTTACGCAGCCAATGATGCACTATAACTCTTGTTTCACCAAGAGCAGATCCACCAATTTGGGCAGAGGTAAAAAATCCTTGGTGTACATCAATTTTTCACATAAACTGTCATAATCCGATTGATGTTATGTTATGTGTAAATGCAGATTGTGCGTTTCTTTACAAATAAGCATAAGCCAATGATTATGGCTTTAGCTCGCCCGGACCCCAAAAAGAACATGATAAATTGTAAAGAATTGCTCTGGCCACATATTCAAGAATTTGTGGATGGTGCAATGGCCCATATTTTGAATATGACCAAAGTCTTGGGAGAACAAATCTGTGCAAGAGATTCAATATGGCCTCATGTAATACATGGATATTATACAGATGGTGATGTCATTGCCGCCTTATTATCAGGGGCATTGAATGTACCTATGGTGCTCACTGGACATTGGCTAGGGCATAATAAACTTAATCAATTGCTTAAGCAAGGGCGTCAGTCCAAAGAAGATATCAATGCTACATACAAAATTATGTGTCAGATAGAGGCCGAAGAGTTATCTCTTGATGCTGTTGAGCTTGTTATCACAAGCACCAAGCAAGAGATTGACGAGCAGTGGGGTTTGTATGATGGTTTCAATGTTAAGCTTGCTAATATTCTTAGAGCAAGGGAAAAGCGTGGAGTTAGTTGTCTTGGCCGATATATGCCACGCATGGCGGTATGTTCTTTTTGAAAGTCAGTTTTGTAAAGTAGCTGTTATGATATGTTAATGTGAAAGTTGTTTTAGGTTATACCACCTGGAATGGACTTCAGCAATGTTATTGTTCAAGATGCTATCTCATAGAGGAATTCATTTTACCTAAGCATAAAGCACAGTATAAATTAATTCAATTGAATAATGTATGTCTGTTTTGCGTTGAGAAGGACGAGAGCTTTGCTCCCCTTTGACCGACGTGGCATATAAACGTGTGCTAGGATTTTGACGTATATATATACGATACGTAAAAATAGGCTAGCAAGAGTTGTGAAAATAAAAAAATACACGCAAGATATGTGTCGGAGTCTTCCAAGCGCAGCCTTTAGCCGCCAAAATCTAGTGGCCGAGAAGCATTCTGGTGCTCCTCGTCCGTTCTTGAATAGATAGGGATGCACCCCCCGACATTCTAAAAAACAAAATCAACTAGATTCCTAACATGCGCGACGCGATGCGTCGGTCATCGGCACGTTTTGTGGAGCACATTTTTGTGAAGCATAGATTAATTACATAGGTTTTACGTTTTTTGGAGCACGTTTTTGTGGAGCATAGATTACATTTACGTGATTTTCAACAAAAAGAAGAGACATAGATTGGGGGAGATTGAGCAGCCTTTTGAAACTCTGAAGTAATCTCGCTTTTTCTTCGACTCCAGTCCCCTTCGCCTTTCAGCCAATGATCATAATTGAACCATTGTTTTTTAACTGTTACATCCCTCAAACTCTTCGAATTTTGTAACTAGATAGATTCCTATAGATTCGTAGCATCGAATACCTATTTAACTCAATGCATTTGAAAAGCAAATGAGTGTTTTCTATTCACTCTAAAATTGGATTCCCCGTTTTCTATTTCGTGTTTCCACTGTCGCATGTAAAGCATATGGTTTACAATTATTTTACATGCTTTCACATTGAGTAATTCAATGTAACAACTCAGTAATTCACATGTTTCCACATTCAAGTAATTCACTATTCTAACCACTATTCCAACTTCTACTTTATAACTGTGTAGTATAAAGTAATAATACAAAAACTATTCTAAGAGGAACTTTTGTCTTTCCAATACTAAATATTAGTTAGTTGGCCTCTACTGGACCTAAAGAGAAGGGTAATATTAGTCCCAACCTTCCAATGCACACAACCAAACAAAGGGGTCATTTTTAAAAGGAGAAATTTTCATAAGTAGAAAATTTCGCGAAGAAATTTTCTAGAGCTGCAAGGGGCAGAGCTACAAGCGACGCTGCCAGGTCAGTTGGTAGCCGCCAGAAATTTTTAAACGTACTTTTTTTTTTGCTGATAAAAATTCTACGACGAAACAAAAAGGGGGCGTAAAATTTGCTCCTGATTTTCTCTTTCTAGCTATTTTTCAGGCAGTGGCGTTTAAACTGGGACGACGACCACAACTGAAGTGGAGATCAGGTGGAGATTTTACGATCTAAAAAAAACTGAGGTCTGGGAGAGAAATTTCACGCCCTCTTTTTTGTCCTCCATATTCTCGTTGGTTTAGCTAGAATGTACATCATATCAAGCACTTCTCTATGCATTCTAATATGAAGAAAGGAGGAGCAGGGGAAGGGATTTTTTTTTTTGAGGGGGTCGGAAAGGGGAGGGAGGGGGTTTGGAAAGGGGTTGAAACTTAGGCTAAATACATAATCAGCTACCTTGTATATGTTAAAACACAACTAACATGTATCTTTAAGGAAGTTCCTACTAGCAAAAGCTTACCTTCAATTGGCCGATTTGATAGAATTGCTCCAAAAACAAGATTGCTTATTGTATCTTTGAACTTCGAATGCAAAGTATATCAATGCAAGCACTTATTCTTTAAATTACGTGGATTGGGTAATAGCCACTATCCTTTTTATAATGTTTACTAGAAAAAGTGCCCAGCGTTGCTGGGCTATAATGCATGCAATATTAGAAAAAAGACATGCCAAAAATTAAATTTATTGAAAAGGCCAATTGAACTTGAGAATCTAAATAAATATAAATATATAAGAAAGATTATTTAGGCCAGACCTTGGAAAACTTCATGCCTTCTACAATGTTCTTTGCAACATCTAGTTTACAAAATCACAAAGATTTTCTACATTCTTTGATCCTAGACTTGCATCTTAGAACATAAAACATGATATTAAGCCCGAGCTAGTCGGTCAAATATTCCTACAATTTGTGGGTTTGATTGAATAGAATTTTCTTAATAGATTAATGGAGTCAAAGTACTATTATATATGTGTGCAAAAAAAAAATTATAACATTGTTAATTTAGGGGAGCCTCATTTTGCACGACCTTTGGACTTGTTCACGACCTTGTAGATAGCATCCGCAAATAAAGATGAGAAATATGAGGCAAATAAGAAACTACCTAAGTTTTTGCCAATGCATATCTAATTTTTCGCCAATACGCTTTTTCCTCCTAGCATAGCACACATGTGACTTGCCATTTTGATGATCACTTCCTCAAGGCCATTGTTTTCACTATGGCCATGCCGACAATATAAACACAAATATTTAAAATCACGAGGACCTGCGGAGGAAATCCACCGCCCAAATACGATTATGGAATGGAAGCATCCACCATCATATCAACGCTCAAAAGGTTAACCCGCACATACTTTCCTTCCTTCAAGATAACTCGATCAACTAACATCTACGACTTCAATTGCTTGGGTTTTAAGACTATACTTATTCCTAAAAGACAAGTTAGTAAGTTGATAGCACAAACAGTTTTTACAAACCCCAACTTGACAAATCCAACCCTTTGCGCCCAATCGGCTAAATACGTTGAATCTATTGAATCCATGCCCCGACAACTATATTCCCATTGGAGATGATTATACGAACAAATTTTTAAAGCTCTCAGTTTCAATCCACAAAGGGCATTTCATATTCGCAGACTAATGATGTGTATGGCACAAAAAATTGAAGCTTCACCTTTTCTCTTGTAGAGAGACAAAACCACGCCAAACCCAACCTTACATATGCATTTTCCCTCAAATATATTTTACTTATCACATGGAGAAACCTCCAAGCTGCCTAGAGCTGGTGGATGCTAGAAACCTAGAAGCTAGTATACGGGCCCCTATAACCGCATTTCCAAAGCACCGAATCCCAAAACCTTTGAGCCTATTTCTTGCCATAGAATGCAAATGTAAAACAAATAAGAATTTAGAAGACAATAGCTGCAAGAGAATCACATGGTTATTAGCACACATTTCAATCTTATATGCTGGTAACTTATAGCAATTTTGTAATCACAGAAAATCAATGCAAATACATTTTAAGCGCCTAAAGAATGCAAATCCATGGAAGAAACGACCAAGGAATGCTTTATCAAAGAGTAAAACTTGGACATTCAAAGCATAACCCAACGCATGCTTACCTCAGATTGCTACATCCTGGGCATACCAGTTTTGCATGATTCACATAGGCGCTGGGTAATAAACAACCAACCCAATTTTTTTTCTAAGATAGATAAATGCTCGGGCCTATGCAGAAGGGCAGATTTGGGCCCGAATTCCACCGCAGATCGGAGCAGTGGCGATCCTGGAAAGCATGGGCGCTGGTTCCTACCAGCAATTTTCACCATTTAAGAACCACTGGTTCGTGCTCAGACAATTTTCCTGTTCTACCAATGCTACCATTGTTTCGAATGGGTGGGACCATTGATCCGTGCAAGAGTTTTCAGGCTATAAAAAATGCTGGCCTTTCGTCTGGGAGATTCTATAAATCTCCCATGATCTGAGGGTCTGGAAATAACAATAAAAAAGTATAAGGATAAGGATAATGCTAAAGAAGTCGACAACAGGTCGGTTTTCTAAATTAAAGATTGAAGCCTTAGTAATACAATCCATTATTTCAAGAATTCTTCGATGCAAATCTACTTCCCCATTAGCCATACCAAGGGATTGCGCAGAAAACATGCTTAACACGTGGATAGCTGGACGTAAGCTGATAGATAACAATACAGGAGTATTAAAACCGTGTTTAACCAAAAAAACATCACTATCTTCACCAAACCAAAAGGAATAATAAGAAAAACATAAAGTACTGATTAATTCCAAGCCGGTAATAATCTTATAAATAAAGCAACCTGTAAACAAAGCGACCTATATCTCAAACATACGCGTGTAGTAATCTCAAACCTGTCCAAGACCCATGTTTGCAACCACCTAGAAATGAGCATCTTGCCACTTAAAAGGAACAGCACAAGTAAACCATCCATCTCTAGTCACTTCTTCTTTCCAGTAGGGTCTTTCTTTTCCACAGCTTTGATAACACCAACAGCCACAGTCTGCCTCATGTCACGAACAGCAAACCTAGCCAATGGAGGATATTCAGCAAAAGTTTCCACAGTCATGGGCTTGGTTGGAATCATCTTAACAAAACCTGCATCACCATTCTTCAAAAACTTGGGTTCCTTCTCAATCTCCTTTCCTGACCGCCTGTCTACCTTGGTCAGAATCTCAGAAAACTTGACTGCAATGTGAGAAGTGTGGCAATGCAAGACTGGCGCATAACCATTGCCAATCTGACCTGGGTGATTCATAATAATAACCTGAGCAGTGAAGTTTGCGGCTTCCTTTGCCGGGTCATTCTTGGAATCAGATGCAACAAAACCACGTTTCAAATCCTTGACAGCAACATTCTTCAGATTGAATCCAACATTGTCACCTGGCAGAGCCTCCAGGAGGGACTCATGATGCATTTCCACGGACTTGACCTCTGTGGTAAGTCCCGTAGGCGCAAAAGTCACAACCATACCAGGCTTCAGAATACCTGTCTCAACTCTTCCCACTGGCACAGTTCCAATACCACCAATTTTGTAAACGTCCTGAAGTGGGAGACGCAGAGGCTTGTCAGAAGGTCTCTTGGGTTCTGTCCAAATGCGTCGGCCCCTTGTACCAATCAAGGTTAGCAGAACGTTCAATCATGTTGTCTCCCTCAAACCCTGCAATAGGAACAAATGGGATCTTGTCTGGGTCTGTACCCAACTTTCTTCAAATATGAAGACACTTCCTTGACAGCCTCACTCCCAATGTGAATGCAAGGAGTGCATGCTCACGGGTCTGACCATCCTTAGAAATATCAGCCTCAAAACCTCCAGTTGTAGAATCAATAATCAAAATAGCACAATCAGCCTGTAAATGCAAGAGAACTGCGATCAGAAGTTGGAAACAAAGAGTGTCAAATCAGTGAACTTTACCTGTGAGGTTCCAGTAATCATGTTCTTAATGAAATCACGATGCCCAGGAGCATCAATAACAGTGCAGTTGTACTTCGTGGTCTCAAACTTCCACAAGGCAATATCAATGGTCAATCAGAAACACAGGCCAAAAAAAATAGCATATGCAAGTACATTATATCTTGGTAAATCAGATGCCCTGTTTGCAGTAAAAAATGTATTAAAAGTCGACAATGGTCTTAAGTTTTGGCTCCTTATTGTCACAAAACTGCAACACGATCAAGTTGGCTGTCCAAACTGTGTTTACTTTGACAAGTTTAAAAAAGATTGTATGTCTCTGGTGAGGGCTGAAGCAGTGATATCATTGTTGTAGTTTTCAATGCATGCACCAATTGCTGGAAGCACTTCATAATCTGATGGGTTGTAGAGCTATCTAGACCAGTTGATATATTATCCATGAATAGGGTTCTTGCTGGCCCCACTACCATTTCTCCTGTAGATTCATGCACAAAATGATGGAGACAAAATTAAGTTCTATAAAGAACACTTTGAATCAAACATGTAATTGGTAAACAAAGTTAGTTAATAAAACGCTCCAAGCAGATACACACTCGGGTGTCAGCAAAATCCAGACCACAGCAATATATGAAGCACTAAATCAACCAGCAGGCACAAAAAATACAATCTCAGAACAAAATGCAAATCATACGTACCTTTAATTCTTCAACACGAAAGGTCACGTCTACGGCCATCCCAATGTTACAGGATTATGGATAGTTTCAAACCAATCGTAAAGAAGATATTTATTATGGAAGAATATGAGAGGTTTATCCTACTCTGTCTGAGCATTTCTGTGGCACATGTAAGCATTTGCCAAATATAAGTGGCAAGCCGAAGATCCATATAATAGATATTAAGGTGATAGTCCATGCCTCCAACTCCCTGTCCCATTGTTATTTCTTATACACAATGAAACAAACAATACATACTCTGTGAGGAGCAATTAAAGTAAAGGGGCCCTGGCCAGCCATTGTTGTATAGGCATCAGAATTGTTGGGTGTCCCTCCTGTTGATAAGGCCTGGCTTATCACGGACTCCAATAAGACATAAGTTAACATCCTAAGATACAACTCTTTAACAGTTTTGTCTTGTTAGTACCTAGAACAAGGGTAACTTCCTTATCAGGCTTTGCAAAGGGGAATCCAATCCCTTCTCTAGGATGAATTATGAATGCTCCATGGATTGTTGCTCTGAGCCATGCTATATGTGCATGCCACCAGAGTGTCCCTGTTTGGCCTTGAGTTGTGAAATTGTATAGGAAAGAGTTTCCTGGTTGAATTGGACATTGTGTAATATATGCCAGTCCATCGAACCATCCGGAGCGGATTTGCCTCACTCCATGCCTGTCAACACAAGTTAATATACACATCCATCTCAAATTGATGAGTATTTGGTAGTGTCTTACCAGTGAATGGTGATGTTATGTGGTGATAGATTATTGACCCTGATAAGTACCCTATCTCCTTCATTTGCATGGATCTCAGGTCCAGGAAACTGCCCATTTACTGTAGCGATATTTCTAGTCATGCAGAGTCTGGTAATGCTCAGCATTGTCACCTATAAAATGCAAGAATTAACACAAAAACTATGACACGATGAAAGAGATAAAACGAAATTGAGAAAGGGAGCACAGTGCAAACATTAAACTCGTAATTCCTGATGATGGCTGCAGCTGAAGAAAAGCAGAGAAACACAAGGATAACAAAGCATGTTGTGATAGACTCTTGTGCGCCCATGTTTGCTGGAATTGAGCAGGCTGTTTGATGAATGGGCCACAACTCTGCTTTTTATAAGTTAGGCTAAACTGTGTAGTTGGAGCGTTCAAATCTATTGGGCAAGCACGGAATGCATCAAATCTAAGCTAGGCCTTGCCTACCTCATTTTAGTTATAAGCAAGCTCATATATTCAAGCTTCATATCTTACCTGATGTCACCAGCCATCTGGAAAACCCACGTTTTGTTTGCAAAGAAGCGTAGAAATTGTGATATTGCCGGAGCTGCTGCTTCGGCCAAAAGGGAAGGAACGCACCACATCGGAGACCCAACCGCTCTTGGAAAAAAGAACACACATCTCGGCCATCTATTCAATCGAATGGCCCTGCTGCTTGCAAAACGAATTTCGGGGATGTTCAAGGACGAACTTCTAATCAATAACCAAAGCTATCTTTTACCGGAAGTAAAGCAATTCTAACCCCATTCCGGCAATCAATAACCATAGCTATCTTTTACCAGAAGCAATTCTAACCCCATTCCGGCATTCAGGAACTGGAAAGGGAAGATGCGAGAAGCAGAGAGCCAGAACCGTCGTATAAAGAAAACCGCCAAAAGCCAAAATCAAGGGATGAAAATAAGTTGAGAAAATTCAACGCGCAAGATTGCGCACAGACTATCACAAAACGCCTTTATTATTATATATAGATATAGATAGATACCCAACAATGGACACTGTCCTTTTTATAATGTTGATGCCGGAGTTGACATTAGAAGGGACCATGTCTTTAAAAAAAGAAATTATGTACATCCAATTATTAGCTTAAAATAATGGTTAAAGAACAAAGTAGATTGGCGGTAGGGAAACATTTTCCTTGTTTGACTCAATTGTAGCCAACTAATAGCTTAAAAACAAATTAGATTGAGTGACCCACAAGAAGGAGAATAAGCACTAGAACAAGAACTAGAATAGACATGGGAAGGCCCACGACAACCTTTGGACTTCGAGCCGCAAAATTATGGCGGCTTGTACGAGCATTACGCCAACAAGACCGGCCGCCAATTGCAAATACACAACATTTTGGTGAGAGACTCGTCTGGAGGGGGAAAACCGGCCGATAGATAGGCATATCTTTCATGACAGCAGTGTACAAACATTTTGAAAAAATATCTAAGGTGGAGGGTAGTCCACCAATTGGGTCTGACTACCCACTAATAATAATAAACGGGACCTGCCATAGGAACAACCCAGGCCCCTTTTAAGATGGCGTAAAATAAGAAAGGCAAATAGGAGGCAACGTGCGAAAGTTTATCACCGGGATGAAAAACCCCGCCCTTTTGGTTTTTTTTTTTTTTTTTTTTTTTTTTTTGAGGGTAAGAATTTTTTGATTAATATAAAAACAAGGTACACGACCTTCTTGTGGGCTCCACAATAGGCCAGATAGGAAGTATACAATGCTCTTGGTCACCAGATAGAAAGAATTGTAACAAAAGATACACGCAGCCATTAAACTAAGATCACGTCCATGTACTATGGTCAAGGTTCTCAACCTCTTCTTCATCCCTGCAAAATGATATGCTCCTCAGCCTTTTAGTTCTTCCAGTACTAGAGGGCGTGGCCTTCTTCCCAACTATTGTAGGTACTATGGGAAGGTAATAGCACTTGTAGAGTGCAATCAAAATTATTCCTCAAGATCTTGAAGAACGCATCGAAGGAATACCTAGAAGAATAAGATAGGCAGGTCGCTCTTGATTGTATGAGAACGCCTGAAGATCTGCCTTCTTCTCCTACTAGCAGTACTATCGAGGCTTACTTGCTCTTCCAGAAATACGCTCCACTACCAAGAAGCCCAGCTCGCAAGATTTTAAGCAGAAGTAGAACTGTACTAGGCAAGATGGCCAATTGTCTTCCCACTAGCAAGGTACTATAGGCATTTCAACAAGAGCTCCCTCCACTACTAGAGCAACCCGCTACTCCACTTGTATAACTGCCTCAACCTCTTCTCTACAATAAAGGTACTATAGACTAGGCTATTCTTTCCATGAGAGCTTCAAGGCAAAGTAACTACAGTTTTGAATACTACAGGAGAAAGCCAATCGCAATTCTAATGGAAATTTTTCAGAGAAGCTTCCAGTAAGATGTTGCAGCCCCACAGACTCATGGCAGCCCCGTCATGACAAATAGGAGTTGCAGTGAACAAAATATCTGTTTCAATAGTCTGCCTCCTGAAGCACACCCCCGAAAGATTTGAAGGCATTAACATTTAAACAGTATATGTGTTGCAGCTACAAGAGACACAGGTCTCCCGTCCTGTATATCTTGCTTTACCAATCTGACATGTACGGATCACCAAGTCATCCTCTCTAGCTGGGATAGAGAAGGGAAATAACCCATAGGTGAACAGCTAATATACATATCAATGTGCATTGAGAAAAGGATGGGCCATCCACAAGTAGAATCATAGCAGCTACTATCCATGAGTTGCCTCTCTTTTACATTCTTCCAGACAAATCAACTCCTCAAACCTTCAGATATGCAGCTCCTTAGGACTGAGTGCCTATCAGTCTTCTCAAAGTTAAAAAAAGAGGCTACCATTTCATGCGGCCGATGGTAGTCCAGCCACTATCTTCCCAACACTTCGAAATGCACAAAGAGAATGCACTTAGTCTCCTAACACACAAACAATACTAGGCAAGCGATACAGAAGACCTGATACTCCATGCCATATCATCCAACAGGCTTGAGGATCGACAAGAAAGCCCTAAGCAGCGCCTACAAGGAGTGCAGGCACTACTGCAGTGAGTGCAGTCTTCAAATCACAGCGGTCTTCAAATCAAAAGCAGATATATGGCATACTCAGATCTGAAAAACCAAGCCTACTACTGTTTATATGCTCTAGCGTCAGCCAAAAGATGAGATCCAGACGAGTTCAACTAACCCACCAGAATCTTTGGAGCATCTGCTTGCTAGCCTATTTACTGCTTAAACAGAAAAGCTCTCACGGCAAAAAACACAAAGCAAACCCTTACCAAATCACAACCTGTTGTTTAGAGAAGAGAAGATTGAAATGGCGGCCATACTTCAACCAACTCCCTGTTGCAGCAGACCCAAATGCGGGTGGTAATGGAAAACCTCATGATCTGCTATGGGCTTCTGCAAAACAGAAGCAGCATGGTATCTGCTCTTTCAGCTACAGCTCAGACCCTTGTGGGCTCACAGTGCTCGGGCGGCCGCCATCACCGCCCTAAGGCGCAAACCCTTTCGGGTTTTCGAAGAAAGCCCTAATGATAAACCTTCACCCGACGGCTCCAAATGAAAAGCCCGGGCCATCAAAGTGGAGATCATTGATGAAAAAGTCGAGGAAGCACAAGATGGAGGTCGCAAATAAGACGATTCCTCTCGAACCCAACACGAGAGCCATAAGAAAGAAAATTCTTTCTGGACCAAGGCTCTGGCTGGTCATGCTGATTGGACCCCGGCTCATATATCTACAGATCTTAGGTGGGATCCATGATTTGTGCGCTGCAATGTATGGCAGGAAGGAGAAACTTTGGATCAAACTCAAAATTGGAGCTATATGGAGGTTGGCAAAACCCCATTCAGGCTGTCTGGGGACTCACACAATTCTTGGAGCGTGCTGCTACGTCTCCTGACCCGTCAGTTCACTGTCAAGCAGGTTTCTGTGCAGCCCTAAAGTGCCTTCTCCAATGTTCAATTGCTCGACGATAACCAATTTATTATTGTAATCCAAATGCCAGTGTCGTTGCGTTTAGACTTCATACTTGCCTACTTATTGAATGTCAGTATGTTCCCGCGAAAGCCCACCGTGCTTTTGAAGACATGGCACAGTCTGGGTTTCTGATCGATGCATCACCGTCTATTGGCCAGATGCGCTAAAAAATCGGCAAATTCTCATCCAGAAATATCACTCTGAGGCACGTTCTCACAGCCGGCAGGATGATTTTGACAAGGTTCCTGATTTTCCCCCTTCTGAATCTGCACCTGCTTTTCTCCTCCAAGTGTTCTCTCGTGGGGGTTTAAAATGTGTATATGTGCTTCCTCCTATCTAATACACAAATATAATAATCTTTATATTGTAAGGTTTTGGCGTAAGTATGTAATGCATCGCGCCCTAAATTGGGTGGCTGAGATTTGATCACGCTATTCTACGGTTGGATTTTGATGAGGTTGAGTTTAGGGCCAGGGAAATTTTTTCGTGCTGGCCCGAGCTGTATTTTCTACGGTTCAAGCTCCGTTCTGGCAGCAGATTTGGAGGTCACGATCAGCTCACTGGATCTGCTCAAGGTAAGCATAGCTTGCTATTTCCATTTCCTGAAACCCTTGCTAAATATTTCCTTATTTCCATTAGTTCTGGTGGAGACAGCAGCTTAGAGCTCTGTTGCCTATGATTTTAGAATCGGACTCAGCTATAGATTACGAGGTTGCCTCTGATAAGATATTGAATTGCACAGTCAAGCAGCAAGAGCAAACGGTAGTTTTAAAACCGATTTCAGCAACAACGGGTCTTTCAAGTTTGAGGGGGCCTCCATCCAATTTAACAATGGCATCTGATGAAGCCAGTTCTAATGCTAATCCTACCAAGCAGATTAGAAATCCTGGAACACCGGGTAAAAACTTCAAATCTTATCTACAAATTTTACTCCATTCAATTTTGTTATTACTTTTTTTGTTGCTCAGTGCTGGCATTATTTGTTTGCAGATGTTGACACGGAAGTGATTGCCATACATGTAAATTTACGTCCTACAATGGATCTTGGATATAGATTACTCTTCCTTCAAGGAATAACTTCATTACCAAGTAAGCTGCTTCAATTAAAATATTAACTAGGGTTCTGCTTTCAACCTACGAAATCCGATCCTTTTTTTATTTCAAGCATAAGAATGTGAAATGGCAAAATAATGAGTGATAATTGCTGCTCTGCATATCTGCCTCTTATTAGGCTTTCTTCATTGATCTCAAAAGCTGAAAGAGTTTGGAGTTTGTGTTTTATACAGGAAAGCATGAGCACAGATGCCAGTCCAATGCCAGTAGGCACTATAGATGATATATATTTGAGTGCTTTAGGCTATTCTTTTAATACAACCATGGCAATAGTTCTGGTAGTAATGGTTAATACTATTTTTGTTCCTAGGTATGATTCTCATGTATATAAGGAAAATTAATGCTGGTATTGCTAATTCTAACCCTGTAAATTGGCAGCAGGATGATGCACTACGCAACAGAATGACACAAGAAAAGGTGAGTCTATTCATTTTCTTACAAAATTGTAGGACATGGCACAAGAAATTGAAAGAGAAACGAAATTTATTTAGAGGGACACGGTTAATTTTAATAGAGGTTCCGATTCTTTCATAAAATATAGAGTGCAGTGTGTCCATGAAAAACTGAACTTTGACAAGGTTATTGGCGGTCTTTAATATACATAAAATTCTACCTATAAATTTGTGACTTTCTACGATGACAGTGCATTATTATTGTAGGATAAAGCTGATGAAAGGACCTGCACCACATACAGACATTGTTGCCATGATTGCAACAAGGATGGGCGCACCTGATAATGGACCAAAGCTAAGGGGAGGCAAAATGTACTCTGAGCCTAAACTTTATGCTGGACACCTCTATATAAAAGTATTCTGTAGCAAAAATGCAGGGTTTTTTCGGAAGGATGATGTACTGTTTGTGAAGTACGTTCTGATTTGGAAAACTTTTAAACATGGCAGATTACATTATTCATGTCCATGTCAGTGCGAGTTGTGGCATGGCCATGTGAAGGACATCAACAAATTGATGTTTTCTATTGGCTTTGCAGCATCACTCAACAACAATATTTGAGGGCATTGAAACCAGATGCTTATGCCATGTCCACTCTTGCTTATGTCATTACTGTTCTATTGCATGATGTTTTGTGGTCTGTAGCATGCAATCTCTGGTAATTTCATTCTTAACAGCTCCCCAAATTCCATGAGCTTCTATCCTGTTTGTAGCAATAAAAACCACCACTATTTGAAGTATCAAGCACAATAACATATTTTTTGCTCTACATGTGCTTCCTTCTAGAGCAATACAAGCACCTATAATGGAAACCTTTGATCAATTGACCATTCAATAGATAGGACTTTTTTTTTTTGAAGAACTGTGTCATCAATATATTAAAAGAATGGTAATGTTACAAAGCAAGTGAGGAGGAAGGAGAACTGCCCCAAAGAGACAGCGATACCTCGACACTCCACAACAAACTCACAGAAAAACTGCAACTCTACTGCTGTACAAACCGACCAACACCATCTACAACACCCAAATGGCAAACTTCCGCTCTACTAATACCGGGAACACCAGAAAGCTTTGAAATAGCTTGTACCTGAGTCGAGGAATCAGAGAGGCTGCAGGCTGCTGAATCCCCTGAAAGATCCACAACCGCCGCCGCTTCCAAATCAGCCACACCAACCAAGCCACACACAGATGCAAGGCTTGCTGCCGCAAGAGCGGCCAAGCACCAGGATACACATGAAGCAGCAACTGCTGGCTAGTCAATCTCACCTGAAACAGAGCCCTAACCCAATCCCAGGCAGCCTGCAAGTGAGGGCATAAAACCAGACAATGCTCCACAGTCTCACGATGAAGGCCACAACAAGGGCAGAGAGGGCTCACACCCGGCCTAAACTGACTCACAAGGGCATTCACCACGATACGGTGCGGTGCACCACCGCCACGTAAGCACCCTAACCCCGGTGGGGAAGTGAGCTCCATGTCCACGCCCAAACCGAAAGCACCATCGAGAACCAGGAAGCTGCAGAGACCACTTGCCCGGAAGGGGCAGTGTGTCATGAATAGCCAAAGACCCGATAAGAAGACCGCGACAAAGCAAGAAGACACAACATCCGGATGAACCTTCCAAACCCGCACCACCACATCATCACGAGGGACTATAGGTATGTGTAGCGGAATACTCCCCGCCACGTGTTCCCAGATAGCCCGGTCACTGCCCCTCAGGTGAAAGCGAGCTCGAAAAAACTCCCATGAAGCTAGCTGACCACCCCAATACCAATCCTCCAAGGTGAGCACAGCAGCTCGCCTCCAACGGGTCTGTGTCCGAGCATGCACAGTGGCAGCCAAGGGCAAGTGTGCAGGGGGTAGAGGAACCCACAAGAAAGGAGAAGAGTGGTGATAAACTGAGGTATAATCTAGCTGGAAGAGTACACGCACATGATCCCAAGCCCGCAACACCCCTGTGAGAAAAGGGGATGCATGTGGGAAAGGCCAGAGACCATACAACAGTGCCCAGGGCAACTCCACATGCACAGAGGGCTTCCCAAACACCACACAATGGAAGAGACTGCAACAACAGCGCCACACCAGGAGAAGATGCTCCATCCTGCAGAATGCTCCAAACAAACTTGGAGACCAACACCTTACAATGCAGCCAAATCCGAATGGCCAAGCCCCCATCCTCCCCGGGGAGGAGACACTTCCACCAAGCCACTTTAACAACCGCCCTTCATCATCCCCCCCCACACAAAAATTTTGAACAATCTTATCCAAAGCCCGTAGATTACCCTCGGGAGCTAGCATCGCAGATGTCAGATACACATGAGTGCTACAAAGTACTGACTTGGCAATAGTGATCTACCTGCCATGGACAATTTGCTACCCTTCCACCAATTGAGGTGTTTCTGCAACCCCTACAAAATCTCATCCCACACCCTCCCCATGGAAACATCCCCTCCAAAGGGAATACCCAACAGCTTAGTACACACATTACCTGGAAGCACCTTCCAAGGAAATAGAGCCAAACAAGGGGGAGTCGGAGTCAGTTGGGCCCATAATGCGGAGCACTTACCCCAATTCAGAAGAATGCCCGAGGCCAAGAAGAAAGTATCCAACAAACCCTTCACATCCCGCAAATTTCTCTCTTCTGCCACCAAGAAGAGGAAAGTGTCATCGGCAAACTGGTGAATAATCTGCTGGCTACCATCCTGCATTCGAAGCCCATCCACCACGCCCTCCTCCACTGCAGCCAAAAACAACTGAGACAGTGCCTCCGCCACAATCGTAAACAAAAACAGCGCCAAAGGGCACCCCTGACGCACCCCTCTGCCTAAGGAGAAAAAGGCGGAGGGTTCACCCTGGCACACCACCGTAGCCCATGCTGACCTATGCAGCTTCATGACTGTCTCTGTAAAGCGTGGACCACAGCCCAACGCTAACATCATGGCAGACAAGAACTCCCAACGGACACTATCGTAAGCTTTGGCAAAGTCAAGCTTAAGATAGGCAATAGATAGGACTTTTGATTAATAACATTCATTTTTTGCTCTACATGTGCTTCCTTCTAAAGCAATACAAGCACCTATAATGGAAACCTTTGATCAATTAACCATTCATTAGATAGGACTTTTGATTTATTGAGCACTTAATAAAAAGTACTATGCATATTCGTACAAGCTTTTCTCATTTGGGCCAAGACATTTACATACTCCCAATTTAGGCCCAGCAACGCTGGGCACCTTTACTAGTTCCTCTTATGTTGATGTTACTGATGTTGTTGTTACAAATGTTATGTTATAGTGAGCCACCCTTCGAGGTGGATATGTATGTTATTTGATGCTATGTGCTCATGTTTCATGTGCTTTCGCAGTTAGGTAGGTCCCGAGGGAGACGGCATGAATGACACGTCCATTCTTCCCCATCGGGTTCTTGCTCACCATCAAGGGCCCGATGATAGTTGGACGGCCTCGTGGCAGCGAGCTTGCACTGTCGGGAGAGATGAACTCCAGTTCTATACGATCAGGGCGTCGTATACGAGCAGGAACGTCACATTGGTATCAGAGCAATGATCTTGGAGGACCAAGATCGAGCACTGGCCATTTCTCTAGTAGTACTAATAGTCTAGATCTTCAATCTTGAAGTTGAAATCCCAAGCATGAACCTCGTGAAATGGGGAGGGGGAATTTTTTTTTTCCATCAGTAATGTAAAAGAGTTAAGCAAAAGAATTACTTAGCAAAAGTAAGTATGAAATTCTAGTAAAACTTAAAAAAAAAAAAAAAAAATGGCCACTAGAAAGTGAGTACTCACAGAGTGTGCCTGGAGCCATTTCTAAATTTTAGCTCCAGCATCTGGCGCACTGTGTGAGTACTCGACCTCCAAACTGTATCAAAATGAACCCAAAACTGAATTCATGTGTGAACCTAAAACTGGTGAATTCTGGCTCCACTCA
The DNA here is from genome assembly GCA_021234155.1 of Isoetes taiwanensis. Lineage (NCBI taxonomy): Eukaryota > Viridiplantae > Streptophyta > Lycopodiopsida > Isoetales > Isoetaceae > Isoetes > Isoetes taiwanensis. Next base: position 90,328 of record JAJEKV010000278.1, read on the forward strand.
TCGAGTAGAGCAGGAAGATACCCTCATATCAAACTTTTGGAATCATCTAGGACCTAAACATGTGGCCACTACTCACAGAGTGTGCCTGGAGCCCTACCTAAAATTTAGCTTTAGCCTCTAATGCATTATGTGAGTAGTCAAAATTTTGAACCTTCATAACTAGAGCTAGACAGCTCCAAATCGCCTGAAATTTGTTGCAATGGTCTAGAACTCATTTATGACCTCGAGTTAGGTTAGAAATGTCACACTCCACCTCAAAAGGACTAAAATTGCTCAAGCCCTAAATTTTGTTTTCCAAACTAGGGTTCTTTATAAACAGAAGCAATACCACATTGGGACCGTGCAAGTCCTTCTCTCAGCTCAAAGTTTTTTTTTTTTTTTTTTTTTTTTTTTTTGGAGAAACGGCAGTGATTATATTATATTACATGCAAAAAGGTACATAGTAATACAAAATACAGAGAATAAACTCTGTTATAAGGCCATATTTAAACAAAAACGGCCTATCGCTCCCAAGGAGGCTATTTTTAATAGACTAGAACACTGTTTGGATATGCAAGTCAAAGAAAGAAAGGAAATATTTTCAGCAGACCATCAAGATAAGTGTATCAGTGGCGAAATCAGTCATCCATAACTCCATCCAGAGTTATAATCGCATATGCTTGATCCGTGTACTTATTCAGCAGGTAATCCAGCTCCACAGCCCCATATGCAGACGCATCCAAAATATGAAGAATCCAGGACTCCCGCGCTCCCTCACAAATACCAAGCTTATCTTGGAAATACGGCTTGAGTTCAGCTCAAAGTTGATGCCTTACTCCTCAATAAAAGTGCTCAAGAACATTCCTTTGTTATAGTCATCTAGACCCTCAGCATAGCAACACAAGCTCAAATATTGGTACATCACCTCTTCTCATGCCAGAGGCGTAAACCTTGACCTAACTCTATTGTCTTTCCAATAGAATTTGACTTAACTGCCACATTGACACTCCCTGTTGTCAGGATATCTAGAAAGGAGCTAGAGTCTAGAGCTTCCCAATTGTTACTCCATGTGTAGAATATTGGAACCCCCCAAAACCAACCTTTGCTAGGATCTCAGTGTATGTCCTAAACGTCATGAAGGCTTTGTAAAACAAAGCTCAGTTCATGCCAGACCACATGTCATAATGTCCATAGACTTGAAGGATATAAGTATATCTCTATTAATACTGCCCGAGCCATTTTACTTGCTTATAGAGCCCAGAATGTTGTAGGAGAGCCTTCAAGTAGCCGTTTGATCTGAACCCTTAGACTCTAGGATATACGAGCGTTTACTTTGGAGTACGAGGTTAGAGCCACAGAAGAGCAAGATGCACAACTTCTTGAAGACATTGAAGACCAAGCGACGTACTGACAATCAAAGGGAGGAGAGTGAAAGGCAGGCCCAAAAGAGCGAAGCACAATAGAAAATACCTCTACCAACAAAACGAGTAGTACAAGGGCACTACCGGCCTATCAGCAATCTTCATCGAATGGAAGATATATGTCAATCATTCGCATCAAGAATCTTTTGGACTGTCAAGCACTCGGCTGCAACATCCATGAGCTCACATCAGAAAGAAGATCTCGACCCCTTCACCGACTCAATGCATACGAGTTCAAATGGAAGAACGCAAGCAGAAACATACAGGTGAAGGAGTATATCAAATGGGGAAGCCTAGATTAGCATCACGAGCCAAGGTTGAAGAGCGTAATCTTCCGTCGAAATGACAATTCATAGCGACACAAGAGCGCAGAGAATCGGGGGAAAAACCACCACGATCTCGCAGCCTAGCAGCTCAAGCGGATGTCAAGAAATATCAACAAAAGGTGCGGTGCAACAGAGCTAGACAACTGCAAACCACTCAAGTTCGGCCATGACGAGCTTTTAGCTCCCTTGCACCAGTAAGAAGACGGTAATGACTTCATCGATTTCAAAAATAGGGGATCATGATGGAGGAAGGAGAAAGGACCCATATCAAGGGAGGAACATCTCCAACTTGAAGGCCAAGTAGTTTGAGACTCGAGTGGACCCAACCCAAAGGATGGAAGTGCCGACCTAGCCAACAACTACAGACCACTCAAAGGCAACCCAGAGGAGCAATGTTATGTGCAATGGAAATGACCACACTTTCAGGCACTGGGGAGGCATCTTGCAAAGATAAAGTCTAAGCAACAGAAGTCGCGCTCACAAATTCAACCTGTGGAGAAATGACACCATCTACCTACCGATAGCCATCTCATAGCTTCCAAGGCATGCTTGAATGACTGATTGCAACAACCAGGTGATCCTACTCAAGCAATCAATGGCACAACACATCTTCAACCTTGCAACAACACACCACATGTAGGGATGTCAAGCGGTCACCGTACTCCACATCATAGGTAAACACATTAAGGAGGAGCATGTTCCACTCGAAGGTTCACATCAAGGAACATTCTTCGCAACTTGGGATGACAACCTCAGATCAGACACGAAGGTCAACTATAGTAGCAGCACCTCAAGGAACCTCGGAGTCAACCAGAATGAGGAATATGTAGCAAAATCGAGGAATTCAAACACGATAGGAGGAGGGGAAATCCTAAAGGAGTATAAACATTTAAGCATAACCTCTTATATAAATTAGAAAGGTGGATGAATTGAAATCCCAATGTAAGTGTGTATATACCTATTATATATATCGGGTGCTCACATATATAGTGTAGAAACACGAGTTTAGAGCCATTTTTTAGGGGTTTAGCGTTTAGATCGAGAGTCTCCATCACTTTGACGGCCAAAGGATGAAACAAAGAAACACAGCTATAGCCCAAGGTTAAGTTTTCGAATGGAAGAGCAAGTACGAGGGAAGACGACTAGAGCCCAAGCAAAGCTTCGACAACAAACACTTCGGGAAGCGGCCTCAAGTAGAAGATCATTCCTCCAGCAATGTCAGGATGAGAGACAATGCCGGTCATGTCAAGATCATTAGCACTGCACCATCTAGGTTTTGCACGACGACATCTTTGGGTCGCAACTCTACCTCCTGTGGCAGCAGCAATACTTGACAACCTTATGACACGAGTGTCCTCAACAATAGAAAGATGAACGGCCCAATATCTTCAGAAACTGCGGCTACGACCTCAAGCCAACAGACATCGAGGAATTCTTCTAGACGACCCGACATGAACGAGCCAACTGAGGAGGCAACCTCTCGGTGACCATAACCCCCCCTTATAGTGACGTATGTTGATGTGTAACATGCGTGCGAGATGGAGATACACTTATGAAAGGTGCCGCAGGGATGGGCTGTGCCTATGCTCATTCAACAACTAGGTGATGGCTTCGTCAAGTACTCCTACCAACAATTAGAAGAGAAGACGCCAAACGTATCTCTGACATGATGGACCTCAACGCCCAAGATAGAAGCATTCGACATCTTAAGGACAAGGATAGCAACCAAAGCATCTTCAGCAAAAAGAGAGTTCAAGACAATATCCAGGCTATTCAAGGACAAGAGTAGATCTAGGGTAGAAATTTCTTCAACCCAAGGGCCAAGCTATGCAGATATAAGGGTACATCATCCATGACAGCATAGCCATCGGGAAAGGAATCCATGAGGTTTTACTCGTCAGGGGGACGCAAATGCATTGAGGGACAAAGGCCACGGCCAGAAGCTGGAGAAATGCTAATACTTTCACGAGCTCCTTAGACGCAACATGAGGTTCAGAACTGTGGAGCGTGGTCAAGTTCAACTAGAAGATACCACAAGACTAAAAGGTAGTATAGCACCTTAGAACGCAACAACGTCTAAGCCATCAAATCGAGGGGATCCAGCAGATAAGATTGCAACCTCGATGTAGAAGCGACTAGGCAAACCGAACTGAAGAATAGACGATTCAACTAAAAACCTCATCAGAGTATGGCAATTCATATGCAACTTGGTAAACCCAAGGATCGACAATTCGAAGGGCAACTAACGAAGAGAACAACTCTTTAGGAGTCTAGCCAAAAGAATTGTGCACAACTTCAAGAGATGTCTCCTATTCAGACATTGTGGAGGGGGGACAATTATTGCCCAAGAACAAGATTAGGAAGCAGACCGGAACACCGAAGCATCAACATCCGTCATACCCCTAATTAGAGATGAAGCAAAAGCATATTGTGTCGTAGCCAGGAGACATTGAAGAGCATATCAATACCATCGCATTAGGAGGAACATCGACAACACTGCCATGGAGTACGTGTGCACCTCGAGGCAAGACACCAAGGAGACCTAATAGCTTTAGTAGTATTTGTAATTGTGTAAGCTATATGCCTTGCATGGATATCCTCTTTATTATTCTCTCTCTCCCATAGTGTAACATATCAAAAAAAGGGAGACCCGGGCAATTCAAAGGGGTGAAGAAGTCAACAGCCTCAACACTCGTCTGGCAACATGCTACCGGCAAGAAAAGGACTCGAAGTGAGAGACGTAGGCACAACAGTATCGTATCTAGAGCCATCCTTTAGCCGCCAAGATGAAGAATTCAACGTGGAGGATGTTTTTCAACGGAACCACCTTCAAGTTTTTGGGAAGTGATATAGAAGATTTCAGGTGGTCAACTGCGCCATCAAAACCAACAGCAGTGGGAGGCCTCTAATGAAGAAAGTTGACCTCTACATCGAGGAAGAGCCTGGAGTCTTGAGCAACTCGAAAGAATGTTACCTTGCTGCTTCAAGAAGGCAACGAGTGGATGAGTTGCTAGCAAGATTGAGGAGCTACAATCATATAGTCGAGTAGGATAGGCTTATGGATGATCACATCCATAATGGGATTGGAAGGCATTTCTAGATATTCTCATGAAAGGATTGACCCAAGTTGAGCTAAGTGTCAACGATTGGGAAGGAAATACATAGGAGTAACTAAAATTATACACGATTGTTAACAGACATCCAACATATTGAAACCACTTGGTGAGAGTGATCACCTTGCTAAGAAGGAATCACTACTAGGATACTTGTTGACCATGTATAAAGCTAGTACCTCCAAGGAATAATCCAACCAAATGAAAAGAAGTAATCTAACAAGTCCCGCCAACTTGTTATGATGGCACCAATTCAATTGATAGGAATATTCCAAGTTGTAAATAACTAAGAACGGGGGAATCTTTAGAATATAAAATTGAATAATATATGAAAGGTACATCTAAAATAAGAAGTATATTAATCACATATCTGAGACAAAAGGAATTGTTATGATGACAAAACCTTGTGGTTTATAATTGTTCTAATTAATTCGGTAACCCATCGCTTAGGGATAGATATGTTAAACATGATGGTTAAATGGTTAAATATGTTATCTAAAGCTAACAAATTAATGTGTTAGCTAAGAAGCATATAACCTCTTAAGGTAGATAGAATAGCTGAGATATTATGACAACATCAATTGAGGGGATAGGGTGCATTGGATAGCATCATTGGAGATGTGTAGGACCATTTTCTTATGAAGAAATTGGGGGCTCTATCTTAGGACTGAACCTACCTGCATCTTAGGGGTTGAATCGCCATCAAATTAGTCGATCCTTAGAATAGAGTCCCTTCCGCAAGTAGCCAAAGCAGATGAAGTACAAGATGGATGGATGCTTTAATGTCCATGTGACCTTCAGCATGCAAGACTGATGTGGTAGCCAACTACACCAAAGCAGGGGAGCGAATTAATGGAAGCAATGCAACGGCCAAGTCGTCTTCAAATTAGTCGACACCGGTTCAATGGGGGGATGTATTCTAGCCTTAGCGGGTGCGACAACTAAGGTGGGGAGAGGCTTTGCATCTGAGTGTAGATAGAAGGCATGGGAAAAGCATAATTTCCTTACGCCGTGATCCATTGCCTGCATTCATACCTAGGAATGAATGAGCTAGTTCCATGAGGGCATATATCATAAGCTTAATGTCTTGTTGATAAATTATATGTTACCTTCATAAGGATGTAATTCCTTCCAAAGGCATTTAAGTAACCTTCATAGGGTCCTGGTAAATATAATAAGAATGTATAGCAACTATAAAGTATATACATGTAAGGTTGATACATCACCAACCAACTACGAGCGAGAGTTACAAGTTCAACACTTGGTTCCGATGATATAAACTCTAGCTAGTTTGAGTGCATACTATATGCTAGTAATGCATTAGTCTTTTGCTAAGATAATTTTCATTGGTATCAGAGCCAGGTTATAATGACAACAAGGCTTGGTGCAAGTCTGTCAAGTGGAATAACCATGTTTGAAGGAGAAGCAGGCTTCCAAACGTGGAAGGGCAGGATGAAAGATGTCTTAGAAGCTGAAGGATTGTGGGATTATGTGAATGGTGAAAATGAAGTTGAAGGAGATAGTAGCTCAATAAATATGCCACATGGAGAAGGAACATCTGCTACCATAGCAACTGCAAGTGGAAGAAACAATTTGAAAGGAAAATTACAAGAAGCTAGAGTGATTATTGCGAGTAAGTTGGGATCTAGCATTCTGCATAAAATCAGAGATAAAACACCAAAAGAAATATGGGATTATCTAATCAAAACATATGAGATGAAAAATACTTCACAGCTGGATATGCTAGAAAGGGAATTGAGAAAACTTATTTTTCAAGAAAAGGACAATCTCACTTTGTTTTTTCAGAAGTTTGACAACATCATTGCTGACTTGGAGGCTGCCAAAGTACCAGTTACACGAGAATTCTAGGTACTCAGTCTTGCAAAAGCCTTTTCTAGTTTTGGTCAATTGAGTACATTGATTAGAACAGTAGGAAGAAATAGGAAAAAGGCTGGAGCATTAATCAGGACAGAAATAGAACAAAGCAAGTTAACAAAAGAAGAAGAAGAAGATACTGAGGTTCTATATGCTGGAAAAGGTAAGAACAGTGAAAGAAAGATTGACCCATGTTTTACATGTAAGATGTTGGGACATCTAAAGGAAGGAAGGAAGGAAGGAAGGAAGGTTTTTTTATCGTCCACGGAGACCAATCGGTATATGGGACCCAATACAAAAGCGCAGCAAGCGGATTACTACCCGGATTAAAAAACTCCCGCCCCGAAGGGTTTTCGAGGGAAGCGACCTGTCCCGGCTTGTCGCTGTTGATTCTTCGTCGGCTCGGGCACTGGTTCTATGTCTTCCCACATATTCATCGACGGGAATCTCCGTCAGGTCTCTGTGGTCCCTTATTGTTGAGGCGATTCTGGTCAGGTCGATCTCGCCTCTCCTTTGGACACCTGTGGGAGCTGGTGTCGAAGAACTTGGCATCAAAATATTTGTGGTCTTGCCACGGATCCCCATCCGTTCTTGGATGGCGTAGAATTCTTCTTCTGAAGGCAGGTCCCGAGCTGTCATCATTTGCCGGATGCTGCTATAAGCCTGAATATCTGAAGTTGACTCCCCGGTGTAGGTGTCGGCTTCCCTTACGTGGATTGGGAAGTCGGCTCCCTGGCTCTGCATTCGGGGAGGTTCTGGATGTCACTTAGGAGCAGATACTCCTGGCCGTTGATGATGATGGGAGCTAGGCTTGTGATACCTAGCCCGAGTGGGGGAGCGATCCTGTGGGTCTGCAGGTCCTGGTCGAAAGACTGGATCTCCTGCTCTGCTTGTCGTCGCTCCTGTTCTGGGTCGAACTCGACGTAGTCTTCGTCGTCTGAGTCGAACTCTTCGTCTTCGGCTCTTCCTCCTTGCTCTGCTTGATACTGCAAGAGGAGCTGACCTTCTGCTGAAGAGGCTATGGGGTCCACATCTAAGGCCGGAATAGATGGTTCCCCGATTGGGTTCAGGGCATGGTGAGAGAGAAAGATGGCTAAGGCAGCGGTATAGGAGAAATACTTGGTCCTATTTACTGTCATGACCATGTAGTCTGGCAACCTAGCAACTTTGTTGTTCAGGTACTTGGCAATGTTGGGGACATCACTCAAGGCTGCTTGGGAACAAAATATCTTGTACAGGGGGGAAGCTGTACTAAGGAAGGCCCTACCCTAGCTTGAAACTCAGTCATGACTTCCATGTAGGATGGGGTTGCTTGCAAGGTGGCTTGGATGTCTATCTCCTTCTGGAAAACTTGGAAAATGGCATTGACATCTGCCTTAGCTACATGGGCACTGGCGCTGTACCATCGCCTGAAATCTGCAGTTGCCATTGATCTTGACTAAACTGGGCTAACAAACGACTCTTGAAGCGCCTAAGGGAGCTGGAAAATCACCTAAAAGCTGGGAGCAAACCTGTAAGATGCTAATTGAGATACGGGGGTCTATTTATAGGCAAAAGGAAAAAACCCTAATTTTTGGAAGACTTAGAAATTTTTTGAGTTGGGCAAATCTCACCTATTTTGAGGTCAAAATGAGGATTGGAAAGCTAATTTGAGGGTTTGAGCATGAGTAAGACTATCTAATCAACCTATTGCACAAACTCGAGGTCAATTGGAGGTGGCATGAGAGAGATAATGCTGAAAATACTCACGGTGTGCGCTAGAGGGCTGACCTAAAATTTAGGTCGAGGTCCTGGCGTATACCGTGAGTAATTTGGCCCTATTTGGTCAAAAGTTATCTAAACAGGATAAACTAAGAGTCAAAACATGATGGTCTCATCGAGAATGCAAGATTGACCCCTTACTTGAGCAGTTTGGAGGTGTTTAGGACCACTTTTGATGTGAAATACTCACGGTGTGCGCCCAGGGCCTGACCTAATATTTAGGTCGATGCTCTGGCGTATACCGTGAGTAACTTCTCACTTTTTGGCCATAAAATGTCCAATTTAACTAAAACAAAAGGCAATTATTGCTAACTCAACCTAATTAACAACATTTATGCACTTAGAATTTACTCAAAACAACTTTTTATTAACAAAATTTATTATTTACAAGGTTTTATCTTTCTCCTTTAATATAGCTAGCTAACTGCATATCCTTGGTCATTAGGGTCACTCTCTTGGCATGCATGGTGCACGCTCTTGAGTCTTCAAAATGCTGCACCAGCTTCTGCTCAGTTGCTTCTTGCAAGGCTAGCAGCATCTCGCCTGTGACCCTCATGCTCGTGTCGAATTCTTGCACGACCTCCTTCACGAGCCTGGCGAATGGTGCTCGGGGGATGAGAAGGCCGTAGCTTCTCTGAAAGTGTCGGATCTCTCGGACGGCTTGTGATAGTTTTGAGCCGGCTTTCCTGGCTATTGGCTTCTTCGGGGGAATGGGTTTCTCAGGAGGTGGCTTGAGAGCCTTCTTCTTCGATGGCCATCTTCCTTCGATGTACGTGACCTTGTTCGCCTGATAGTAGGAGTTGTATGCCTCCCACTTCTTCATGAATTCCTGGTACGCCTTTAGCTTCTTCTAATAGACCCTGCGATGGTCTACCACATAAGACTCCCGGGCAGGTCGGGGTGGCTTCTTCGGATCTTTGTCCTTCTCCCACGTTGGGTAGGATGGGGGTGCTTGTACCTGCCGATCCCGGTCTGTCCGATCCTCATCTGCAGGTCTGGAGGGGCTCCCTACTTCTTGATGAGGATTGTATCTTCATCATCTGAGTCGTCGAAGGATGGGGGCTGGTCGGGCGGCTGTTCGTTGATGACGATTTTGGTCAGTGGCGTCTTCTTGAGCTTCCTCTTGGGCTCCTCCTTGTCTTTGCCCTTGAGTTTCTTCTTCTCCTCCGCCTCCTGCTCCTCTCGCTTTCTTTTCTTCTCGGCCTTTCTCCTTTTCTTGCACTGTAGCTTTGCCTTCTGGATTTGGATCCAGGCCTCGAGTTCTTCCTCCAGGGTCGGCTCGGGAGTTGGCTCCTTCTGCTCCTCCTGCTTTTTAGCAGCCTGCTCCTGTTCTGCTCTCTCTTGTTGTTGTATCTCCTCTTCAATTTCCTCGAATACTTCTTGAGTTTCCTCATCTGTTGAGCCCTCTGCTTCCACCTCTGCTTCTTCTAAGTCCTGGTTGATGAGGTCAGCCAGGTCTTCTAGTGATCTTTGCTCGGATCCCTCCTCCTGTAGCTCCTCTGAAATACTCTCCTCAGCTGATGGAAGTTCGTCTCCTCGAGCGAGAAGCTGCTCTCGAAGTAGCTGCTGTATGCGCCTCTTATCTTGGACGCTGGGCTGTTCGCCTGGTCGATACTTCCGAGCAGTTTGTTTGGTGCACGCCATGCTTTACTTCACGTCGATCGGAGCTCTGGCGCCCAAAAATCGCCTTGAAATGCGGGAGCTAACTTCTAGACAGGAAGTCTACAAATGAGAGGGGTTTGGGTCTACTTATAGTTTGGCAAATTTTAGGTCAAATTCTAAGTTGCTCATTTTCATGTGTCAAAGCACCTATTAACTTAAAACATGTACTTTCTTTAGAGTTTTCTAAGCAATTTTACTCATGGTGTGCGCTAGAGGGCTGATCTAATATTTAGATCAAGGCTCTGGCGCATACTGTGAGTAATTTTGCATTTTTGACTAAAATTATATAACTTCTAGACATATTCCTAGGGGTATGATATACAAATCTAACTAATTCTTACCTTAAAACTCGATCTAGCATATTATCTTGTTAAAATTCATCAAGTTTCAAGGTGATTATGGCCAGTTACTCATGGTGTGCGCCGGGGGCTCAATCTAAATTTAGGTTGATGCTCTGGCGCATACCATGAGCAATTTCCACACTTAGTGAGATTTTAGTTCGATTTCTAACTGTTACTAGCTTAGCATAAACTACAAAAAATGAGAAAAAAAAATTTCCCACTTTTTCGAGGTTTGAGAATTCTACTAAGTTAGTACTACTGGGAGCATGGCCTGTGCTTCGCTCTTGGTGTCCAAGAACATTGCTCTGATACCACTGTGACGTCCCCTACTCATATACGGTGCACTCATCGTATACAAACAGGAGTTCATCCCCCATACCAGCTCCATGCTGACACAAGGCCCTCCACGTATCACTGCAACCTTGACGAGTTCCAGTGGGAAGAATGAAGGGGTCATTTTACCCTGTCTCCCTCAGGGCCTACCTAGCTGCGGAAGCGTAAACATACATGTAAGTACCAATACATCAACATCACATGACCATCACGAAGGATGGCTCACCACATATCTGCATAGATAAAGATCAGTACATCACATATGGAGATCCTACCCAAGGCTCAGACTCAAGGGGGATGACTGACGGCTTGGGTCTCCAGAAGTCATTGCAGACAGAATTCATGGCAAATGGATTTGGCTGGCATAAGAACATGGCTTAGGGTAGTCCACTCCATTCGCCCCTCCTGTGAACACTTTGCAGAGTAGGTTGAAAGGTCTTGGGACTTGACTGTAGCCGGCCGGATGCATAGCCAAAAGGGCTACTCCTGGGTTGCATCTCCCCAGTTCCGATGGGGCAGGTAGGGATTGCTCCCACCAGAGGCTGACATGCTGACTCAAGGTGACTAGAGGGCTACTGCCCGTACTCGACTGAACTCCATGGAAGGTGTACACCACCCCAAGAGTGTCGAACCCATGCAAAGCCCGCACGCAGTGGCAGAGCATTAGGTCTAGTGCACTGTAGTCCCCGATAGGCTTTACTACCAGAGGGACGTGATCATGAGTCAGGACATGAACCTCCTTGTAAGCCAGTCTGGCCTCTCCACCCACAATCAGGTGTGGCTCTTGTACACAGGCCGAATTTAATAGTACATTAAAGAGGGCTAGCTAGGAGCATCAACTACTAGGCTTTTAAGGCCTCTACCCCCCTTCCTAATACAATGATTCCACAGAGATCATCATCACATACATATCATAGAAGAACTAAAGAATAAGATTTAATCTAAATCACAGAGTTAGGTTCTTTAGTTATGGCTTGATATCTAGAGGTCTAGATGGCTGCTATGGGCAATTCAATAGGCTAAACCTACTTACACGATGCCTGGGAGCCGGATTAGACTATTGAATTGGCAAAATACCTGATCCCTGGCTTGCTCCTCCTGCTCTGAATGCGTCCATGCTGCAGACTGCTTGAAGATGAAGCTAGAAAGGGGGCTAATGAGCTAGGCTGCTCAGACAGACTTCGGGAGTCAAGATTGGCTCTTGGAGCAAGCAAAACGGAGTTCTAGAAGGCTGTGGACGAAAATGGAAAGTTAGGGTTTTAGATGCCTTATATAGACTATAAGTTAGGGCTAGGGTTTCTATTAACCCTTGAGCATGTGGGATAAATGGGTGTGGCCCAATTAATTAAGTGGGCTAAAGTGTACACATGAATAAATGTGCACACACTTGCAAGTTGCCCCCTAGGGTGCTACTTGCTTAGCTAAACGTCGGCGTACGCGTCAATCAGGATGGCGTGTACGCGTGACGATGCAGTACAGTATACGTCCTGGGACTGTATACTGTGCTGGAACGTCACACACATGGTCCGAGGTTCATAATGTGAGAGCAACAGGGCAAGCTGGTTTTAGGGCGAGGAGGTCTACAACAGATCATTTGGTTACCATGAGAGCCATGATGGATTCAGTGGTTGGTAAGAAGAAACCTTTATATGCATTGTTTGTTGATTTCTCAAAAGCTTTTGATATGGTTGGAAGAGGACATTTGTGGGATAGAATGTCAGCTCTTGGTATGCCTGTTGAGTATACGCATGCAGTGGCCAAACTTTATGATAAAGTATTGGTTCAGCTTTCTTTCCCATACACCAGTGATGAGTATGTTGAAAGCAATATGAGGCTTAAGCAGGGCTGCCCACTATCGCCCACACTTTTTGGTTTGTTCATAGACCAACTGGAGGATTGGATCTGTCAAAATGGTGGTGATGGAACGCCTCTATATAGGTATGTTGTTCTGCTATTGTTGTATGCCGATGATGTTGTTCTATAATCTAGGAGTGTAGCGGGTCTACAAAAGCACTTGGATGCTCTTGAGGGATTTTGTGACATGAAAAGCATGCGGGTCAACATGGCTAAAACCAAGGTTATAGTGTTTGGAGCTACCAAGGTAGATCATGTAAAGGTATTTTACAAAGGAGAGCCTGTTGACATTGTGGATAGTTATAAGTATCTTGGTCTAATTGTAGACAAAAGTCCCAACTGGAATATAGCGGCTGAGCAAAAAGCGGATGGTGGGCTTAAGGCTCTCTATGCCATGCAACGCAGGTGTAGGAAAGCAGAAATATGGGATTTCAGCATGAAGAAGCAGTTGTATATTGCTTTGGTGCAGTCAGTGGTGCTATATGGATGTGAGGTATGGGGGGCAGGTTTGGCGTTGGATAGATGGAAGAAAATTGAAAAAATCTGAGAAAAAGATTCTTTTCGTCTTTGAGCTTGAACTAAGATGCAAACACCATATGATATGCTGTTAGTGGAATGTGGGATGCTCTCTTTGGAAGCGGAAGCACTTTGTAAGACTCTCCATTATGTGCATAAGGTGCTCTATGTCATGCCGAATGATAGTTTGCCAAAAGCATGGTTTGCGGACATAGAGGGGTGGATAGCCAGATGGGGGATGCATATGGATGATTTGGAAAATTGTAAGGATAATATACGAGGTTGGGTTGTGGATAATGTAACCCGTGTGTGCTGGAGAGAAGGTGCGGTTAAGGAGTTCTACAGGGTCCATATCAATCCCATGCTACAAGGGGCCAGTTACTTACACGAACACATTTCTATTAAACACAGACATGCTATATGTAGGATGAGGTTAAGCTCACACAGGCTTGGGCTGGAGTTGGGGAGATGGAGTGATATTCCACATGAGATTAGGTCGTGAAAGTTGTGTGATCAGAGGGACTCTTGAGGATGAGGCACATGTGCTACTTCACTTCATTCATCATATGCCACATTGCGTGCTAAGCATGGTATGAAAGCTTATACACTTGCTGAATTTTTTTTTACTACCCAGGGGGTGTGATTGGGGCATATATACTTCTTTGTTTTGGACCATAGAGAAAGATGCTTGAAAGCAATGGATGTAAAAGAGGAGGACGAGGAAGAGATTGAGGGGGTTAATGCATTATTAACCGATGATGCATTAGATGAACTTTTCTATAATTACTAATGTCTCGGGTTTGGACGCCTCATAGGCTGGCGGTCTCACAGACGTAATAATACAATTTCATTTCATTTAATTTCATCTCTCTCTTCCTCCCCCCCCCCCCCCCTCCCTTACCCCCCCTCCCTCCCTCCCTCCCTCCCTCCCCCCCTTCCTCCTGAGCTCAGTTTCCCTATCCAACTGTTGAATCCTCCATTCCATGATTCTACAAGATCGGTACAAAAGAACTTATCCAACCATGAAGTGTCATGCGGGCGACTGTTGTGTAGAAACCCACGTGTTTAGGCCCTTCGAACAAAGATAGAGGCTCGAAATGGCAGCTTGACTTTGTCGTATCGTCCGGAATGGCAAAATTATCCTAGGAATCAAGTTACACAGTCAGTTTTAGCAACGAAAGAAATACGAACACTCTACATGGCAGTATTTCGCAGCCACCTCCTAGGTTGCAAATGTGTTAGACATGAGCTACTTTGGCGCTTCTTGGAGAAATAGTGGTCTTCTGCCCATGAAACTTGGTCCCCATAGTAATGTCCACGTTATGAGTCTATTCCCAGAGCCAATTCACAGTTCCGGAGTGGGAGAGTTGCCCGTTTGTGCCAGGGGCTTTTGGAAGAGGACTTTTAAGGTGAGCTGCTTCCAGGAGGTTTTAAGGGTCCTTCTTCCAGCATCAACACTCTCCCTCTACATGATGATACAGCACAAGATCCTGTCGAATCTGACTAGGACATGACCTCCGAAACGTAAACCCTATGTGTTGCTAGGTTACTGTAGGGTTTAGGTTATAGAGGTCGAGTTTTGGCCGTTTGCACTTGGGACGTGGTCAAGAAGCTGCAGTTGAAAATGCGAAGCAATAGGAACTGACAGGATGGGGTTTGGATTTATCCTCGTCCCAATGTGGCAATTAGAAGTCAAGAGCGCCTTTTGCAGTAGCAAGATTGTTTGTGATCATTCGAGATGGCCGATAGATCCAAACTCTGTTATTTTAGTTATCATGGCTCTACATGCATGTTCAGAAATATTGCACCTAGTTATCTATGAAAACAATTACATTTTATAGTTATTGTAGGGTTTATGTTATGGAGGTCGAGTTTTGGTCGTTTGCACTTGGGACGTAGTTGAGAAGTTGCAGGTGAAGATGTGAAGCAATAGGAACTGACGGAATAGTGTTTGGATCTATTCTCAACCCTCTGTGGCAATTATAAGTCAAGAGCTAATTGTATATGATTATCTTTGATAGAAGTGACCAAAAGAGTTGACGCTGCACATGACCTTAGGCCCTATTCAGACATGTGACAATTGAAGTCATGCGAAGAAACCCTTATAAAGCTCATAGGGTTTATGCTTTGGAGGCTGAAACGTGGTCCTTTTCATGGATAACTTGGTGCACTATCTCTAAACATTCATGCAGAGCCATGGCAACTGAAAAAATGGGCTTCGAGATCTATCGGCCATCCAGAATATCCCAAACAATATCTTGCTACTGCAGAAGCAGCTCTTGAATTTTAATTGCCACATCGAGAGAAGGACAGATCCAAACTCCATTGCGCCAGTCTCTATTGCTTCGCGTCTTGGACTGCGACTTCTCAACCATGTCCCAAATGCAAACGACCAAAACCCGACCTCCATAACGTAAACCCTTCAATAACCTAGCAACATATAGGGTTTATGTTTCAGAGGCCATATCCTAGTCAGATTCGACCAGGATCTTGCACACTATCATCACGTAGAGGGACGGTGTTGATGCCAGAAGATGGATCCTTAAAACCATGCGGAAATAGTTGTCCCAAATGTCCTCTCCATATGATACTGGCAACAAACGGGCAACTCCCACACTCTGGAACTGTGAATTGTCTCTTCCAATTGACTTAGAACATTGACATTACCCCGGAGACCAAGTTTTATGGGCAGAAGACCATCCATTCTTCAAGAAGCGTCAAAGTAGCTCATATCCAACACATTCATAGTCAATTGGTTTAGGAGGTGCCTGCAGAATACTACCATGTAGAGTGTTTGTGTTTCTTTCTTTGCCAAAACTGACCGTATAACTCAGTCCCTAGGGTAAGTTTACCATTCGGGGCTATGTGGCGAAAAATAAGCCTCTGTTTTACCTTGGAGAGGATGAGTGGAAGACTTGCACTATGAACTTGAGCATGTAACGAAAATTCTAGTAGATGGGGACTGCAATTAGACACCTTGAGTATCTGTTTCAAATCTAGGATGCCACCGTCAGCAATGTGTATTTTCATACGAATACAACAAAAAACTATTAATAATCATATATATGTGATAAAAATACGCTTTTTGATTGTGCAAACATTATGGCATAGTTCACCCAAACACACAAAACACAACATAAAACCAACCCTATGTTTTCCTCTACTGCTAGTTTTGCACTTGGTAGCAATCCTCTTCTGGATCACAAACAGGCGCGCAAAATTTTCTTGCATCCATTCTTTGTTTGTAACGTGGAAGTCTTAATTTTGACAAGATCATGTGACCCCGAGCAAGAAAAACCGTTGGGAAAAATCTTTGTTGACCGCATCATGTGATCAGATCATCAGACCCTGAACCCAAAAGCAGTTAATTCATGGGAAATTTCTATATGGTCTGTAACCAATTATCCTCAGGTCTTCAAGTCATAGGCTAATGCCTTGTCGGATCAAGAATATTCGCGGAAAATTTGCAAAGATGGGATTTCCCAGAACGGAAGGAGCCGTGAAAAATTAGGTCTGGAGGCTCTTCACTGTAGACACCTGTTCTCAAGCACATGGCGGTGCCTCAAGACAAGCGGCTATGGCGACGAATATGGCAGAAACCCAGGACCTCTCTATTTCCATTCTCTTCCGCCATTTCCATTCTCCAGGCCTCCGGCTTCACCCATTTCGACGGCTTCGCCTTTGTCTATCCTGTAAAATGCGAGCCCACAACCCAATCTTCTGTCTGCTTTCTTAATAATTTCCTTTTTATTCCGACTTTGAATTTTTCAGTTTGCCAAACATGGGTTTCTTAGAGGACGAGATCTCTGTCAAGTCCGGTGACTCTTCCAACAGTAGTAAGATCAAATTTTTATGCAGTTTTGGTGGCAAAATCATGCCACGTTCTCCAGATAATCAGCTCAGATACGTCGGAGGTGAGAGTCGTATTTTGGTTGTGGGTCGGAATATTTCTTATTTAGAATTAATAGAGAGGGTTGTTAATCTCTGTGGCAGTGATTTTATAACGGTTAAATATCAGTTGCCAGGGGAGGACTTGGATACATTGGTGTCATTGATTTGTGATGATGATATTGAAATAATGATGGAAGAATACGAAAGGTTAGAGGCTATGGATGTCTCTGTAAGATTAAGGCTTTTTATATTTCCATCAGACAAGAAGGTTCTTTCTAGTGATGCCATTGAACAGTTAAGGGCTTTGAGTGCTAAAGAGCAGGCGAAAGGTGTGGATACTAGTTCCTTGGGAGGTTCTTCACATAGTTCCTTTGGAGGTTCTTCTGTAAAGAAAATCCAGAATGATCAGGGGAATCGAGTTTCAGAATATTTGATTGGCCAACAAGCTACTATACCTGTAACATCCTTGCCACAGAACTATCAGGGCACTCGAGTTTCAGAATATTTGATGGGGCAACAAGCTGCTTTACCTGTAACATCGTTGCCGCAGAACTATCAGGCTAGTCGAGTTTCAGAATACTTGATGGGGCAACAAGCTGCTATGCCTGCAACCTCCTTGCCACATAACTATCAGTGTACTCCAGTTTTGATGGGGCAACAAGCTGCTATTCCTGTAAACCCCCTGCTGCAGAACTATCAGGGAACTGCAATTCCAGAAGATTTGATGGCGCAACAAACTGCGATGCCTGTAACGTCCTTGCCACCAGGTATGGTTTTTCTTCATATTGTTCTCCATATGTTTCTTTCGTTGCTCAAGTCAATCCTCTTATTGCTGGAGATTCTGTTCCTCCAGGTGCTCTTTTTAAGCAATTGTCTAATATGACACTTGCCTCAGTTGCTGTGGGCAATTCAGCCCCCATGGTTTCTTCGACTCCACCTGTTGTTCCTTCACTTGCTCCAGCGTTGATGAATTCTGTTCCTTCAGTAATGAATAATCCAGTTTCTATGATGCCAAATCCTGTTCCTCCAGTAGTGAATGGTCCAGTTCCTGCAATGGCAAATCCTGTTTTTCCTGCTAATTCATTGGTGAATCCTGTCCCTGCAATGGTCAATACTCCTGCTTGTGGATTGGTGCATCCTGTGGTTTCTGTCAATCCAGTTTCTGGAATGGCAAACCGCGTCCCACCAATGGTTAATAATCGAGTTTCTGCGATGGGGAATCATGTTGTGTCTGTTAATCCCTTGGTGAATTCCGTTCCTCCAGTTTCTGCATTGATGAATTCTGTTCCTTCAGTTAATTCAGCTGCTCCATTGGTGAATCCTGCCCTTACTGTTAATCCAGTTACTGGAATGGTGGTGAGTCCTGCTTTTCCCGTTAATGCAGTTACTGGAATGGTGAATCCTATTGCACCAGCAGTTAATAATCCAATTTCTGCAACGATGAATCCCGTTGCTTCTGTTAATTCATTGGTGAATCCTGTTCCTCCAGTTTCTGCACTTGTGGATCCTGCTTCTCCGTTGTTGAAACCTGTTTCAAAGGCAATAGTTTGTGATGAAAAACGGGGTCCAGTTCCTCCTGTTGCTATTATGACTTCAGCAGGTATTATTACTTCAGCAGGTGCAACAGTTCCACCAGTTATTCCTGGAGCCCCATATGTTGCAGTCCCTCCAGGGCAGGTTAAGTCACCAACTTCTTATGTTCCTGTTTCGCATCAAGATATTCAAGCAGCTAACAGAGCTCCAACGCTTTCGTCAGCAGCTACACATGCAATGCATATGTCCCCATCAGGATTAACACGTCAAGGAGCTGGATCTCCGCATTCATCCTATTCTAGAGCTGACTCTGAAGATATTGCAAGTGAGGCAATAATTTGTGATGAAGAACGAGTTCCTCCCAGTGCTGTTGTTACCCCAGCGGGTGTTGTCACTCCAGCGGGTATTGTTACTCCAGCGGGTGCTACAGTTGCACCAGTTGTTCCTGTTGTCCCTTGTCCTCCAGTACAGTTTGGAGCACCAACTTCTTATGTTCCAGTTTTGCATCAAGATGTTCAAGCAGCTAGCAGGGCTCCCACAACTCTTTTGGGATTATCTCGTTTAGGAGCCGGATCTCCTCATTCTTCTGTTTCTAGAGCTGACAGTGAAGATATTTCAAGGAAGGCAATAGTTTGTGATGAACACGTTTCAGTTCCTCCAGTTGCTTGTATTACTCCAGCAGCTGCAGCTGTTGCATCGGTTGTTCCTGGTGCCCCCTACGTCGCAGTCCCTCCGATACAGGTTGGAGCACCAACTTCTTTTTATGTACCAAGTTCTTATGTTCCAGTTTCACATCAAGATGTTCAACCAGTTAGCAGGGACTCCACCACAACTCTCTTGTCAGCCACTGCACATGCAGTGAATGTGTCTCAGCCAGGATTGACGCCTTCAGGTCGAGTATCTGGACCTCTGTATTTACAAGGAGTTTCACGTTCAGGATCTGGTGTGTCTACACAGTCATCGTGCTCGAGCCGAGTCTGAGGATATTGCAAGGGAGGCCTTAGCTTGTGATGAAGAACGTGTGATCTATAGTGCCGCTCCAGTTGAAGAATGTGTGGTTTATAGTGCTGCTCCAGTTGCCCAGGTTTACTATCCTGATAATACTGTTCATCTTTCATGTCAGTATGTTCCTGTCCACCATTTTCAAGGTAGAATTGTGCCCTAATGGCTGAATTTCAACAGCATGGAAGAGTTTTTACTAGTTCTTGGGCGATGTTTTACTCTTGTTCTGGTGAACAAGATACCTTGTCATGGGGTTCTCCAAGAGCTTGAAGATTCTTACACCATGCTGCTTTGTTGTGTTTTTCGTGGTGGTTTTTGCCATATCATAAACCATTGCTGTTGAGGGCCTAAATCATGAGACATAGCACATAAAACAGCCATTACTGTTATCTTACTTGTTGAGGGCCTAAATCATTGGATACAGAAATAAAAGAGGCATTGTAGCTTTACTGATTGTCATCCGTGTTGGGAGGGAATCTTGTAAAGCCGATTGTCCTACGTATTGGAATGTGTTATTCTTACGGATTTTGGTTTAAGCCATAATAACGTTAGTACATATGCTCCATCGATTGTTCTTATTGCATGATGCATCATTAGGACTGTTTCTTTCTATGCTTGCTTGATGTGCAACAATATCATCAAAATTGTTTTCTAAATCCAAGGCTTATACAAATTTTGTTAAATAGAAGGTAGGACGCGGAGCAGATATAAGCAAAAGGCTTTATATCACTGAGATCTGTATCTTTATTGGCATTCCTTTTCCTTATGTGTATAATTTCTGTTCGCTCATAATTTCATTTGGCATCATATCACGCCAATAATGGGAAGTTAACGTGCATACTGGTACGCTCTGATATAAAAAAAAAAAGGGAAAAACTCTGAAATACCCTTATGTTTTGCTAAAATTAACAAAACGCCCCTAGTTTTTGGGGTATTTTAATGGAAATGATCATAACTTTTTTGTGATGATCCAAATGAGAATGAGCCTTTCAGAGCTATTGTAAAGGAGGATGAGATCTTTCCATCAAAGTTAACATCTCCTGAATTGAAATCCGAAATCTCAAGTTATGGTCTTGTAAATCCCTCTGAAATTTCTACAATTTTCTTGTGTATTCAAAAAAGCATAACTTGTGATTTAAGACTCCGATTTATATGATTTTACCTTTGATGAAAAGATCTCATCCTCCTTTATAATAGCTCTAAAAGGCTCATTCTCATTTGGATTATCACAAAAAAGTTATGATCATTTCCATAAAAATACCCCCAAAACTAGGGGCATATTGTTAATTTTAGCAAAACATAAGGGTATTTCAGAGTTTTTCCCAAAAAAAACCCTTAAAGAAGGTTGCCGCCAAAAGTCAAATTACTATGATTAAAATTTCAACACAAACCCAACTGCTTAGCCTTCTTCCCAACCCTACAGTTCTGCTAGTTAAAAATATAGACTGTCGAACCTAATGTAGATCTGAATGGCATAAGCTTAAGCTCCGAACAACTGTAGCTCCTGAACGATCTGAGTAGCCGGCTAATATGTGCTAAACGAAATATAGCCAATCGCTATGACATGATTCCTACTAGCAACGATATGGAATGCAATCCAGCCTGACCTCCGATCTTTTTCTGATCGAGGTAGTACTGCTCCAGTTTTTTCCTGCTCAAGCAAATTAATCCTTTAAAGCCCCATTCTCTGTTTTTGGTTTCCAAAGGGAAAGCATTGTTCTCTGATTTTGCAATTCCAGTGCTATTTCCTTTTATTTTCTACAATCATCTAACGATTGGTGACAGAAGAATAGCCCAGATCTATGCACAAATAAACAACATGACACCTTAACACCGAGTTCACAAAACATGACACCTTAACACCGAGTTCACAACAAATATAGTGCCACAGGCACAGCACTTCTCTCTCTATTTTTCTATTTTCGTTCCAGCTTCAATTTATACATCTCTTGTCTCTCTCTTTCCAATATACCTTGCCGAAAAACCTCGCCAGTTTGTGGCCATAACCATCTCTCATTTGAGCAGTCAGCATCTGCTTTCTCTGCCATATCTTCATCCATACCCTTCGAAATGTTGATGCCAAACCATTTTATCCACATATGACCGCGTCGAGTTCTTAATGTATTTGGATCGATAAGAATTAATTTTCCGGCGCTGTGATAAGCCCAAATGTTTGCTAAGATGTCCAAAAGTCTGCAATAAGAGTGTTGAGTCTGAAATACCAATAATAATGTTATATAACAACCGATATGAAGTCTAAATATCACAACTTTTATTCAAAGAAAAAGGTGCTTATTATCCCACTTAGGTATGCTCTACAATATATCGTTTACCTCTAAAGTAGAACTTGCCAAAAGGCATCTTCCATTGTCATGATGCTCGCGATAATAAAGGGCATCCAAGGCATCAATAAACATTCTCAAAGGTCAAAAGTGTAGGTATCTTTATAACTTGGAAGATTTTGCTTGTATTAAAAGGGAAATATCTTGAAAGAGAACAAATTCCATAAAGGAGGAAGTAGGCATAACCCAGTAATGCACACTGGACCAACTATAACCTCTAGAGGGCATAAAGGGCAGTTCTTCCCAGCTATCAGGCAAGTCGTACATTTCTATAAAAGCTTCCAGAAAGATGGACCTGTGAAATTACTACAGTTTTTTACATCCCCAATTGGCTGGCAATTAACATGGGTCCACACCCAAGATAATACAGGATTTTCTAAAAAAAGCTTATGAACATCATTACCTGCAGTTTCCACCATTACGAGCATCATAAAATGACCAGAAAATGTCATCCTCACTTTCCCCATTATTGTCCATGTTGATAGGTGCCCAAAAATAAATAACATCCCCATCTCTCCCAATCTTTAACAAGTCAACAAGAACTTCTTCTGCTTTAACAGATAAAGCAACCTGTAAAACACACATTCAATAACAGCAGAAGTGATGGTGAGTAAAAAGATTGGATAAGAAACGTAGCTTACATTTCTTCCTGCTGCCAGTCATGGTTAAAAACCTATCCATCAATTTTTGTGCACACGGTCTAGACGATTCTCAATTGCTAAAAATGCTCCAAATTCACAAAAGGCGTCCCGGAAATATGAACTATTGACAAATGGAAGACATACTGCAGCATCCAAATCATCGAACTTGGGTCTCCTTCCTCTCGGAGACTGCAAATCAGAATGCCAACAGATTATTACTTTCTTTCGCTGAGGGCCTACATTGATAATGATTTCTAAAGGTATGCTATCAGCTACAACATGCCACTCTTATGTTATGAATGGCATAGCAAAATCACAACTATCCTCAATCAAGATCGTATTTTCAGCTCCCAGTCAATGTAGTTTATATCTGATACCCCAACAAGTTGATGAGGCAAATATTAAGGTAGTGTAGTGACAAACGCGGTTTTATAACAAAAGTCTAGGTTGTGCAACTTATCACTGTATTTTATATCGAATACCGCAAACCTAACGAGGCACACATTAAGGTAACCTAGTGATGAATGCAGTTTTTTTTTTTTTTTTTTTTTTTTTTTTTTGGAGTCAAGGTGGGATTTATATTCATACTAAAGTCTTAAATACATTCAGGGTATACCATAGATGGCATACATATAATAAAAATTGCACATTCCTGATAATAGGAGTTGTGCTATCAGCCAGATCTAAGTCTGATCTATCCAAAATTCAAAATTATTATGACTAGACATAGATTAGCAGTTTCAGATGTAGAACTGTATTGCTCATTGTGCTTCGATCAGATCTTGGATGGTAAGATCCTGGACAGACCTGCGGCCTAAAATATTGAGAACCAGATCGAGCTTATCCACTCTGTAATTTGTGAAGTCCAGCAATAGGAGGACATGAGCCTCTCTTTTCTGCTGCCATTTATGAAACAGGTTCATGAAATATGGTCGAAGATTGTTGTGTCTCCATACTTCAGGCTTCTTCAGTATTTTCTTCAATGCAGAAGCATGGATAAGCTCCTGTTTCAGCTGGATGAAAATTTCTTCTTCTTCTATACCTGGAAGATTGGCATCTTCACTTTCTGAGTCTTCTGCAACTCCCATTCCCCTGTCAGCAGCTCCCCACCTGTTGAGTCTCTTCATAGCATCTGTGCAACACATCATCATCAACAGTTAGATTGAGAATAAAGAATTCATAATTACCCTGAAATCTGCCAAAGGCATTCCAGCCTGTATCATAATTTTTTCCTTTCAGGGATTTATGTGCTACTGCTGAGTTAGCCAAGTCTGCAAGAAAAGTTTGTTTGAGCCAAATGAGATTGGGATTTTTGTTTTCCATTGCCACCCTGTTCCTGTGTTTCCAAATTGCCCAGCAGCCTAATGACCTTGTAGTACATTGGATTCTATTATCTGTATTCAGAAATTCAATAAGTCCACGTTCTCCAATTGCTGTCTTGTTGATCTGAGAAGTCCAATTCCAAAACTCTGAAACAAATTGACACTGGAATACATGGTTAGATGTTTCTGCTTCCCCACATCCCATTGGACACATCTTTGAGACCTTTGGATCCATCTTATGTCTTTTAAAGTTTGCTGTCAGCCCCTGATGTAATATGATCCACCTGAATGCCTTTATTTTGTTTGCAGTGTAATTTTTCCATCCCTTTTGCGATTGTCGCTAGTGTTCTTCTTCACAATTCCATAATAAAGTAGCCTTTGAAGGTTTATGGCTAATCGATTAATTGTAGATTGCTTTGATCGAGTAAACTTCAACGCCCTTTAGCCGCCATCGATTGGTGGTATCCGCCGACTCATCAATTTGTCGACTTTCTCCATAACGCCTTTGTATATTTTTCTATCCATCGCGGATCCTTTTGTCAACTCGGCCCATTTGTTTCCCAATTTTTCCATCCTTTTGTCTCATCCCAAAGGTCACCTATCTTTCTTATTCGGCTGATTCCCTTTGCATATATTTCTCGAGGGTGTCCGAGGGCTAAGCATTCATTGTCACTATTTAAGAACCCCCGGATGCGGAAAAGAAATTTATATCTTTTCGATCTTGTATCCAATATGGGAGGCTTATAACATAGTGCAGCCAAGTTCCAGGCCTGAAACATCCTTCTCAAAATGGGAGATGTATTTGGGCAAGGGTTAAATTGAAAATAGGCAGAGTCTGGTAGTTGGTGTCTTATACTGTGACTACCCACAGGATAAGATTCATTGATCCAATACCTCACCAGTTTCTGAGCAGGTGATGTTGATTTATGCTGAATAGCCCTCCAAATCATCTTAGCAGCCAATGCTTGTGCTTGCAAGAACAGATCCTTGCATCCCATCCCTCCTTCTTTCCTAGACTTGGTCAGGTCATCCCAAGCCACCTTATGTGTACCTTGCCAGATAAATTTCCTAATTGCTGCTTCTATCTTCCCATATGATGCTTTATCCCCTATAATTGCAGAGGAGAAATACACATGAGTACTTCCAATTACAGCATTGGCTATCTGAATTCTGCCAGCCAATGATAAAGAAGAAGAGTATGATCCAAGTTTCTTTTTGATCCGAGTCACTATTGGATCCCAGAGTCCTTTGAGAGAAGAGTTTAATGCCAGAGGTATGCCTAGTATTACTGTACCAGCATCCTTGCCAAGCATCTTAATTCCTTGCATCACCTTATCTTCGGATTCCAATATAATTGCACATTTATTTCTGTTCAGACAAACTCCAGATACCTTGCCAAAGTTTTCCATTGCTAACAAAAGGTTTTGGAGACTTTCTCCATCCTTTTTCAAAAAGACAAACGTGTCATCAGCATATTGCATTATTGAAAAGGTACCTTCCCCTCCTGGTAGTTGCAGTGACTGAATTTCTCCTTTATCCTGCATCTTCATTACCAGTTTTGTCAACACTTCTGCTACAATCAAAAAGAGGTAGGGGGCAAGAGGGCACCCTTGCCTAACACCTCTCCTACAGGGAAAGTTATCAGTGGATGATCCATTTATGATTAGGGCTGAATGCAATTTTATAACACGTCTGTACATGTTTATGTGCGACCTGTCACTGTAGTTTATATCCAATACCCAACAAATTGATGCAGCGAAGATGGCATCACATGGAAAATCTATGCCAGTTTCTGGGATTCGACAAATAAATGTCATCTTTTTATAACTAGATGAGTCTTGCTTCATATTTTCCATAGAGAGCGTGTATCTTTTTCTAGACTAAGGCAAAACTGGGTTTTTGATATCTGATCCAAAAGTGAACTTAGACATGAGGATAATGCACACAGAAGGACCAAAAAGTTCTTATGATCCAATTTCTGCACTAATGTTCTACACCCTATAAAAACAAGGGGCATGTTGATGTTTTTGAGAACAAATGTAGTAAAGTGCACTGTGTTTATAACATGTATACAATCCTTCAAATAGTCCTTCAAATATATGGGTCAATATCGATAACAACATAAACTAAACCTGTAATTTAGGTTTAACAATGTGTGTAGAAGACAATTACCAAGCTAAGGCCACGATAAAGGAGATTGTTCTGATGTAAAACTGGCCAGCACCAGGTCCAAGATATGGCTCGTATATACATAAGGGCCGGCCCGTGCGCTATAGCTCACCATCTTCTCTTCCACGAAACTCGATTTTCTCTTTCTCAGCCCTTTTCACTCCACGATGAACATCTTCAAAATTTCCTTGTAGTTGTTCCTTTCTTTCCTCTAGCTATAAAGTGCAAAAAGCTTGTTAGCTTTATTAACTGCAACATTATAAAATAAAAATAGACAAACTGATAATCATCAGACCGTACAAATAGAAATCGAATAGAACGCTGCCCATTATTCTGCATCGTTATGCACAACTACGATTGCCCAGAAATGTGAATGCAGCCTAAACTATAGAAGAAAAATAAAACACAGTTAGAAGAACAGGAGTAATGACTTAGCAAGAATTAGAAGCGGAAATCAAAATCTCGAGCCCTAGCTACTAGCAAAACCATGGGATTATTGTGTCATAAATCTTCTTTGGGTTGGCAATTCTTACCACAAAACTTTGAGGAATTTGAGATTAGTTTTAGAAAATCCTGCCGACGGAGGTCCAGGCAAAAAGTCCAAAAGAAAAACCCAAAGATGATGAGTAGCCAAAATGCTGTTCGGAGAAGCCAGCGCAGAAGCAGAGGAGGAAATCGGGATGGTCGGAGAAAGGGAAAAGTAATTTTCAAGGACTTTCTAATTTCCATGGCCGTCCGATGCAAAATTAAGAGATCTAATTGTTGAGATGAAAATAAGCTGACGTGGCAGGACACGTGGCATAGCTAGAATTGTAGCAAAGTGTGCACCTCGGGTTAGGCAACACTGCTAAAAAAAAAAGAAAAAAGAAAAAAGAAAAAGAGAATGAGAATGAGAATGAGAATGATTTTTTATCGTCCACTAAGGCCAATCGGCCTATGGGACCCATAAGGAGCGCAGCAAACTTATTACTGTCCGGGTTAAAAAACCCTCGCCCCGAAGGGTTTTCGAGGGAAAAACCGTGGCAGTAATAAGAATGCTGTCAAACTGTACAAGTATACATCAATGTTTATATACATGTCAAGTGTGTGCCCGAGGACATAGCTGATCTCGCATGTCCATAACCTCATGAAGATATGATCCCAAAGACGTCGCACGGATCTTTGTGCTCAATGTCACATGTAACGGCCGGCCGGGCCGACCAACTCAAAGATATCGCGGTCGAATTTGATCATATTTGGGCAACTTTGAAGGGTATGAGATTCATCCTCAATGACTCCCATTTGGCAAAGATTGGACAGAGCACCGCCCCTGGCGTGGCTCACCAATCCATCGGCACTGTCTCAATTCAAAGATGATGTGCCCTCGTGCGAATGGAGGCAATGAGTCACGCACCTTTTCATGGGCAAGTGGGTACGCAGTAGCATTGCGGGCCTCGTTCCAATGTGGGATTTATGTGGGCCGGTAGTGTCTTTGTCTTGACTGTTCAAGGGCATTGGCATCCCAAAGCTTGCCGAGGAAGCAATCGCCAAGATATTGCCTCAAGCTATGGCGATCTGCCTCTGTTTGCACATGTATGCACCTCGTGTTCTCGCACATTCCATCTAGCCAACCATTGAGCTCTCTTTTCCCTCCAAAGAGGCCTTGAGGGCGCCGCGGCTCCATTGCCATGATATAAGCTAGTTTAGGGAGACGAGCATCGCCCATATTGACCACCTTCGAAAATAGACAATGTGGCGATCAAGGGGGCCTCCTCAAGAGGCAAGAATCCTGTCTCCTGCAAGAGAATTTGATATGGGACTGTGGACTTCACCCCTAGTGCTCGTACTAAGAAGGCTTTTCGGACTGCTCCAAGTCATTCCAAGTAGCAAGTGATACTACCGGGCCCCATAATTCCACCCCCAGATAAAAGGACAGGGCTCCACTAAGACCTTGAACAGGCGTGGATGATGGGCCCAATCATACAATTCCGCTCTATGACTATTGTTTTGCATTGCATATAGTGCCTTCCACTGCTTGATCACACTCGAAGCCGTATGGATGTGTCCCAATTGCATAGTAGAAGGAAACTCCACTCCCAAATATTTGTATGTGGATGCAACTTCCACATTTTGGCCTCGGTGAATCGAAGGAGGGGGCCCTCGGTGACGCGGAAGATGATATGAAAACCACCTTAGTCTTGGCAAGGTTGACGCCGCATATCGATCGCCGCCATGTAATGTGTCTAGGGCATCGAGATGTCGTTGCATGTCTGCTGGTGTGTAAGCTAGGAGGTCTACATCATCGGCATATATTAAGCTGTCGATGATCTCGATAGAGAAGGTGAGCTCCATCGCCCCCATTATCGGCAAAGCCAGCTCTCCAATTGATCAATGTAAAGCCCAAACAATGTTGGGGAGAGAGGGCATCCCCGACGAACCCCGATCATCGCTATCAAATGGTTGGCTTGTCCGCCGCAACCCGACCCGAGCATCTTTCAGATAGCTCGTATTAATCGTGATTCTCGCAAATCTCTGAGGAACCCCACCAAGGCAGCCTTGCCCATAGTTTTTCCCGAGGCACGGTGTCAAACGCCTTCGCAGAAAATCCACAAAGCAACAATATAGATCCCGACGGCGGTTCCCGCTGTCTTCAATCGAGAGTTCGCGAACGGAAGATGTGGTCAATGGTTGAGTGCCGGTCCGAATCCCCGCCCGGGTGAGGGCCCGCACCTCACGCCTCCCGACCCTCGTCACCGCCGCCGAGAATCCCAAGCAAGCAATTTTGCAAAACACCGAACTGACCATGATTGTTCGATAATTGGTCGGGCAAAGGTGTGGGTCACCCGCCTTATATATGGGAACAACTCGCTATTGGTCCACTCATGGGCGGAAACCTTCCTGTAATGCCTTGTTGAACAAGGCGGTCAGCACTTGTGACGCTCCCTGAACATATACGACCCTCGGCCGTATACATACGGGGACTTTCCCCTCCCATGGCGACCAACCCGCCATGAGCAGGGCCCTCCGTCTATTTCGGGCCATCTATAATATGATGCCCGAAAGAAGGACACGGCGGGGTCATTCGCCCCCTTCAATGGGGCTCCTACGTCGCGGAAGCGTGAATACAAGGATTAGCACACAGCATAAATCACATATAAATAACCACCACGAAGGGTGGCGCATCCATCCAAATACCAACGGCAAAGAATATGCATCTAAACCTAAGAAAACACCCCGAACCCATGGTTCTACCCCGGCTCAGACTCCAGTGAGGATCGACCGACGGCTAGGTCTCAAGAGATCGCCAGACCAGAATCTTGACATGGCGTTGGCTGGCATAGAACATTGGCTAGGGTTGTCCACTCCATCCGCCCCTCCTGTGCACACTTTGCAGATGAGTCGAATCATGCTATGGCATCGCTATAGCCTTCCGGACACGCAGACTCAAGGTATCACCCTTCGAGCCTACTACAGGGTTCATGAAGCCGGTCCCGATGAGGCAGGTGGGAAGCCGCCCCTTCCAGGATCACAGTGGTTCCATGGGTGGACTAGAGAATACGTGCCGCATCAGCGACCCCCGCATCCGTACCCGACTTACTCGCCCTAAATCTACTCAAAGTACAGGATGCCCCATGCGGGTCACACCTCTGTACCCAGGGAGTGTCAGACCCATACCCGGCCTGGATCGCGCCTAGCTCACTGGCCGGCTATTAGGCCTAGTCCACTGTAGGAGTCTCAGGAGCCTTTTATGTTCGTGCAAGACCCCACCCCCACTTCACCACTATGTCCCTTGTTTGGTGCTAAGCCATTCCATAGCATCCACGACTCGGTGGGCTCTTGTGCACAGGCCGCATCTAATGGGAATATTACAGGGCTCTATCTAGGAGCATACTATCATACATGAGCTCGGAGGTCTCTACCCCCCTTAGTTCCCCCATTTCCAGAGTGATACTATGCAAAGAACTATCAATCCATCCTTTAAGAGCAAAACCAGAATCAGAATATAAAGAGAACTTACCTTTACAACCAAGGGTTAGCTCCTACGAGTAAAACACAGAGAGAACAGACAAAACAACACAACATGTGCCCAAAAGGGGCGCTACCCTAGAATATCAGCCTATACTAGCCACCTACCCGAGTTCCTGCTGGACCCGTTATCGTTGGGCGCTTCCATCTTCTTGGGACTTGACGTTTAGCTCTGGCTACACAGGTACGTGCTAGGCAAGGGTGGCGCCGGCTTTGGCAAAGGTAGGTAGGCGCTCAGCTCCTCAAAGGTGGCGCTCCACTCCTCCTGGTCGATTATGGCTGATATGGGGGTAGTGATCCACCTTGATGCCTCCAATTAGCATCACCATGTTAGCCAATCGATTTTGGCCAAGTGGCACCTTCCCAAACCATAATTAACTTAATTATCCCTTTTACATATTAATTCCTTAATTATAGGTTATTATCCTTAATAATTAAATTAGCATAGCTAATTTAATCCCTTTTAGGTCAACCCCCTAGGTTACCATACCCCATGGTAGCGTATCTATACTGGGTGACGTGTCAATATATTTATACGTATACCGTATAAATACTTGGAACGTCACATTCTCCCCTCCTTAGAATTAATGCTGTCCTCAGCATTGGAGTTAGATACAAATGCAGTAAATGAGATTATGAAGGAAGGTAATTCCTTATTTCCGAAAGTAATATATTAAAACCGCAAAGTTTAAAACAGTTTAAGCACCGAAGTGCAGTTCACATGATTATCATAAGCAACAAGTTCAAGGACCGAAGTCGAATATCAAATAACAGTGTAACAAGAAGGAACTACATGTAAACACAATGAAAACTGGAAAAGTCGGGCCATCAGCAACCCTCTATACATGGGCAGGTCACGTCTTTCGCCAATCGGGCCCGCACATGTGAATATATCGGTTTATATAGATAAAATAATTAGGTTGTGGTTGAAGGGTCCACCCCTATAAGAAATAAAAGAAAATTTATCTACAAGGAACCTATCATGCCTATGGTTCGCAATTCATTCTTGGCGTAAGGAATGGGCAAGTTCCTATTATAGCCAAGATGAATGCGGCTATGAACTACATGCTTTACAAGCGATTCATGGTCGTGTCCACATTGACATTCACCACGTCCTAAGGAACACAAAGGTGATCCCATCATCGGTAAGTGTTGTTAACTACGATGCATCTACCCCTCTACATATTCTCGTGAATCAAGTCTTCAAGCTTACCACGGGGCGGGTTGATAGCATCGTTGATGGTCTTGACCTTGAGATTCGCGCGCATAAAATCTGGATAATGCTTCTCAAGGTGCGTTTCCATCACCCATGTAGCATCCTCCACAGGCAAGTGCTTCCACTTGACCGGTGTATTGCAACTTTTGAGTCCTCCGAAGTCCGTTTTATAGGCCCGGTCAAGGAGAGCTTCGTGCGGTATCTCGAAGCTGCTCCCTCTGTCATTTCGAGGAGGGTTGGGGTTTCCAAAACCTCCTCCGGATCGTGGGTGTGTTGTTTTGGAAGACTCACGTGGAAGACCTTGTGGATCTTCAAGCGGCGAGATCCAAGCGATATGCCTCGTTCTCCAATACATTTCGGTAATTTTGAATGGTCCCGCCCATCCGGGCGCTTAACTTCTTCGCTAGCTTACCAATTTTAAGCTTGGCTTGTTTTACCTTGATTTTAAGCCAAACCGATTCGCCCACTTGAAAGATTCGTGGGGTTACGTGGTTTATCCGCTACACTTTTTTCGGCGGCCGTCGTGCGCCTAACAAGTAACTACGAACTTCTTCAACTAAGGCCTGCATTTCCAAAAGGAGCTGTTGGGAGACCTCCACTTTAGAAACAGGGGTTATGCGTGTGTGCGGAATAAGGCATTGATAACCATAGTTTATCATGAAAGGAGACATTTCGAAGACTCTCGTTTCATCAAGTTATAGGCAAACTCAACAAGATAAATATAGTTGACCCATTGGGATTGCTTACTCCACACATAACTTCGTAGCATATCCTCTATAATCCGATTGGTAATGCTCGGCCCGACCATCCGTCTCGAGGATGATAAGTCGTACTCATAGCAAGCTTGGTCGGATGGTGGTGAAGAAATCCTTCCGTAATGCACTTACAAATTTGGGATCTCGTGGGATACAATGACCCGTGGCATTCCGTGCAACCTCGAAGATCTCCTTTGCAAAAAGCGAGCAAGATCGGCGCGTGTCCGTGGTACGACATGGCAAGAAATGAGCCATTTTCGACAATTTGTCGACTACAACCATTAACGCATCATATCCACGAGAGTACGTGGAAGGCCCACAATGAAATCCATGGTTATCACTTCCCACTTAGCGTTGGGCACATCCAAAGGTTGCAATTCTCCGAGTCCTTAATTGTTACGCCGCTTTGGTGCGGCTGACACACTTGACTTTGCTTAATGTACTGGCAATGTCCTTCTTCATCGAAGGCCAAAATAACTGGAGCGGATCTTAAAGTAGGTTTTCATAAAACCCGCGATGTCCACTATAGAATTTTGTTGTGCGTGTCATGGAGGATTAACTTACGCACTCCGAAGTGAGGAGGTACACACAACTTGTCCTTGTGATACAACAAATTGCCCTCTTTCTTATATGAACGGAAAGCTTTGCGTTCTTTATCTGTGCGTGCCTCCTTACTCAAACTAGCCCAGATTTCACAGAACTCAGGATCCGTGGCCAAAGTCTGTTCTATCTGTTTGCCAAACTTACTTGTGAGTGTCGAAATTGCATTACAATGAGTCCGGGTTACCAAGGGATGGCGTGATAATGCATCCGCAACCACATTGTGCTTTCCAGGCTTATACATGATCTCAAAATCATATTCCTCGAGAAATTCCATCCATCTCCTCTGACGGAGGTTGAGATTGGGTTGGGTGGTTAAATATCGGAGACTTTGGTGATCTGTGTCCAACTGGAATCTTCTACCAAGGAGGTAGTGTCTCCATATTCGCAAAGCGCGAACAACAGCTAGCAATTCCTGGTCATGGGTAGGATACCGCTGTTCTGTCTCATTCATCTTCTTTGAATCATAAGCAATAACCCTCCCCTCCTGCATTAGGACTCCACCAGTGGCAATTTTGCTGGCATCTGTGGCCACTAGTTTATCCTTATCAGGATCGGGCAATGTGAGAACTAGTGCTGACGTTAAGGCATCTTTAAGCTGCTGGAAACTTCCCTGAACCTTTGCCTTCCAGTGCTCCATCCAATCCTTCACCTTCTCATGCTTTGTAAGATTTGTAAGAGGTGCTGCAATCTTTGCAAAATCCTTAACAAATTTCCGATAATATCCGGCCAATCCTAAGAAACTTCGGACCTCGGAAACATTACCTGGAATAGGCCATTCCCTTACTGCCTCTATCTTTGCTGGATCTGTCGCAATGCCCTCTGCTGAAATGATATGTCCCAAATAATCCACTTTGGGAGTGGCAAACTTGCATTTAGAGAACTTGGCAAAGAGCTGATGACGTCTTAGCTTTTCTAGGGCCAACCGAAGATGTTTCTCATGCTCCTCCAGGGTTTTACTATAGATGAGAATGTCGTCAAAGAAAATAACAACAAAATCATCCAAGTATTGTCGGAAGACATCATTCATCAGTCGCATGAAAGTTGCTGGGGCATTAGTTAATCCAAAAGGCATAACTGTAAACTCATAATGCCCATATCTCGTGCGAAAAGCAGATTTATAGATGTCCTCTTCTTTAATCCTTATCTGATGATATCCGGAGCGTAAGTCAATCTTTGAAAAATACTTGGCCCCTTGCAACTGGTCCATTAGGTCATCTGCCCTAGGCAAAGCATATCGATTCTTGATGGTATATTTATTAAGCTGCCTATAATCAATACACATCCTCAAGGAGCCATCCTTTTTCTTAACAAAAGGATAGGAGCGCCAAAAAGGCGCAAACACTAGGCGAATGAAACCTAGGTTTAGTAACTCCTGGAGTTGCTTCTTAAGCTCGCCAACTCGGGGGACTCATACGGTGACGGGGCCTTACCGGTAGGCTTAGTACACGGTTCCAAAACTATCTCACATTCTACTCCTCTAAAAGGAGGAAGCTTCGGATCTCGCCCGAAAAAGATCGCTAAATTCCTGAGAAGATTGGCAATCCCTTCCGGCAAGGTATCAACTACTTGCTTCTGCTTGGCATCTGATTCAATGGAGGCAAGTCTAATAATGCAAAGCAACTTATCTTTACGTATAGCCTTATCTAACTGCCTGATGGTGATAGACTGCATAATGGGATTTAAGGAGTCACCTTTTATAGTTACGCGGGCTCCGTTAGCGGCGTTGAAGGTAACTTCCCGTTTCTCGCAATCTATATTGGCTTTTGCAGATGCCAAGAATTCCATACCAACAATAAGATCATATTTGCCAATATCCATTAATTCGGCACCCAATGCAACTGGTGCACCTGGCAGCTGCATCTTAAGGTTAATGCGACGGCCATGCGTGTGTCTGATCTTACCACTGGCTAAAGTGACAGGCTTCGGTCGAGATCTCAAAGTCTCAAGCCGCAATACCTGGGCCATTCTAGGAGAAGCAAAATTATGTGTACTACCCGTATCCATCAGAATTATAAAAGGTTTGCTGTCTACTTGACCTATGGTGGAAATAACGGCAGGCTGACTTTCAGCATTGCCGGTTTCAATAGCTGCAAGGATATGGGACTCACCGTGAATGTACTCGGGAGCCTCCTCGTCGACAGGTAGTGTAGACTCCAGATCGTCCCAATCAAGATCGGCCATGGCCAGCTGGGCAGTTTGTGTGACATAAGGGCAATTCTGCATGTAGTGCCCGGGTCGCATACACCTGTAACATGCCTTATCTGCGTGGCCCGATCTCGGGCCTCTTTGGGAATAGATTGTAAGAGATTCTGAACTTCCTTGCCGACATTATTCGGTTTGTCGGGCATGTTGAAGGTGACTTTCTTTTCCTGGCGGCCGTAAGAGTTCTGCTGAGAGGGCCCCGGACTTGGTGAGCGGGGTTGGTAAGGTGTGGGCGGCGTGGGCTGCGAGTAGTAAGGGCGGGGGCGGATCATTTGGTTCCTTGGTGTGTCCTCCTCGAGGCTCAATGCTTTAGCCTCGGCCTACCAGAATCGATTTTTGGGTCTATGGCCTTAACCATTCGTTTAATGGATGGGGCCAATCCTTCAATGTAACCCTCCACGGCTCTCTTTTCATTCATCCTTGGTACATACTGACCTCAAAGCGCATGAACTCATCGGTGTAGGCGAGGCGACATACCCATTCTGCTCTAACCTGTAAAAGGTCTGAATTTTCGGCATTTGTGCAAAGACGAGGCACATAATGCGACTTTAAAGGCCTTAGCAAACTTCTTAAACTTGCACCGCTTCGTCCGGATGCTTGGCTCTAGCATAGCCCTTCCACCAAATCACGGCAGCGGCTCTCGTAAGGTTTGTGGTGGCAACCTTTCATGTATCCTTTTCTCGTCATGCCATAGGACTTCCCAAACTCCTTCATTTCGTCCAACGGGACTCGTGCATTCAATCCGCCTCTAGATTTCCCATCAACCGGGGCGGTTTCCTATTCTTCCATATACTAGTTATGGTCAGTATCAACCGTCTTGCGGTACTCCTTATCCCGGCGCTTTGCATGGTCACCGGATGATACAGACGACTCAGAAGACATGGAAGTGGCTGATGGTGAAGAGGTAGCACTATCCCTGGAGGAACTTCTATGGCGTTTGGAACGGTGCTTCCCTCGTGCGGGTACAGGGCTTGGTTCAGGTGCAAGTGGCTGCTGGGGTGGTGGGCTTGGCGGCAACGGAGGTAACTCCGGTCCATCCTCCTGGGCATGCTGCGGTGGATTGACATTCAAGACATAGGTTTGCAGCTCAACTAATTGTCGCTTCATCAACATTAGTTCTTGTTCCGGTGTTAGTCGACTGGCGTTCGAAGGTGTCTGCCCGGCGGCAATGCGTGCACCGTCTATATTGGGTACAAGAAGGTATAAGCAGAATTATAGTGACATCAAGTCTCCCAAAGAAATTCATTTGGGATAGTATTTAGAGAAAGAGAATACAAAAACATTCTTATATTCACGGTTTCAAAATTTGGGCCATTTCACATAATTAAGTCCATAAAATTTTTACAACAGGAAAGAAGATAGTCGCCTAGTCACCGAAACTCCCCTCGGATCCTTCGTGCCAGCTGGAGGTCCTTGGACATGATGGTGACCCTCTTTGCGTGTATGGCACAAAGGTTGGCGTCGCTCAAGAGTTCAATAAGATACGCCTCGGCAGCTTCCTGTAAGGCGAGGACCGCAAAAGCTTGAAACCTTAGGTCGGTTTTGAAGTCCTGAGCGATCTCCCGTACAAGGCGCTAGAAGGGAAGCCGGCGGATCAATGGCTCGGTAGTCTTCTGATACTTAGGTATCTCCCGAAGTGCTGCCGTGCCCGGTCGGTATCGATGGGGCTTTCGCGGCTTGAGGGTCGCCTTCAGCGATGGGAGGGATTTCCCACCTGTTGTTGGATGCTTTGCCCGCTGGACGATTTGCTCACGTCTCTGGGCCGATGTCTTCTTGGCGATGGCGGCATTTTTTTATAATCGGGACTTGTAACCTACACCTCCCTTAACGAGGTTGGTGTCCTTTCTCTTCAACGTCATTTGCCCCACTCGTAGCCTTCCTATTCTTGGCCCGCTCTCCTCCCGCGGTTGGTCTTGTTGTTGGCCAGCAGTTGGATCCACCATTTGGCCGATGTTACGGTCAGCGTTACGATCCCCTTGTTGATCAACTTGCTGGTTTTGGTCAGTCCCTCTGCTTCCTTACGCAGCCTCTCCTCTACTTCTTCACCCCTACCATCTGGTGCAGGGTGTGAGGGAAGGTCAGCTATGGCGGGGACAGAGCTCGGGTCCGGCGGCTATGGCGGAAAAGGTCGTCCGGACGAAACACACTTAAAAAAAAAAGTACTTAAATTTAAATTCTAACGTTCACTTTTTATTTTAAATTTTTTTTTTTTTTTTTCAGCGCCAGTACAGATAAAAATACGCAGCGGATCAGATGGGGGCGTTGGACGTGTTTATCGCTGCGTTTTATTTTCAAAAAAGAAACACCCCGGATACCTCAAAGCCCCTTTTTGTTTTTCGACTTTGTTGTTAGTTTTGCCTCGAGAGGCGTGCCCCCTAGGGTATTTGAGAGGTGCCCGATCCATTGGAGCCGTTTTGCTTTTCGTCCGAGCTGCCTACAAAAAGTTATGGCTCCTAAACTTGGGTCCTCCAGCGGCCTAGACTTCCTTAGAAATTACTGGTCCATTACCTTAACCTAGCACTAAATCAAACATGAAAGACTTAAACAATCACTCTTGCTTAATTCTCTCTCCTAACTACTAGAACTAGCGAGTTAGGGTTTGGTCGATGCTATGATTTCGAAATAACAGAAATCACGGCTCGATACCACTGTGGACGCTCACGAACATATCGACCCTCGGCCGTATACATACGGGACTTTCCCCTCCCATGGCGACCAACCCGCCATGAGCAGACCCTCCTCCGTCTATTTCGGGCCATCTATAATATGATGCCGAAAGAAGGACACGAAGGGGTCATTCGCCCACGCCTTCAATGGGGCTCCTACGTCGGCGGAAGCGTGAATACAAGGATTAGCACACAAGATAAATCACATATAAATAACCACCACGAAGGGTGGCGATCCATCAAATACCAACGGCAAAGAATATGCATCTAAACCTAAGAAAACACCAGAACCCATGGTTCTACCCCCCGGACTCGACTCGGTGAGGATCGACCGACGGCTAGGTCTCAAGAGATCGGCAGGCCGAATCTTGACATGGCGTGCTATCGGGCATAGAACATTGGCTAGGGTTGTCCACTCCATCCGCCCCTCCCTGTGCACACTTTGCGGATGAGTCGAATCATGCTATGGCATCGCTATAGCCTTCCGGGACACGCTAGACTCAAGGTATCACCCTTCGAGCCTACTACGGGGTTCATGAAGCCCGTCCGATGAGGCAGGTGTGGGGAAGCGCCCCTTCCGGGGATCACGGTGGTTCCATGGGTGGACTAGAGAATACGTCGCATCGCGACCCCCCGTGATCCGCATGCAGGCTTACTGCGCCCTAAATCTACTCAAAGTACA
Source organism: Isoetes taiwanensis (assembly GCA_021234155.1). Classification (NCBI taxonomy): domain Eukaryota; kingdom Viridiplantae; phylum Streptophyta; class Lycopodiopsida; order Isoetales; family Isoetaceae; genus Isoetes; species Isoetes taiwanensis. The sequence continues at coordinate 128,538 of JAJEKV010000278.1, forward strand.
GGATGCCCCATGCGGTCACACCTCTGTACCTGTGGAGTGTCGGACCCATACCCGCCTGGATCGCGCCTTAGCTCACACGGGCCGGCTATTAGGCCTAGTCCTTTGTAGGAGTCTCGGGGGAGCCTTTATGTTCGTGGCAAGACCCCACCCCCACTTCACCACTATGTCCCTTGTTTGGTGCTAAGCCATTCCATAGCATCCACGACTTCGGTGGGCTCTTGTGCCTGAGGCCGCATCTAATGGGAATATTACAGGGCTCTATCTAGGAGCATACTATCATACATGAGCTCGGAGGTCTCTACCCCCCTTAGTTCCCCCATTTCCAGAGTGATACTATGCAAAGAACTATCAATCCATCCTTTAAGAGCAAAACCAGAATCAGAATATAAAGAGAACTTACCTTTACAACCAAGGGTTAGCTCCTACGAGTAAAACACAGAGAGAACAGACAAAACAACACAACATGTGCCCAAAAGGGGCGCTACCCTAGAATATCAGCCTATACTAGCCACCTACCCGAGTTCCTGCTGGACCCGTTATCGTTGGGCGCTTCCATCTTCTTGGGACTTGACGTTTAGCTCTGGCTACACAGGTACGTGCTAGGCAAGGGTGGCGCTCAGCTTGGCAAAGGTAGGTAGGCGCTCAGCTCCTCAAAGGTGGCGCTCCACTCCTCCTGGTCGATTATGGCTGATATGGGGGTAGTGATCCACCTTGATGCCTCCAATTAGCATCACCATGTTAGCCAATCGATTTTGGCCAAGTGGCACCTTCCCAAACCATAATTAACTTAATTATCCCTTTTACATATTAATTCCTTAATTATAGGTTATTATCCTTAATAATTAAATTAGCATAGCTAATTTAATCCCTTTTAGGTCAACCCCCTAGGTTACCATACCCCATGGTGGCGTATCTATCTTTGGGTGCGTGTCAATATATTTATCATTATACCGTATAAATACTTGGAACGCCACAAAGATCGGTATTATGGACGGCCCCGCCCACTTAAGCAATTTCGCCGTGATACCATCCAAGTCGGGGCTTTCCCATTGGCAAAGACGCCGCAAGCCTTGTTCCACGTCCGAATCTGTGATTTCCAAAGATTGGGCCTTCTTGCAAGGGTAATGCCGCATGTGCACCTCGAGGGTCATATAGTGTTGCAAGTATTGTCTCCACCGCCGGGAGTGATATTCCCCGTGGGTCAGACGGCTTTCTAAGAACCCTTCGCCGGGAAGGTCCGGGATGACGTTCTGTGAGGTAAAACATTTCCCTTTGATGCGCCGCAATGTACCGGCTTTCTTAGCTTTAAGGAAGATGCGGCGATCGCCTCGACCGCATGTGGGCGTGAAGCGTGGTCCGTGACTTGGCGGAGCCGGCGTTTGTGTTCCTTGCACTCGTGCATCAAACCATTGATTACGTGGGAAGGTTGTGTTCCGGAGGTCCGCAGTGGGCGGCTTATCCCAAAGCACCTCTCGCAGCAGATCCTAAGCACATCGGGCCACCGGCCCCGCATTTGCTCTAGTGTAGGATATTGCAAAATTTACGCCGGGTCATCTATAAGCATCCGGGCATAAGCCCCTGCATGTTCATAATCCAATCGCAAATGAGGCATGTGAGGAGTTGTTGCACCGGGGTTCGCACAACCCGCCAAGCCAACTTCAAGTAAAGTGGTAAGTGGTCCGAAGTCGATCTCTTCATCCCTATTAGCCGTTTCCAACACGAAAGTGCTTGACGACATGCATTTCTTGCTCGTGTACCAAGACATAGTCCACCACACTAGATCCCCCTCGGTTTTCCCCGCCTACAAGTGCTCTTGAAAGTGGAAGGCCACCGTGCTAGTCCATTTGCATTACCGGGTCAAAGATATCGCAGAAAGCAAAAGCAACGGGTCGACCATAGCGCTGCGTGACACGATTGTCATCGATGTCCGTGGGCAAGCTCCTTCAAGGGATGCAACCGCAATATATCATCAAATCAAGGGATCAAATCTCATGGGTTGTTCTACCCCGGTGCGCGCATTGAAGTCTCCAAGGAGTATGATATTGCCCAACTGCTTATGCTGCTGTATGTCATCATATAGATCGACATAGGGGTCCAGCCTATCCACATCCGAGTGGGTGTGATAGAAGTTGCTTTCTGCATGTGGAAAGTAGCAGGCTGCCACAAAGAGGGGTCTGCTACTGCAGTTTTGCACACGCACCCACAGGTACCGGTTGTGCTTATCGTTGACAGTGTAAGCTTTGTGTTGTATGTAAATTCCTTGGGCATTCCACTTCTAGTTTGCAGGAAATAAAGCAGCAGAGCACAGTTCCACCTAAAAATGAAGAAACATCCTAGGAATGAATTATGGACAGTGGGTTGAGATTGCAAAAATTATTTATTGAAAATTTATCCTTAATGGATTAAGTCAATATGGGTGATAGGTTGATAAAGTAAATGATATCGTTAATTGAAATCATCATGTGTGTTTGACAAGGCAGCATGTTTCTTGTTTAAGATAAGCAAAAAGCATAACTTGCTCAGTCAATAGCATGTATGCCAGTTGCTTGACATTGCACATAGAATTGACATGTTTATTCTGTAAATCAACCAATTCTTACCAGAGGAGCTGAAATTTAAGGAGTTGTTTACATCCAATGAAGGGTATGTTATGCCATTTGAGGAGTTGTTTACATCCAATGAAGGGTATGTTATGCCAGTGAGTCTTCTTAACCTATAGAACTGCTGTATGGGATTGGGATATCATACATGAGTATGCAATTGTTGTTGCTCATATGGGGCTCATATGCTATGCCGATGCCTATGCATTCAATCAAACAAGCGGCTCATGTCCCCTTTTTTTTTTTTTGAAGGACGACAATCTATTATCAAGGAACATCAAGATACATACAAGGGACCTGTGACATGGGACTCAAAACTTAGAGGACGAGATAGTCCACTAAGCAGAACCACCCATACACAGTACATAATCACTCTCCTTGTGCCACCTTGAGGCGTTTAATGGCCTCATCACAATCAACATGTTCTACAACATCGAGATGATCATCAACAGACATTAAGTTATCATGCCACTGAATAGTACGAGGCAGGATAGCCTCGTGAGATGACATAACATACTTCTTCCTCGCTGCCTTCTTCCAATTGACCTGTTGCCATGACTCTTTAGCGCACTGAAGATTAGGACCATCAGCTATAACAACCTCCGAAGCATGAGAAGCAGAAGCAACAACAGGGAGAGTGGTAGGAACTATAGCTGCAGATGACAGTGCTAAGGACGACACCATTGGAACTGTCCATAGTTTGTTCCAATGCCATATTCCTTCTTGCATTGAGGTGGACACTAAAACGCAGCCAAGCTTATTATTAAAGAAGAGTGACATAAATTATTTGTGTTGAATTAGCATATCTAGCATGCCAGAATTAGTTAGTAAGTAAATCAAAAAGAAAACACCAGTCATAGTTTTAACCTTCAGGAAAAATTTCCACTAGAAATAAATATAAGGGCTTTGCATGCCCAAACCTATACCACAGTAATCAGATTCCATACATGTTTGGTTTAAAGAATTTATTCAGCAAGCTTTACTTTAGTGTAAGCACATAGGTACCCTCGCCATCTCTTACACCTCTCTATACTGTTTTAATCCAGAAATACAACAAGCCTGCTTCACAATATTGAAAATAAGTAGCATCCCTATCTTTATATCAAAATCTACACCATGCTACCGATCCAACCTTGTAAATCTCAATGGTTTTGTACAACCTCTGTTTCTTCTATATTTACCTAGCAGACTTATTTATCTTTGTAGGTCTCTAACCGTTTATTTAGAATCAAAGAACAAATTTACACAGTTAGATTACTTGTTTCCTTCTGCGGCAAAACCTCAAAGTTGGCATTTTTTATCTTCCTTTCATATGATGGTTGACAACACTCAACCACAATGTCCAGAATTAGATCTATAGCTGCTTCTGAAGGACTTTCACTGCAATTAGTAAATTCAACGGACTTGGGGAGGTTGCTTCACTTTTAGTAGTACTGGCCTTGGCTCCATTTGGATCTGTTGGCGAAATTTTGATATGATAAATCTGTTAAGAAAGCTGCAACTGCTTTAGCAACTAAAAGCAACAATTCTCATAAGCTAAATTGCAAATGGTATAAAAGCGAAGATGAATTTTCACCTTAAATTAAGTGAAAGCTGCTCTTGCAAGAAGGCTCCTGAAAATGTCCTCCTCATTGCTAGTTGCCTTCTATATCATCTGATTCTATCATGTCTCAGCATGTCTTTTTAAAGTGTACCTTAACCATATGAAAATGTAGCGACTTTCTGACAAACTTCAAAACAAAAGAATATCTTGAACATAATTTTAAGAAAATGTCTGCACTAACAGCAGTAGTTGCACTGTTGCACTGTTGTTACAAACTACACTAATCACATTGTTGTTATGCCTTCGATCACGTCCTTCCAATCAAAACCTCCATAAAGCACTGGCATTGCTTTAGTCCATCTGAAGAAGTACAAATGCCATCAATCATGTCTCGAGCATGATCACAACAAAGCTTGCAACATGTATTTATTACAGCTTTCCCAATCCATTGGCGGAATAATTTGAATTCAAAATCAAAATCCCACATTACTGAGAATGCCAAGCAATCCACACCCCATCTCTTAAGGGCACAAATCCTCACAGAGCAATCGTGATAACATGAAATGAATATGTTGAATTAAATATATGCTAGCGAATGTTGTTGAGCTTCTTATCAAGTGGTGGTAATGCGGTATCACAAAATATAATACATCTGTAATATGTACACCTATTCACAGAGTCATCCTTCAACTTCCCAATTGACAATGCATCATTCAAGTCCTTTGCAGTTTAAACAGGCTAATTTAGCTGCTAGTTGCATCCCTGTAGAGTATTGTACAAAAGCTTTCTTTCATACTTATATATGCACCTTCTTGTGTCTCATCTTCTCAACCAAAACCATCGCACCTTATACTGACATCTTTTAAAAAGTACATTACTTTTTAGATCCAAATATAAAACTTAGCCAAGTAAACTGTTTAAAAGATACGGGAAAAATGTACTTACATCAGAATTTATTCATTTGATGAGAGATGGTGTTGGTGTTATCTGTCCCCCAATCAGAGCAACAAGTTCTAATAACTTGAGTGCTTTATACTTTCGAAGATTAGCTATACCAGATTATCGAGCTTATGCTCATATATCTTTCTTTCTTTATCCAATTTGCACTTAGATGTCCATTGAGTTGAACTTTTGTTTCACAGTGAGCACATGTACATTCTTCAGTGGTATGATTACACATGTTGCAGCGCTTGCAGTGAGGAGGACCGTTGGTAGAATTACATTCGCTGGCAAGGTGGCCTTGATACTTGCAAATGTGACACCAAATTTGACTATGTTGAGGAGGATCAGACTGATAGGTTGTACTATATTCTGAGGAACCATGACAGGGGGCATGAAGGGAAGCTCCGTGGGGGGAGCACCATGGGAAGACATGTTGACGGAATGATTGACAACTCAATGCTTGATCCAACGTCTTCGGGCGCAAATACTCAGTCACTAGTAATGGTGCCCAGCGTTGCTGGGCATATGTTGAGAGCCTATAAATATTCTAGGCAGCAATGAGAAAAACGTGCCCAAAATAACCTTGGTCTATAATTTTTATTTTTATAATAGAGAAATTGGGCTTTGTGTTTTCTAATATAAGGAGTGTATGATAAATGAGGATGATTTTTGTTTGTCACATCTATGGTAAAAAGCCCCACTACATTTTCATTTTTGCAATGCTATACATGGAGCTAGTTGGACCCAGGGCTCGAAAATAGAAATGTCTCTAATCAGTAAAAATGTCGCTTAGTATTTGAGGTTACTGGTAAAAATATATGTTACTGCATGTTTGTGTATTTTACCAAAAATTTTTTAATTTTCTTGCCAATTTTTTTTTTTTTTGGCATGTCCAGAATTTAAGAGAATTGGGCGGATTTTTAGGGGCCAAACTCCCTTATTTTTGAACCATGGTTGGACCACCTATAAAGTTGCTTCTACATTATAGGTGCATTTATGATGGTATTAAAATGAATGGTATAAAGCTTCACTTCATTTCCTTTTTGCAACATCTATACATGGAGTGACACGTAAGAAAAAGAAATTTGAGAATCAAGTAAACTCATGTATTATAGACTTTTTGGGTTTCAAAATATCCTAGCAAATATTTCAAAATTTGCAAGCGAGAATTTGTTGACTATGTTTATTTTTCGCTTGATCGCCCCTATGCTCTAGGGTTGAGGTCAATGGTACTTCAGCATGTTCAAATATTCTAAAACAATGCGAGTTTCTTTTCTACTCCATTCAATATAAGCTTTCATTTTAACATTGTAGCAAATGCCATGTTCAGAGAATGTACCTATCCACATGGTTTTCTATTGTTTATCACTTCTGCGAAGCTTAATATTTTTTGAAACTGTCTCCCACAACCAATAAAGTACGTGCATACATGAAAAGCAAATGCATAAAATAGTGACCTGCAAAATGACAGTATATGCAGTAGATCTTGTGTGCTTTAACCACTCCAATCTTTATAACAAAAATTCAGATCAGTCATATTCTTATAGCATATTTGCTTCATGTCACAGAGTATCACCATATCCATACATTTGCTTAGAATGCACATGTGTCAACTGAATTTAGGGATCCAACAAAAATAAATTTGTTTTACTTCATGAATAGAGATGCCCATGATATAATTCGCATTCTGCCATAGGCTCTGGCAAAAGTCCAACTGACATTAGACATTGAAAAGAGTGGCAAAAATTTGTCATTGATGGTAATGATCAAGTATTTTCTATACATCTAAACTTTCCATCTGCACTTGTACACACTAATAGAAGATTTTGCAAGATTTGATCAAAAAATCTCAAAATGTTTACATCTCTTTTATATATATCTGTTCGTCATGCAAAATAAAGCATCCCTTATGTAGTAGCAATAGATATTAGAAGGGAACTTTCTTGTAATTAAATATTATTTTGCATGGGAAATGTAGGCCCACCTTACTGTTAGGCGTCTTTTGATCCTGCATATGTGTGAGTAATTTTCAGCCTGGGGTACCTAATAGCATAATCATCCTCTATACCAATGTCAACACATATATAAAGCTTTAATGGATTGAAGCAAACCTGTACATAAGAAATGTTTGACCATCCCCAAGTAGATTGCTCAGTTCCTTTTGTTCCAATTGCTGCTTTATCTAGGCATCTGTAAAAGACAGACAACTTAGGAGGTAAGTTGCAATCTGCATTGAATAGTACTCTATGGTAATGAGAAGGCTAAGAATAGTTTAGATGGCAACATGAGCATTCTCCTGAAATTGTTAACTGACCTAAAATCGCTTATATGCTAAACCATTTTGCTTCCTTGAATGGCAGATTCGTTATCTTCCACCTCATGAAATAGACTCTCTTACAGAAAGTTTCTCATCTTCAAGCTGCTGCAACAAATACCTGAGCTATTTGAGTCAAAAGATTGCCCCAAGGCTTTTAATATCATAGAGAGGGGGCTCCACAAAAGAAACCGATCATGGAAATTAACATAGCAACATTAGGGATGTTGAAGTCCACATCCCAATTGTAAGTACTGTGAATGTACACAGTAAGGCTCTGAAAGTACCAATTGAAGCCTTGAGGAAGCAGAAGCCTCTGGATGTAGATGCCATAGTCTTCAGAGCCCCTTTTCATTTTCTGTATCAATATCCACCGTCCTGTCTATAGAACACCTAAAGAACCAAGAAGGAGGAAGGGAAAAATACTGCATGCTCATGATATAGCAACTAAATTAGATCAGGAAAGCAATAGAGGCCAAAGCCAAACCATAGCAATCCCTTCAGAGCAAATAAGAGGGGATAAAACCTTGAAGACTTGATGTTGAACCGTGCTTCTAGCTCCTAGTCTGGTGACAACTCCAGAAACTCTGCTAATGGACACAACTCCAGTTCCTTAATAAGAAACTGTAACGCCACATTATAACCCCAACAATCTACAACACCGCCTTCAACAGTGCTGGATTCTCAGGTAAGGATAAGAAAATCTTTTAAAAGAAAATTCGAGCTTTATGTCGCCCTCTCTCCACAATTTTTTCTGATCTAGAACCCTCCGTGCCCCTTTGCTTCAACTGCTTTGAATGAAAAGCACTGCAATAAATACTACTACACCTTTTTGGCCGCACTCCACAATTTCGTGCCCCTCTGCTTCAACTGCTTTGAACACCACTATACTGTTTTGGCCGCATCCATCTCAGTGAGTCGAGGAACCTCAAAGCCCGCTGCTCTACTGTAAAGAAACCCTAGAAGGTAAGTTGGAAGAAATAAAACCTAATGGGCAAAAGAGAGTCGAGCCAAAAACAGACTAAATTTGGACCCTTCGATGTAAACAAAGTTTAAATTGAAACGCACTTATTTACTCCAAATGCACTTTAAAAGGAATCTTTAAAAGATTCCCTAAAATTCCCCAAAAAAGATCCATTTTCGCGGTCTATTTGTGACAAGTGTGACAATTTCAACATTTTAGACACCATTTTTGAGCTTCTACCTGAGCTTAGCATACATGTAAAATTGTTTGATACCCTATTTTGGCCCCCTAGTTTGATACAAGAAATACTAACAAATTTAAGGACCCTAGAAATTTTGACATTCAAACAAACAGCAATTGCACTAGAGCAACAAAAAGGTATGGTATTCAGAGTTTTCAAAATCACTACAAATTTATGAACAAAATCGTAAAAAATATAGTACATTTAACATTCTTAACAAAATTATGTTTTGTGGCTAAATCGGGATGCATGTCTTCGTCTGATTCGTTGAGACCATGATCACCAAAGTTATTCGTGTCATCTGCCTCACTATCAAAAGTGGATCTTCCTCATTGTTGTCTACTAATAAAACTTCATCACATCTCTAACAACCATTTTGGGTGGTTCACCCAATCCGAGTTCTGACCTTAGTAACATTTGAGTTACAACATGCAACTTGTAAGCTCCGCCTTATATAGTTGCCCCAAAATGTGTTGCCGACTTGCTATATAATTTTGTACGCGGACATGGCCAGGTAACCATACAACCTGACCCTCATAAAATGATGTGTTTTTAGTATCAGTTCGTAGGCTTTAAATTTTCCCACGTCATCGGACGGTATAAATTTATACCGTCCGGTAGCTCAAGAGATATAGATTCATATTGTTTTGCACTAAACGGTATAAATTTATACCGCGTGAGTTCAAGTGGTAAAAATATATACAGGAAGAAAACTCGAGCGGTATAAATTTATACTGCATATGAGCTCAAGCGGTATAAATTTATACCACGCCACGGTATAAATTTATACCATGCCACGGTATAAATTTATACCACGAGCTCCCTTTCGAATATTTTTGTAATATAAAGCTTTATGTACGCATAGAAATTTCATCAAATGAAACTTTAGATATGGTTATAACATGACACTGTATGGATGAAACATGGCATTGCTTGGCTATAACGAGGCAAAATCTAATCTACATCCCGAATGGATCCGGATGGTATAAATCTATACCGTGGCTAGGAAATTTTGGTGCAAGAAAATTTTTAGGGTTTTGTCAATCTCTCGATCCAGGGGGTTCTTGGTGCGGCCAGAGTTTGTCTGATTCTTTTGAAGAAGGTTTGATGCTTTTCAAGGAGGAAGAAAATTTCTTAGGGTAAATAGACTTCCAGGGACACAAAAAGATCGTGGTTGCAATAGATATTGGCACTAGTTATTCTGGATTCATCTATGCATAGAGCCTCGGTCCTGATCAAATTCATGCCTTCATATTTTGGCCATTGCAGAAGAGGGCTGGAGACATATCTTATGCGAAAACACTCACATGCATCTCTAAATCTGTGATTTCTGAAGGTTTTTCTTTTGGCCAATTCATTCCAGGACGAAGCAGATAATAACAAGTCCAAAGGCAGATCTATAGCAGCATGATAGCAATTTCGCACCTCAAGTCCTCTGCTTTTGTCTCAGTTTTGATTAGAAGCCAAGGATTGGAAAAGGAAAAGGTGTAACAAATTTGGATCGGCATGATGTCAAAAGCAATATCTCAGATCTAGAAAAGCTACGGTTTTCTTAGATTTCATGCCATAAGCATGTGAAAGATGGTTAAAAGCTTCACAAATGATCTGCCTCTGCTCTGTTTGTACAAGTAAAATCAGAAATGTTTTGTATGCCTCAGAGCACATGGATGCAATATGTGGATGCTTGTAGAAGAATAAATATAAGTCAGCAGGTCATTCTATTTCCAGCTTTTGGCCTCAGCTTGAGTTTATATGCAGTTCGCAAGGGATACTATGGGCATCATTAATTTCAGCTGGTCAGCCTTATGTGCTTAGCTCTTATTTAAGTAACTGTGCAACTGTGCTAATTTGTGCAACTGTGCACACAATATATTCATAGCAAGATGGCTGGATGTTAAGAGGGCTGGGGATGGCCTACTTTAACAGACTATACTAAAGATAAGGTCCAACTCATGCACAAAATGGTAGCGGCCTTTGATTCATGCATTCTTTGGCTGTTTTGGATGTAGAAACAAGAGAATACGTGCAACAAAGGTATGCCAGATTCTCAACCTGCAAATTTTGTTACCAAGTTTAAATTGCTTCTGGAGAAGGATAAGCTTTTAGTGATGCAGTAGTTCAAGATTTTCCCCAGATATCAGCCTTGAATGGGCTATAGTTCATCATTAGACAAGGAAAGGGCTAGTTAAGTTGATTACGACAAAGATGTCATAGCTTGTGATGAAAGTCCTGAAAACAAATTATGGAACATGTGTTAGTATTGCTAATGTGCAATGGTGTCTTATGGTGCCTTCATGCTAGGAAGATATCACAAAGAAAAAGATGCAGATATGTGCAGGGATATTAGAGATGGCAGAGCATAGATGCAGGATAAATGAGAAAATGTGGTTTCTTGGACCATCATTATTTCTACATATGCCCAAAATAGATCTTACTAAGCGGCCTTCCATATTTTCCAGCAAATGCAGATTGAGGGTATCTTGCCAAATAATTTATACAATCCTTTCAGCATGCACCAAGAAAAGCATGCACATTCCGTCATTGTGAAACATAAATTAGACAGGGATATTATGGTTGAGACTGCTCTTGCATGTGGCATCATATTTTTGGATGGCTTCTACAGCATGTAGTTCTTAATGCTCATGAACGAATTCAAAACATCTCTCTTTAATCTTCATGATTTTACTATGTGTTGTTTTACTTGCTTGCAACATGGTTTGTATAACCCCCAAAAATAGGATTTTTTTATTTTTTGGTATTTCACTTCATTAATGTCTGTATAACCCCCAAAAATAGGATTTTTTATTTTTTGGTATTTCACTTCATTAAAATTTCTGGGCAAAATCACTATTTCGAAGAGAAGTTTAGCATATTTTTTTTGTTAAAAACAACCAAAGCCTCTTTTTAGCTAAATCTTAAGACGACTTGCATTTTATAAAGGAATCTTTCAAAACGCACTTCTTAAATTAGTGCGTTTCAATTTAAACATTGTTTGTAATCACGTCATTCGTGGCCCTAAGATCTAGGGCTGGATCCAAAACCAGGATTTACAGAATAACATTATAATATAGGATGAGACGTATAACAGGAGGAAGACCTTGCAGAAACCAAACCAAGATCTGGCTCTGCGTGGGATATTCTTTAAGCTTGCTGATGGGAATATGAAGACGATCTGCAAAATCGCGGGCAGACTCTGTGGGTTGTTGTTGGAGATCATCAAGCTGCCTAAGAAGCTGTTGATCGTCATCTATGGTACCATAATAAGAGAGAAAGGCAGTCTTCATCTCTTGCCAGTTTTGTTTCCAGCGACTTTTATTTGCCATGAGCCACTGATGAGGAGTGCCACGTAGCGTGGTGGATAAAATATGGAACTTAAGTTGGGGCTGAGAATGGCCGTTCAAAATAGCCAAGGCTTCAAATTTTTCCATGTGAGCTTGAGCACTTTGATCAAGGAGCTTGCCCTTGGCATTCCTAAAAATTGGATATGTGAACTTGAGATTGTGAACAGGGGACTGGACTGAAACTTGCATGTAAAGTGGCGGAGCATAAGTAGGAACATAATCTTGAGGCGCAGCCATGGGCTGTGAGGTAGTTGCGTGGGGACCATGTAACTGGAGGTCCTGAGAGAGGGGCGTCAGCGGGCATGGTGTCGTGGGTGCCGTCCTCATTGAGTTTGAGATCAGTTGAAAGGAGGGTGAAGACTGGAATTTGTGAACATGAGGAGGGCCAAAAGAGACCTGAGGAAGGAAGGAAGGAAGTTTATTTTAACGTCCGGAGGATAGCCCATACCATGCTGAGGAGAAGATGGCTATGAAGGCAAGGGAGTATGGCCAGAAGGAATGTGAATGTAAGTGTTGTCTGGAGTTTGAAAATAATGCGGAGTGGGATGCACAGGGGTATGATGTGGTGATTGTGGTTGAGAACAATGTTTACAGGTAGGGGGGGACCCTGGCCTGGAACTAACACGAGGGGTAGGCGGTGCCGACTGAGCACGTGAGCAGACACGGCCTCCTTCAATGTCATAGTCAGGATCATACATTTCATGAGCAACGTCCCAGCGCTGATGGCGTTCCAATCTAGCCGCAGCTTGGCTGAGGAGCTCCTCTGGAGTGAAGGCACGAGCAGACATCTTTGAGGGAAGAAAAGAGAACGAAGACTCGGCAGCGGCGACAGTGTTTAGGGTCTGGGTTCGGGATCACCTGGTTGACAGGCCTCTATGAGGACCCTTGAATCAAGCAGGGGAGTTCTAGCTGAGTGTCACGCAGGATTTTGCAAAGAAATCGAGAAGAAAAATAGCAAAGACTAAAGAAACAGTGTGCGCAAATAAGACTTTCTTGAATATAGATCAGAATACAATGAACTCTCGTCAAGCGAGAGGAATAAAGCGACTAACATGCCACATTGACTCAAGCATGCCACGTGTGCTCCAAGATGCCAAGGTGGCTCAAACATGCCAGGTGGGCTTCAACATGCCACCTAAGCTCCAACATGCCCCCTAAGCTCCAACATGCCAAGGTGGCTCCAACATGCCACCTGGGCTCCAACATGCGACCTGGGCTTCAACATGCCAAGGTGGCTCAACCATGCCACCTAGGCTCCAACACACACACACATACTCTCTCCCTCCCTCCATCCCTCCCTCCCTCCATACTCTCTCTCTTTGTATGGAGGGAGAGCCAGAGTGGGTAGAAATGCTACATGACACTGAATTGGCGGAAATTGGTTGGAGCAGGAAATCAGATGACAAAATTCGGTGGCCTTCCCCTCAGGTGAATCATGTTCTAACATTTTGTAGCGGGTTAAACCTGGTTATTTATAATGGCATTGACAGGTTTCCAGGATCAGGAGCACTTACATGCAGAGGGGCAAGTGTGGTGGATTATGTCTTAGCTAAGCCCTCTTTTGTTCAACAAGTTGTAAATTTTGCTATTGGGAAAGATAATATTGAATCAGATCGTGAGCCTCTTTTTCTTGACCTTTGCATTGCTGGTTTGCCTAAGCATAAGGTTGTGTCACAAGCACTCCTTAAACCTATTATGAGGTATGATAAATCTGATATGTACAAAGCTTGTTGTGAGAAAAATGCCTCTACTATCACATGACCAACTAATGCGACAGAACTCAGTCATGCCCTTACTCAGATGGTTCTTGAATCTGCTAATACATGTTTTGTGTCGCACAGGCAGAGAATGGGGCCGCCTTGCAATGGTTGGTTTGACTATGAATGCAGGATGCAAAGAAGACAATTTAAATTAGCAAAGGGGGATGCGAAGGTCTTGGCAAGAAGGGAGTACATCAGAATGGTTAAGAGGAAGAAACGGGCTTATTTGCGTAAGAAACATGAGTAGATGGTCACAGAATTATTGGCATATCCGAAGAAGTTTTGGAATAGATTGAAACCTTCCCTAAAACCGAGTACAATGGTAGAGGTTGGTGCTTTGATGAATCATATTAAACATCTCTATCATGTGCCAGGTGTGGACACAAAAATGGATGGGGCATATGAGGAGGGCTTCTGTTTCTCAGTGGAGGATGTGCAGGATGGGCTCCAAAGATTATCCAATGGTAAGGCAACAAATTCTGAAGGGCTTATGGCTGAAATGTTTAAATGGGCAGGTGATAGTGTGGTAGAAGTCTTGGTAAAGTTGTGCAACGCTGTCTTGTTTGAAGGCTTCCCACGCACATGGCAAGTGAATAGGGTGGTCCCTCTTCATAAGGCAGGTGATGAGTCTAATCCAAATAACTACCGTATGATTATGATATGTAGTTTTTATGCCAAGCTTTTTGCTAACACGCTGAACGCTAGCTCGGCCTCTATATGGGATGATAAAATTATCAAGGGATTGACCAAGGTATGTAGCAGGTCTAGTTAGGCTTTTGTCAAGGCTAGTTCTAGCTGGGTTTTTTTTTTTTTTTTTTTTTTTTTTTTTTTTTTTTAAACCATTACTACGACATTACATTATCCCAATAACTTATTAATTCATAACTTCATTGAAGCAAGGTAATTACTAGCCTCACTTAGTACAACACTTAAGTTTATCAAGATTTAACAATTTCATATACAATTATCCTTCGAGGTACTCTTCATTCCTTGCAACACATTAACAAAATTTGTGTTGCAAGTCTTCGTAGCTCGACCTCCTTGCCCTCTGGAGCGCTCTATTGGCCTGCAGGTCGACACTACGTTAGTACCATTTTAATTATTAATAAAATTATGGTTATAAGGTAACCACCCATCTAATTAACTAAATGAATGCATGACTAATCTCCCGGCGTAGGAAGAGGATGCTTCTTCCATCGTGGGTGGCCGTGGAGACAGCGCCCTATAATGCCTATATACCACGCACTCGATCATGGCCCGTGAGGGTTTAAGCGTAAGGGTCGTTTAAGACGATTCTGAATAATAGGCATCCACTATTGTTCTACCATAGTCATTGACACTTTATCTCTAGAGTTTTGGCAGTGGAAATCAACATTGTCTGTTTCCAAATTTTTTAGCAGCCCATGATTTGCATGATGCAACTCTACAAATAGATATCAAATTGTTTTTGCCGATTTACAGTGAATGTAGGCACGTGACATTAGTGAGAACGCAAATGGAACATTTGATGCCCTCCAATATTTGACATGTTACAATATTGTTTAAGAAGGAAATGGTGGTGACAGGTTGCTATTATCTGGTTCCTTTTATTGTCATGTCGGTATACAAAAAGACACTTTATACAATATAGATGCATGTGCGATACACACAGAGGACAAACAGGTTTGGTACTTTCAATTGAGCATAATGTGTGTACAACCACATTGCACAAATGACAGGTGTTGCATTTGTGATCCTGCTCCCACTTTTTGCTGGCAACTTCATTTGTAATAAGTGGCATGCAAATCAAGAAGCTGTTAAGTTGTTTGTATGTCAAGGATGCAACATTGTCATCAGATTAACACAAGATTGAAGAAATTGCATCACCTGACACGAAACATTCCACATTGCATGGATGTACTGCAAATTATCAGATGTGGATTGCATCTGCCAAGTTGCTATAGTTACATGAAGAACATAATAAAGATATATGTTCTGTAGTATATCTTCTAAGATCTGCAATCGGAAATATAAATATTACATTGATGATTTGTTCTGATAAATTACATGAGACCATCCAATAGGTGCACAAATTCTTCATAAAACTTAAGGCGACACTCGACTATGGACACATATGCATCTACATAATGCCATTTGCCTAAAATAAGAACTCTCATAAGACGTGTTGTGGCACTTGGGAACACATTGTACAACATTTCTAAATGAATAGGACACCTTAACACAACTATAATAAATGCAACAATTCATTATATCTAACTGTCGTACTTCTATAGATAAACAAGTGTTGTTAGATAATCACCTTATAGGCACACTGAGAACTATTTTTATTGAGGGCAATCAAATTTCAATGACTACATTCTCATAGTATTTCTTATAACAATGAAGAAGATTTTTAAATGATGAAACATACATAACAAATACAAAATTATTGCCATGGAACACATGGACTGCCCACCGAAGGTGGGCAATTTACTAGTATATCTATGAAGAAATAGAGAGCTATTGCCTCCGCGAGGACGGGGTCCCATCATCTCAGAATTGAACCAGGTCGCTGAGTATGGATGAAGGCAGAGAATCCCCGTGCATGAGAGAATATGCCAGTGTTGCAGCATGCAAACAGTAAACGACGAGCAGCATGCTCTGAAACCGGCATATACGCACATCCAAGATGCTCTGAGACACCGCTGCATCACTTGCTGGCATCGCTGATGCTTGGATGTCTCGTGTCCTACATTTTGCAAATCTCTATCGTCAGAGTATCCTTTATAGGACAGGGGATATGAGAGCCTACTACCAGAGTTTTTCCTCCCATGTGGGGGTTTTTTCATCCCAGTAGTAGGGACATATTGTATAGTATCATTTGTATTTTCGGTGTGGTTTTTATCTGCTTTGTGTAGTGCATGTACTGTGACGTCCCCTACTCATATACGGTGCACTCACCGTATACAAACAGGAGTTCATCCCCCATACCAGCTCCATACTGATACAGGGCCCTCCACGTATCACTGCAACCTTGATGAGTTCCAGTGGGAAGAATGAAGGGGTCATTTACCCTGTCTCCCTCAGGGCCTACCTAGCTGCGGAAGCGTAAACACACATGTCAGTATATAACATCCACATCACATAACCATCTCGAAGGATGGTTCATCACATACCTGCATAGACAAAGATCAGCACATCACATAGGGGAATCCTACCCATGGCTCAGACTCAATGGGATGACTGACGGCTTGGGTCTCCAGAGTTCATTGCAGACAGAATTCATGGCAATGGATTTGGCTGGCATAAGAACATGGCTTAGGGTTGTCCACTCCATCCGCCCCTCCTGTGCACACTTTGCAGAGTAGGCTGAAAAGTGTTGGGACCTGACCGTAGCCCGCCGTATGCATAGCCAAGGGGGCTATTCCTGGGTTGCATCTCCCCAGTTCCGATGGGGTAGGTAGGGATCGCTCCCTCCAGAGATCTACATGCTGACTCAAGGTGGCTAGAGGGCCACTGCCCTTATTCGACTTGAACCCAATGGAGAGTGATGCATCACTCCACGGGTGTCGAGCCCATGCCTTGCCCACCCGCAGTGGCAAGTCATTAGACCTCTAGTCCACAATGATCCCCAGTAGGCCTTACACACCAGAGGGATCGTTCAAGAGTCAGAACACGAACCTTCTTATAAGCCAGTCTGGCCCCTTCACCCACAACCAGGTGTGGCTCTTGTGCACAGGCCGAATCTACAGTGTGCTAAAGAGGCTAGCTAGGAGCATCAACTACCAGGCTTTAGGGTCTCACAGAGATACATCATCATACACATCACAGAAGAACTAAAGAACAAGATCTAATCTATATCATAGAGTTAGGTTCTTTAGTTAGAGCTTGGTATCTAGAGATCTAGATGGCTGCTATGGGCAATTTAATAGGCTAAACCTACTGATTCGATGACTGGAAGACGGTTTAGGCTATTAAATTGACGAAATACCTGATCCTTGGCTCGCTCCTCCTGCTCTAAACTCGACCATCCTGCTGAACTGCTAGAAGATGGAGCTAGAAAGGGAAACTAATGAGTCAAATCGCTCAGACAGAGTCTAGGAGGCGGTTTTGACCCCTTGAGCGAGTAAAACAGAGCCCTAAAATGGCATGAACGAAAATGGCAAGTTAGGGTTTCCTTAACCTATATAGACAAAGGGTTAGGCTAGGGTTCCCATTATCCCCTTGGGGCCATCAATCCACATCACGCACGGGAATCGAGCCGGCCCTTCCATGCGGGTCGAGGTTTGGGGCCCTGGTCGTCTCTTTGGCGACACTGGAATGACTTGAAGTGGTGCGAGAAGGCATTTTGGAGCGGGCACTTGGGGTGAAACCTTGGTCCCCTATCAGATCCGGGCTGCAGAAATCGGATTCTTGCAGCTTGGGCAAAGCCCTTGATAGACACATCGTCTATTTTTCGAGAAAGTGGTTACTATGGGTGATGCTCGGGCCCCTTTTTGGTTTACTTTGTGGCAATGGGTCCTTGGCAGCCTTAGGGCCTGTTGGAGGGGTAAGAGAGATCGGTGGTTCGCCGGATGGAACGTCGCGGGGAGCACAGATGCGTCGCAGGTGGACCACAAATGACCGATCGTGGCGACTGCGGGGAGTACCCTAGGCGCTTGTTTCCTTGAAGCTCACGGGACCGGCGCTCTAGAGCGAGTCAAAACGGCCCATTACAAGGAGCACATCAACCCCGTGTTAGCCGGCCCACGGCTCTACCTGCGTTCCCGGTTGCCCCCGAAAAAGCGGACTCATTGCCTCCATTCGCACAGGTGCCCACCATCTTCGCATCGAGACGGGCAGGTGGATTGGGGAGCCCCGCCAGGACAGGCTCTGTCAGTGCTGTCAAACGGGTGCCATTGAGGATGAGTCTCACACTTTCCAGAGTTGCCCGCGTTGGTCGGATCAGGGCGGATCACGGCTCCCTTAGTGCGGCCGGACTTGCCCTTACATTTGCTGATGAACACACCGTCAGTACGTGCCCTGGGGTCGTACATTCAGGAGGTACTGGACCTGCGAGGTCACCTTTGCCCCCGGCTTTCGGCCGATTAGGGGCACTACGGGTGCGGTGCATGGTGTATATATTTGGGTGTTTTCGCATTTTATATGTTAGGGCGGTTTGTCGGCAGGTGATTTGTCGCCACGGTTTTTCCCTCGAAAACCCTTCGGGGCGGGGGTTTTTTAATCCGGGCAGTAATCCGCTTGCTGCGTTTTTGTATTGGGTCCCATAGACCGATTGGTCTCCGTGGACGATAAAAGTACCTTCCTTCCTTCCTTCCTTCCTTTAGGCATGTGGGATAATTGGATGTGGCCCCACTTATATTAAATAAGTGGCCTAGGATATCCACATGGATAAATGTGTACACATGGATAAATGTGTACACATTGACACACACATGGATAAGTGTGCACATGAGCAAATGTGCCCATAATTAAATGCACACACCTTGCAAGTTGCCCCCTAGGGTGCTACTTGCTCGGCTACACGTCGGCGTACACGTCAATCGAGATGGCGTGTATGCATGACGAGGCAGTACAGTATACGTCTAGGACCTATACTGTGCTGGAACGTCACATTCTCCCCACCTTGAAATGATGCTGTCCGCAGCATCGTGGGTCTCCCCACCTTGGGATCTTCTTAACCTGCAATCAACTTGATGCATACAATTTATTATTATTATACTTACACAATTATTAGAATTACTCTAAGGTAATGTTTAAGACATTACTGTACTATTTCATTATCCAATTAACTTATCTCTTCATACTTAACCAACGCCAGGTAATTACTAACCTTACTTAATACAACATTTAAGTTTATCAAAGTTTATCAATTTCATACAAAATTTACACTTCCAAGGTACTCTTCATCCCTTGCAACACGTTTTAACAAAATTCGTGTTGCAAGTCTTTGCACCTTGAAATCCTGCATTAATTTTACAATATCTATAATTACATATTTACTAGCTTACACAAGATTTAAGCGATTAGTTCAATGGTAGAAATCACAACTACTCTAGAACTATCTATACAAGTGCTCGTGATGCGACTCCCTGCCAGTTCTTCGTTCTCATTGGCCTCCTGGATTCACACCACACTAGAATATTAATGTAAAGTTGGTTATAAGGGAACCACCCCATCTATCTACATGAATGCATGACAATCTCCCAGCGTAGGAAGAGGATGCTTCTTCCATCGTGGCCGTGGAGACAGCGCCCTATAATGCCTATATGACGCTCATGCCTACACCTTTAGTTGCCTGAGACGTGGAGGATAGGGTCCTTCCCGTATTTGGGCGTGAAGGATAGGGTCCTCCCCGTAGGCATTGACTAGAGGTGATTTCCTATCAATGCATTCCTGAATGACCTCTTATCTCTCGAGGTTGTCTACTTCCGTGGGACGGAAGTAGACTTAATCTACCTTCCAACTCATTCAAGCAAAACCGCGGTCATGCCTACAATGACATTACACCACGTCCTAGAGATCACCGTAGTGGTCTCATCATCGGTAATTACGCATGCAACCCATACCTAGCATAGGTTGCATGCGTAGATTAATCTTAACTACACATGAAATGAATCTAGACATAAATCGGAGATGACCTTGCCGAGCATATCTGCATATCTGCATATCTGACCTTGTCGATGCAGAGCCTCTTGCTGCTAGAGGGTGTCTTCGTACTTCCTCCACTAACTGTTGCATGTCGGCTAGCATCCGTTAACGTCTTAAGTAAACATTACAGTGTTGGACTCCTGCATGATCCTGTTGTACTTCCCTTAATGCATGCAATTATATTAATTACTTTACGGTAATATTTTTATATTAACATTATAGTAGTATCGGATACATTACTTCCGATAGTACAATTATATTTACTCTAAGCTTTACAATATTTAACGACTTTTAGATCGCGATTACTTAAACAATAACCCTGATTTAGACCTATTGTTACATAGACAAGGTTTTATTTATCATACACAAGAATTAGATGTGCTTCTTATTCCCTTCCTTGGGTCCTGCATTACCCTTGGAAGTATATCCCTAAGATGCACTTAAGTATATCTGAATTCTATTTTCTATTTATATTTATAAGGACCCGAGGTCATATAGATATCCTTGGAAGGAATTGCATCCTTGCGAAGGATTAATTAACATGCTACCTCACATTACCATTGTTATTTAACTTATTTCCCTATGATACATATACGTACAGCAAATTCTATGCAGTTATTAGGATCTATATTTAACTTGTCAATAAGACACATTAAAGCTTATTATACATGGGCACACCTTACCTAAGGCTAGGACGCATCCACCCATTGAGCCGGCGTGGAGTAATTTGGAGATGACTTGGTCGTTGCATTGCTCCCATAGTTTTGCTCCACTTCATTGGTGTAGTTAGCTACTACGTCGGTCTCGCACGTTGAAGGCCTCCTGTGCACTAAGGTATCTATCTATCTTATGCTCTATTCGCTTCGGCCATTGCCGGAGTGAACTCTATTCTACGGGTCGGTCAATTCGATGCAAGTACGTTCAATCATAAGATTGAGCCTTCCCATTTTCTTCGAAAAGAAAATGGTCTTGCACCCCTTCAATGACGTTGTACACAACGCCATATCTATTCTCTCCCCTTAAGAGGTTATACGCTTCTTACTTAGCGCATTAATTTACTAGCATTAGCTGACATATATAACCATCTAAGATGGATGCACATATTATGTTATCATTTATTTCAATACTAGAAAAAGTGCCCAGCGTTGCTGGGCTTTTCGTCGGGATAAAATTCCAAAATTTTTTTAAGTTATGGTTGAGATTGTTCTCTTGAAATATTTTATTTATTGAGTTTAATGGGTCAAACCCTACGGATCGGTCAATTCAATGCAAGTACGTTCAATCATAAGATTGAGCCTTCCCATTTTCTTCGAAAAGAAAATGGTCTTGCACCCCTTCAATGACGTTGTACACAACGCCATATCTATTCTCTCCCCTTAAGAGGTTATACGCTTCTTTACTTAGCGCATTAATTTACTAGCATTAGCTGACATATATAACCATCTAAGATGGATGCACATATTATGTTATCATTTATTTCAATACTAGAAAAGTGCCGGCGTTCTTTGGGCTTTTAAATCGGATAAAATTCCAAAATTTTTTTAAGTTATGGTTGAGATTGTTCTCTTGAAATATTTTATTTATTGAGTTTAATGGGTCGCATTACAGTGGCCAAGTCAGTCCTTAGTAGTACCCATGTTTATATGGCATCCTTACTGCTAGCACCACAGATCAAAGTGCGTGAGCTCATTGCAATAGTTCGGAACTTTATTTGGGCAGGTACGGAGGAAGGTGCTGTGGTTAAGGTGGCTTGGTCGAAGTGCATCCTTCCAAAATGGGCAGGTGGTCTGGGTATGATGGACTTCTTACTGCAGAGCAAAGTGCTTATTTCAAAGTTCATTTGGAGACTTCTGAATGGTGGGGATGACTCTCTGGTTCCGCCTTCTTAGACAAGCTCTTGGTCCTTTGTATCCCTCTAGGCAAGAAGAAGGTCGGACCAGTCCTACCTTGGGCTTTGTTTGGACTCTGCAGCCTTTTCCAAGCGCTTCTCCATTTTGCGTGGCTTGTTGGCAGCATGGGGAGGGAGTCGGACATCTTTTTCGGCCATGCCCCTCTATCCACACCCATTGGAGACTCCATGGTGGTGGGCACTGCACGCCTCCGGACCCTTCGGCACCTCCATTGGCAGCCTCGGTTCATCCCCTTACACAGAGGCGATGGGTTCTTGCGGGAGTTGTCTCTATTCAAGCATGGTATGAGGAGGGTCGCCCTCTTGTCTTGGCCTGAATTTGGGGCAAAGTTCCTGCTCTCGTTGGGATGTATCTCTATGGGAGATGGTGAGAAAATTTGCCCCTCATAGTGCAAGTTGGTGCTTTGAAAGGGTGCCATGGGACTGTCATAAAAATATTCACAAAGGCAAGCAATTTGTCGGATCGGTTATATCGCCTTCTTTTAGCACCACAACCCCTCCGGTTGCGGATCGTGGCACCTACATGTTCCACAACCCACTTTGTGTCAAATGCGTGGCGATGGCTTTGGGATAGGTTGCTCCACCCTAAAGTCTCGCATCTTTGTGGTGGCGGGTTATCCACAGTGCTCTGGGTTAATGCCTTTCGACATCGCTATGATCCTCGTGATATCTGCGGTATGCCCGCTCGCCTCTCGGACGTTGAGACTCTTGAGCATTGTCTCTTTGATTGTCCGAGGTTCAACCCGCGTGGTCGGCTACAAGGTTTGTTTAACAATTACCTTTGGACTGCCGATGCATCCTTTTGGCGTCCTATCCCAATGGATGGCCTTCAGCTAAACAAAAGGCATTTCACCTTGGTTCCGGTTGGCTCCTATGGTCGATATGGGAGCGTCGCAGACACCACATCTTTCAGGGCATTTATTCTTCTGCACACAGTGTTATTACAGTGGCCCAGAAAAAGATAGTGACAGCGACTACGAGTGTTCTTCCCTTGACTCGGAAGCTGGTGGATCGTGACGGATTGGTATCTCGAATTGATTCTTATCATTAGTCTCCTATTCGGAGTAAGTACATTGTGCTCCAGGCTCGTGCTCCTGTGGCATCTTTGTGTGCTTACACAGTTAGATGAGACATGTAAACTTTGTACTTTTTCTCTGATTAATAAACTTTTTGGCTTTCGTCCTTCAAAAAAAAAAAAAAAAAAAAAAAAAAACCCTACGGATGTAAATACAACTTTTGATAACAAAAGGAGAATAAATGTTTGACAATAATACAACATTTATTATTAAGAAAATGGGGCGTGTTGAGTGCAAATGAATGGCAAATGTCTTATGCACAGCATGTCCTTCAAGATGTTCTTATACAATGTTCAATGATTTCTCAATGTTATGATACACAATATGTTTCCAGAAATGTTCGAGAATTGTAGCAATGTAAGCTTGAGAGAATGCATCATTTGTGGCATTCTATTAAGCTTTCATCATAGAACCTAACAAATCTAGAAAATGTAAAGTTGAAATATTATTCTGTATTATTGGTGCACTACAATTGGAATTTAACCCAAAGCCTGAGGCAGCATGAGTACCCCCAGTGGACGGATTTGGTAAAACAGAGGGAAAAAGAACAATTTATTTTGTACATTTATTATTCTTCAGATTGGCTTACATGATCTGGTATCTAAATGTGACAACATTTAGATACATTTAAATGATGTGGTATCATGTAGAAGGATGTGAAATGTGAAATTTTAATAAAATATGAATAGTAATTGAACATGGACTACTTAATGCTGGTGTTTGAAATGGATGTTGCAGGCTTTTTGATAGTGATACGCTTGCTGCTCTCTTTGTTTGGATCACATACTATATGAAGAAGAATTTTGCCTCAATTAAACATAAAAATTGGCACCATATTATGAGCAAAACCAAATGAGAATATTTAACCCAAAGCCAGAGGCAGCATGAGTACCCCCAGTGGACGGTTTTGGTAAAACAGATCAAGACATAACCCTGGGTCGCCGGATGGATTTTCCGATCTTATAAGCCAGTTTTGCAAGCTGGCTTAGGCCAGCGAAAGTTGCTAACCATGGAAGCATTTTGATGGCCCAGGGATGGTTAATTGTGAGATGGTTAATTCAAACACAATCACCAACATGAGATTGGAAAAAACCATATCGTAAATCCATGCTTCTATGGTGGATCCCACAGATAAACGTTAAGTTTTTAGTATCTTTTTTTTCTTTTCTTTTTATAAATGAATAATTACTTGTGGTTGATTGTCCTTGTGTATCAAGATAGCTCTGTCTAGGCTTCCTTATCTGGACGATAACATAGACGTGGACCATCAACATATGGCCATTATCCATCAAATGATCAGGTAAGTTACTACTTGGTTAGACTTTAACATCAACATTAATTTATCAATCAACATTAATTTATCAATGGTTATGGTTGGAAACGTTAAAATGAGTCAGCGGCCAGCGGGTGGGGTAACTGTTTTCGGGAGCGGGCGGGGCTAACTGTTTTCAGGTGGGGCTAATTGTTTTCTGTAACTGTTTTCGGGAGTGTTTTATCCGGGCTTCTTGTTGTAACAGGCACTGCATATCAGAAGTGAGAAGCGGCAGAAGCGGCTGATGTGAAGTCGCCTGAGTAATAGACGGGTTAGTTGAATTGTCTGTCATTTGTAGTTGGTAATTTGGGATTGTGAACTTGTGATATTTTAAGTTTAATGTTAGCATTGGTAACCATCAGGTCGTCAACCATGTCTTCAAACAAAAGACTTCTTTGGTCGGGTCATAGGGTCTCGTACTCTTTGTGCCTCTCAAATAACTTTAATTTCTCAATACCTGATTAAAGTTTTTGTTTATTACTGAAGTATCTGCCTGAGGGCCCAAGTATAAGAGTTATGCAGTCAGCAGAGGTAAAAAGTTAAGAAGATAAATGCCTTGAATCACTCGATCCATTAAATACTTCTGCCTAATTAGGAATATTGTCATTTACGTCTATTCCAGCCTCCAGGATGCTGCTGCACCCATGCCACTAAGTGCAGAGGAAGTAGCTGCTAAAGACCCTCCAGGTTCCACAGACAAAGATGTGGATAATCTAATAGGGATTATCAAACAAATTGACAAGGATATGATTTTGATGCGAGATGCATTGATTGAATTTGATCGAGGCTTGTTCACTCCAACCATGCACATAACGCAGAGAAAGCTAGATATTCGTATAGAACTCGCGAGAGAAAAAGTGATTGCAAAGAAACATGTGCAATCAGTGCGAGAGATGATCCACACATTGGAGTGCATACGTTATTAAATTGTTAGAGTCTGCATGTTGTTCGTACTCTTTTATTATGTTGAACACTATGAGTTATGAATTTATGATATTTGTTTAGAATTCTGCTATTTTTTTACATGATGAATTCAAATTGTTGCTGTTCTTAATTGCAGCGTTTAAACATTAAAGATAATGGCATAATTGTCTAATTTGATGTTGGGTTAGTTAGAATTTTCTGGCAGATGTAACAGGCACATGGAACCAAATGAGTTGATGGTTCTTAGTGTCCTGTGTGCATGCTGTGATATGCTCGCTATGGACCCGAGGTCATATAGATATCCTTGGAAGGAATTGCATCCTTGCGAAGGATTAATTAACATGCTACCTCACATTACCATTGTTATTTAACTTATTTCCCTATGATACATATACGTACAGCAAATTCTATGCAGTTATTAGGATCTATATTTAACTTGTCAATAAGACACATTAAAGCTTATTATACATGCGCACACCTTACCTAAGGCTAGGACGCATCCACCCATTGAGCCGGCGTGGATTAATTTGGAGATGACTTGGTCGTTGCATTGCTCCCATAGTTTTGCTCCACTTCATTGGTGTAGTTAGCTACTACGTCGGTCTCGCACGTTGAAGGCCTCCTGTGCACTAAGGTATCTATCTATCTTATGCTCTATTCGCCCGGCCATTGCGGAGTGAACTCTATTCTGAATTCGGTCAATTCGATGCAAATACGTTCAATCATAAGATTGAGCCTTCCCATTTTCTTCGAAAAGAAAATGGTCTTGCACCCCTTCAATGACGTTGTACACAACGCCATATCTATTCTCTCCCCTTAAGAGGTTATACGCTTCTTACTTAGCGCATTAATTTACTAGCATTAGCTGACATATATAACCATCTAAGATGGATGCACATATTATGTTATCATTTATTTCAATACTAGAAAAAAGTGCCGGCGTTCTTTGGGCTTTTTTAAATCGGGATAAAATTCAAATTTTTTTAAGTTATGGTTGAGATTGTTCTCTTGAAATATTTTATTTATTGAGTTTAATGGGTCAAACCCTACGGATCGGTCAATTCAATGCAAGTACGTTCAATCATAAGATTGAGCCTTCCCATTTTCTTCGAAAAGAAAATGGTCTTGCACCCCTTCAATGACGTTGTACACAACGCCATATCTATTCTCTCCCCTTAAGAGGTTATACGCTTCTTATACTTAGCGCATTAATTTACTAGCATTAGCTGACATATATAACCATCTAAGATGGATGCACATATTATGTTATCATTTATTTCAATACTAGAAAAAGTGCCCAGCGTTGCTGGGCTTTTCGTCGGGATAAAATTCCAAAATTTTTTTAAGTTATGGTTGAGATTGTTCTCTTGAAATATTTTATTTATTGAGTTTAATGGGTCGCATTACAGTGGCCAAGTCAGTCCTTAGTAGTACCCATGTTTATATGGCATCCTTACTGCTAGCACCACAGATCAAAGTGCGTGAGCTCATTGCAATAGTTCGGAACTTTATTTGGCAAAAGTCACGGAGGAAGGTGCTGTGGTTAAGGTGGCTTGGTCGAAGTGCATCCTTCCAAAATGGGCAGGTGGTCTGGGTATGATGGACTTCTTACTGCAGAGCAAAGTGCTTATTTCAAAGTTCATTTGGAGACTTCTGAATGGTGGGGATGACTCTCCTGGTTCACGCCTTCTTAGACAAGCTCTTGGTCACTGTATCCCTCTAGGCAAGAAGGCTGTCAGACCAGTCCTACCTTGGGCTTTGTTTCAGACTCTGCAGCCTTTTCCAAGCGCTTCTCCATTTTTGCGTGGCTTGTTGGCAGCATGGGAGGCAGTCAGACATCTTTTCTGGCCATGCCCCTCTATCCACACCCTGTTGGAGACTCCATGGTGGTGGGCACCACTGCCTCCAGACCCTTCAGCACCTCCATTGGCAGCCTCAGTTCATCCCCTTACACAGAGACGATGGGTTCTTGCAGGAGTTGTCTCTATTCAAGCATGGTATGAGGAGGGTCGCCTACTGTCTTGGCCTGAATTTCAGGCAAAGTTCCTGCTCTCTCGTTGGGATGTATCTCTATGGGAGATGGTCGCAGAAAATTTGCCCCTCATAGTGCAAGTTGGTGCTGCTGAAAGGGTGCCATGGGACTGTCATAAAAATATTCACAAAGGCAAGCAATTTGTCAGATCAGTATATCGCCTTCTTTTAGCACCACAACCCTCCGGTTGCCGGATCGTGGCACCTACATGTTCCACAACCCACTTTGTGTCGTACGTGGCGATGGCTTTGGGATAGGTTGCTCCACCCTAAAGTCTCTGTACTGTGGTGGCAGGTTATCCACAGGTGCCTGCGGGTTAATGCCTTTCGACATCGCTATGATCCTCGTGATATCTGCGGTATGCCGCTCGCCTCTCGGACGTTGAGACTCTTGAGCATTGTCTCTTTGATTGTCCCGAGGTTCAACCGCGGGTCACGGCTACAAGGTTTGTTTAACGATTACCTTTGAATTTGCCGATGCATCCTTTTGGCGCCCTATCCCAATGGATGGCCTTGACTAAACAAAAGGCATTTCACCTTGGTTCCGGTTGGCTCCTATGGTCGATATGGGAGCGTCGCAGACACCACATCTTTCAGGGCATTTATTCACACCTTATTCCTTAATCTATACCGTACGTAAAGTTCCTCATTTGTGGGGTATGCAAGTACAAAATTTGCTATACTGTATAACAAGATTCGCAAAATACTATAAGATTTCAAGCGGAATACTATATGGTGTTGATTTCGTACGTGCAAAATACAATTATGAGGGCTCTCACGCCCCTCGTCACCCCGTGTGAATATGCACCCAAACCAAAGGGGGTTTAAGGGGGATTTTAATTTAAATGTGTTGGACCCAATGGTTGTGTTAATTAATGTCAATGGTAGTTATGTGTTGGTTGTTAATGTCAATGGTTGTTATGTGTTGGTTGTTATGTGTTGGGGGATTTAATTTTTATATGTTAGATGTTAATGGTTTGTGTTGCAAAAAATTTTTTTTGGCCCCTTCGGGGCCTTAGGGACATCACCCGGTGTGACAAAAATTTTAGAATTCAAACCAGAAAAAAAAAACTAGAATTCATTTGAGGCTTTCATCACCCCTTGTTATTATGCTACATATTGTTACTTCCGCTACAACTATTTCTCTTTCACAATGACACCATTGTTTATCAATCCATATGATTTTGGATGCTCCATCTCTAGCTTAAAGGTAATGCATGATTCACCTTATGGTTCGATTAAAGTTCCAAACCTACAATATAAATGCATTCTTGTGGCCATTGTTTGACTGATCTGCGTGACATGGAAAAGGGCGTGGAATAATTTGCCTGTTATGTGCATAAGAATCTGTTTGTTGATTGAAGCTAAGGGCTGGCTGCTATGAACAATCTGGCAGCCAGGAATATCCAAGAGTTGGAAGCAAACAGAGGGCCTAAACTTGAATCTGCAGCAAATCTTAGGAACGAAACAAAAGGGAGTTTTGCAGCGCTACATTGTAGAATCAGGAAATCAATACCTTGTAAAAAAAATCCTTATGCTAACTGAAGAAACATTAAAAAACAAATACCTTTGTAAGTGTGAGCAAAAAATCCATCTCGTGGTAGTAAAATCCACTCCGGCAATAAGAATCCAAGAGGGCAAGTACACATGCATATGCACACATGCACACACATGCACACATGCACATGCACTTGCACTTGCACATGCACAATACACATGCACATGCACATGAACATGCACATGCATGTGCACATGCATACACATGCGCAGTGTTCATGCACAAACACATGCAGAGAAAGACAACAACCCTCGGATTGTTCCAACCAACGAAAATCAACGGCCCATAAAGGGTGCACTCTAGAAATACTATTTAGTACACCTCAACGAATACAACAACGAAATCATAGAAAAACCATGTGAAAAAACGTATAAAAATCTAAAAGTAACCCCCTGTTATTGTGCTACATATTCTTCTGCACACAGTGTTATTACAGTGGCCCAGAAAAAGATAGTGACAGCTTACGAGTGTTCTTCCCTTGACTCAGAACTGGTGGATCGCATCTGGATTCAGTATCTCCGAATTGATTCTTATCATTAGTCTCCTATTCTGGAGTAAGTACATTGTGCTCCAGGCTCGTGCTCCTGTGGCATCTTTGTGTGCTTACACAGTTAGATGAGACATGTAAACTTTGTACTTTTTCTCTGATTAATAAACTTTTTGGCTTTCGTCCTTCAAAAAAAAAAAAAAAAAAAAACCCTACGGATGTAAATACAACTTTTGATAACAAAAGGAGAATAAATGTTTGACAATAATACAACATTTATTATTAAGAAAATGGGGCGTGTTGAGTGCAAATGAATGGCAAATGTCTTATGCACAGCATGTCCTTCAAGATGTTCTTATACAATGTTCAATGATTTCTCAATGTTATGATACACAATATGTTTCCAGAAATGTTCGAGAATTGTAGCAATGTAAGCTTGAGAGAATGCATCATTTGTGGCATTCTATTAAGCTTTCATCATAGAACCTAACAAATCTAGAAAATGTAAAGTTGAAATATTATTCTGTATTATTGGTGCACTACAATTGGAATTTAACCCAAAGCCCGAGCAAAAACATGAGTACCCCGGTGGACGGATTTGGTAAAACAGAGGGAAAAAGAACAATTTATTTTGTACATTTATTATTCTTCAGATTGGCTTACATGATCTGGTATCTAAATGTGACAACATTTAGATACATTTAAATGATGTGGTATCATGTAGAAGGATGTGAAATGTGAAATTTTAATAAAATATGAATAGTAATTGAACATGGACTACTTAATGCTGGTGTTTGAAATGGATGTTGCAGGCTTTTTGATAGTGATACGCTTGCTGCTCTCTTTGTTTGGATCACATACTATATGAAGAAGAATTTTGCCTCAATTAAACATAAAAATTGGCACCATATTATGAGCAAAACCAAATGAGAATATTTAACCCAAAGCCGAGGGCGGCATGAGTACCCCGATTGGGACGGTTTTGGTAAAAACAGATCAAGACATAACCCCCGGGTCGCCGGATGGATTTTCCGATCTTATAAGCCAGTTTTGCAAGCTGGCTTAGGCCAGCGAAAGTTGCTAACCATGGAAGCATTTTGATGGCCCAGGGATGGTTAATTGTGAGATGGTTAATTCAAACACAATCACCAACATGAGATTGGAAAAAACCATATCGTAAATCCATGCTTCTATGGTGGATCCCCATGGATAAAGCGTTAAGTTTTTAGTATCTTTTTTTCTTTTCTTTTTATAAATGAATAATTACTTGTGGTTGATTGTCCTTGTGTATCAAGATAGCTCGTCTAGGCTTCCTTATCACGGGCGATAACATAGGCGTGGACCATCAACATATGGCCATTATCCATCAAATGATCGGGTAAGTTACTACTTGGTTAGACTTTAACATCAACATTAATTTATCAATCAACATTAATTTATCAATGGTTATGGTTGGAAACGTTAAAATGAGTCACGCCGGGGGTGGGAATGCTTTTTTCGGGGGAGGCGGGAGGCTAACTTGTTTTCAGGTGGGGCTAATTGTTTTCATGAATTTTTAGGGAGTGTTTTATCCGGGCTTCTTGTTGTAACAGGCACTGCATATCAGAAGTGAGAAGCGGCAGAAGCGGCTGATGTGAAGTCGCCTGAGTAATAGACGGGTTAGTTGAATTGTCTGTCATTTGTAGTTGGTAATTTGGGATTGTGAACTTGTGATATTTTAAGTTTAATGTTAGCATTGGTAACCATCAGGTCGTCAACCATGTCTTCAAACAAAAGACTTCACTGGTCGGTCATAGGGGTCTGTACTCTTTGTGCCTCTCAAATAACTTTAATTTCTCAATACCTGATTAAAGTTTTTGTTTATTACTGAAGTATCTGCCTGAGGGCCCAAGTATAAGAGTTATGCAGTCAGCAGAGGTAAAAAGTTAAGAAGATAAATGCCTTGAATCACTCGATCCATTAAATACTTCTGCCTAATTAGGAATATTGTCATTTACGTCTATTCCAGCCTCCAGGATGCTGCTGCACCCATGCCACTAAGTGCAGAGGAAGTAGCTGCTAAAGACCCTCCAGGTTCCACAGACAAAGATGTGGATAATCTAATAGGGATTATCAAACAAATTGACAAGGATATGATTTTGATGCGAGATGCATTGATTGAATTTGATCGAGGCTTGTTCACTCCAACCATGCACATAACGCAGAGAAAGCTAGATATTCGTATAGAACTCGCGAGAGAAAAAGTGATTGCAAAGAAACATGTGCAATCAGTGCGAGAGATGATCCACACATTGGAGTGCATACGTTATTAAATTGTTAGAGTCTGCATGTTGTTCGTACTCTTTTATTATGTTGAACACTATGAGTTATGAATTTATGATATTTGTTTAGAATTCTGCTATTTTTTTACATGATGAATTCAAATTGTTGCTATTCTTAATTGCAGCGTTTAAACATTAAAGATAATGGCATAATTGTCTAATTTGATGTTGGGTTAGTTAGAATTTTCTGGCAGATGTAACAGGCACATGGAACCAAATGAGTTGATGGTTCTTAGTGTCCTGTGTGCATGCTGTGATATGCTCGCTATGGAGCAGATATTGATCCATGTAATGCTTTGTCAAAAGGTATGTAGTTAGGATATCCATGTAGGCAATTTATGAAAGTGCAGTTTTGTGCATGTATGCAGCCCAACAGTGGATGTGATGCTAAAGGGCTATAAATATCAAAATTCATTGCATGAAGAAGTATTATCCCTTCCTCAATATAGTCTGCCCTGATGGCAATGTATAGCCAGTATCAACAAACTTCAGACCATCTAAATCATTTCCAACCAATGGTGGCGCATGTCACATGCAAAGCTGGATTCAGTAACAATAGGGAATAGCAACACAAAAAAATTTGCTATGAAGGAATGTATGCCTGCAGGATATCCTTTCGAAATAGTTAACTTGCAGGCTAAACCAAGCTTCCTTTTCCAGTCATAAATTTCTCTTTCTGTAGTGCTACTTAAAGAGGCAGAGCGAGAAATATATTTTCATGGTCTATGGTGATGGCATCGTATGTCCAAAGTAGTTGGGCTGGCAAGTGGGTTAAGACAAGCAAATGCATCGATAAAATGCTCATTTGGGCTGTCAAGCAGATGTAGCAGAACATATCTGGCTTCTTCATTAGTGCATGCCAACATACGCACTATGTTGGGATGCTTGTAGATGTTGCCTTTATATATGTTGGCTTTGGAGATGCCAAGGCATTTTTTGTCGATTTAAATAGCCTTCGATGTTGTGGCTGGGAGCTTGTCTGACAGGCTACTAATTTCGTGGTTGTAGTTATTCTAGGATTCGTGGCGATGGGTGCTTTGAGAAGTTGATTATGCCAAACCCTATCTCTGTAAAAGACCCTGGCAAATTGTGGGAGAACATGTTTGTGCACTCTTCTTTGTGTGAGAACGTCTTGGTGCAGAGAGGTAAGAGCATAATTAACCCATCCATTTCATGAATTTGTCTACAAGAACTGACACATCTGCTTTTCTGCTACAGAATCTTATCTTGGTGGGTTGGGAATTATGTTGTCTCCTGTCTTGCTCTTTAACTTGCATGTTTCAAATTGACTTCTCCAAATTGTGACAACAATTATGTCAGCCCATTACAGACATGGTTATGGGAGGCGGTTGGAGTGTTTTAGCTTCTATAGTTTGCTATTCAGTAATTTGCTTCAAAAGCATTCCTCTATGGGTATATATGAGGCATTTGAAACTGCTTGGAATGGAAAAAAACTGTAATAATGGGCCTTGGATTGTTTTGAATCTCTGCATGTCTTACTGCTGCAGATTGTGGAAGCAATAAAACTCCATTAGCTTTCCATCATGCTCAACATGTGCACTACAGAAAGATTGGCTTCCTTTTCCAGTCATAAATTTCTCTTTCTGTAGTGCTACTTAAAGAGGCAGAGCGAGATATATATTTTCATGGTCTATGGTGATGGCATCGTATGTGCAAAGTGGTTGGGCTGGCAAGTGGGTTAAGACAAGTAAATGCATCGATAAAATGCTCATTTGGGCTGTCAAGCAGATGTAGCAGAACATAGAAATGAAGGCTGCAAGATATGTAAGCATACATATGTGGACTAAGCAAAAAAGCAATGGCAAAAATGGACATTGTAGATAAATATCTATTGTCATTGCAATATTTGGATTTTCTGCATTATTTCTGTAGAACCACGTATTTCAGGAACAATTAGATATGGTAACTTGATAATGCATATGTTCTGTATTCCAGCATCGTATGCATGTATTCAGGACCTGTTATGTATACAATTCTCTAATTGTTGGTTTGGAACTTGCAATAATAGAAAAAAATTGAAGTTGTTACATTCAACGATATATGACCACCTTGGTTCTAAACTGTGACAAAATATGACAGTGTAACATCCAATCCAAAGCCAAGTTTTCAGGAGATCTTCAAATCATGAAACATATGCAAGTCGCTGCAAAACTAAAATCAAATGGTTTTTCTTATTAGCAATCCATCCACACTTTTGTTGGGGTCGATTAAAGGTGTAGAAATAAATATTAACCATAACTTTACATCTACATTAGCTTTTCAGATTGTGCCCTCAGGAAGGGAAAGACAGTTTAAAACCACGTCTTCCTTGGATATAATATGAAATATATAATTCCATTGTTCTTAGCCCAGTGCGCCAACAAAAGTGCAGATTTCTTGGACAATTACATGCACTAAAATCAATCGCCAATTCTATTTGTGCATTGATTTCAATCACAAACTTGGGTACAAGTCTGTTGCATTTCAAATTTGAGCTTTGCACCATACTTCTACTTGATAAGTCTCAAAGTTCAGCGCAAAATAAAGTGAAGATGATGAATCAATGACAAACGTCGTATAGCGGAAATGAAGCCACAGCTGGTCAAGTGATTTGCCAGTTTTTCACCAAGCTCCGCAGTAACAATAGCATCTTTAATGATCTGAATTATAGCTGTCTCTGTTGCTAGGTTCACGGTCGCAAGTGCAAGTTCTGGCTGATTGCAGACAGATTGTTATCAGGGCCATCATTTTAGCTTCTAGTTTTGGCTTGGGTAAGCTATTGACTTATAATGTTCAGGGTATAAGAAACATGAGGTCTGAACCTTTAAACTTATTTAATATCTTCAAATTCTTTAAGTAATATTTTAATAAGGTTTTATCTCGTTTCTTATCAGTAAAGACGGAATTTGCATCATATGCAGTTGACTTTTTGCATAGGGTTGGAAGGACAGGAAGGGCTGGTAATGACGGTGTTGTTACAAGCATGTATACTTAGTCTAATGAAGCACTTGTGACATCTGTACGGTAAGCTGTCACGACTGGAGATTCTGTGGTAGGGCTTCAATTTACAGGATGTCCATGGTTTACTCTTGCAGCATTGAGACTTATTTGGAGTCTTATATGTTCAGGAAAGAGCATTTAGCAGGAGAAGGAGCTTTCACATGGTCATTCTGAATGAGTAGAGATAATGATTTATAATTACTACAATGATATTGCAGAGTAAAATATTATGCAATACTGTTATAAGTGAATTTCAATAAACATTTTTTAGTTCCTTGCATGGACATGTCAGTGGATGTATAGCCCATTGTATGGCTCTGGAGGTAGTGCAAGTTAACGCAATTTTAGGTGTTGTATTTGATGAATGAGAAATACAGATTCTGCTCTCCAATCAATCGTAGCAATCTCTTGGATGGATATGCTATGTCTCCTTTCGTTGTTGTATGTCGTTTGAATTGAACTAAGACGAAATATTTTAGGAACTCCTGTTGGCTTTTTTAAGATTTCCTCGTATTTTTTTTGGTCAATGCTCTGCAAGGTGGTCGAATTTAATGTTAGTGCATTATTTGGTATTTTATTTGTGTGATTTAAATGTTACCTGTTGTTTGATTTTTGCTAAGTCGTTGGCATTGTGGCCAAGTATTTGTTCGGCCAAGTCGTTGAAAGCGATGGCCCAAACTTCTTCTGTGGCGTCTGCTAGCTTTAATAGTAAGTTATATCTGTAAAAGAGGGAATGTTTAGTTTATGTGGATGTTTCATGTGATTAAGTGGAATTAAATTGTTACCTTTTACAGATTGAAGTGTTCATGCGACAAGATTGGCAGTAGCTTGGACTTTGTTGTACTACTTTTTTGTTGCACGAACTGCAAGTGTCGTACCATAGGCTTTGGTCTGGCTTGATAAATGTTATGGTGGCCCTCACATTGAAGTACGCAGCCTTAAAAAAGAATGAGAACAAAATGTTGATGGCAAGAATCATAGAAATGAAAGGCCACGTAGTATTGAAATACCTTTTTGTTGCCAACGTTTGGTAAAATGATTTGAGATAGACAGGCACGGTCATTGAAGTTTGAGACATACGTTGATGTTGGTCGTTGATGTTGGAGGTTTGCTCGTGCAGGCGTGTATGTCGCATGTTTACCATTGAATCGTACTTTTTGTGTTAAAGTGGTTAGCATTGCAGATGCTTAAGATTAGTAATATCATAAGGGTTAAATGGTTACCACTTGTGGATGTTGTGGGCAAGTATTGTTTCTGGGTTGATCTGTACCAGGCTGTTACTCGTTGTGGATAAAGATATTCCTATTAAGGTGGAATTATAGATATTTCAATGGATGAGGACTTGCTACTTTCGTTAATGATTTGAAAAAAGAAATTGAGATATTTTGAAAACCAAATGCTAACTCGAAGACGCGTTATTGCAACAACTGGAGCTTGATCAAGCATTTCATATAATTGTGCTCCTTCTTTTGAAGCGAGGTCATTCCAGAGGCAGATGTTGACACTTGTTTTGCT
The DNA here is from genome assembly GCA_021234155.1 of Isoetes taiwanensis. NCBI lineage: Eukaryota > Viridiplantae > Streptophyta > Lycopodiopsida > Isoetales > Isoetaceae > Isoetes > Isoetes taiwanensis. Next base: position 165,006 of record JAJEKV010000278.1, read on the forward strand.
GGAAATTTAAGTCTATTAGTATGTTAACTGTAAAGTGAATTTGTAGAAAATAAATGATGAAATCAAATGCAAGGGAGACATAATGTGTATCAGCAGGACCCTGTAAAATAAGGTTAATTATCACTATCTTCGTGCTGATACCACCAGTAAGTTGCTGTGTGATATGGAGCCAAGAACTGTAAAGTGAGTTTGTAGAAAATAAATGATGAAATGAAATGCAAACAATTACAGACCCTATAAACATATAAAAGCCTGAAACAAAATCCAACATGTGCACTGTCCACCTATAGATGTTAGTATCATCGCATGTTGTTTTGGAATTGTAAGGCTTTCATGGCAAATATGCGATAGCTTAAATTTAGTAGCAGATGATATTGAGAAAGATTCTTTATGCAGATCCAAGTTGTCTATGGAGACCTCAGCTTATGGCAGTTGCAAATAGACCTAGAACATGAGCCATAAGACACTACTTATAGAAATGCATTAATGTTAGTGCTGCTGCTACTTGTGAATGATGCTGTCTCTGCTCAAGCAGCATATAATTTCGTCCCTTTGATTTACCGATTTTTTTCACAACTCGCCCTTTCCTATTTCTGTCTGATCTCTATATGCAGACGATTTCATAGAAGCATCTTCGTTTGCCATGGTCTTCTCCGATAGTGCCCCTCCCACCATTCTTACTTCATGCTTCTGGCGCTCAGTAAGAAGGTCTAGGGTCTAATTAATGTTAATATAGGCTTCAGATGTTCTAGGCTTGTTGGCGATCGCCAGAGTTTAGGCATTGCATTACAGCATGTAAGATATGCAGCTAAGTTGGCCACAGTGGAGAGGGATCAGGCCAGGCAAGATGAGAATGTTGAGAAAAAGGAGAAGGTTGTGTATTTGGGCCCAATGTCTGGAGCATTACGTCTGGAACATTCTACCCTTACCCAGTTGTGTCCTTATTTTTAAAAGCATCACTTGCTGCAACAATGATGATGCGCCAATGTGCTAATCTGAGGTAGAAATATATGCAGGACTGCAATTCAAGAGCTTATATTTTCTTAAGAGATTCTGCAGTGGGCAGTGTATGCTCTTACTTGGCTGTAGTGTACTTCAATGTCTAACTTCTATAGCATATCAATATTTCTCTCTTTTCCCTGTAGTTGATGTTGACAGACATGAACAGACAGCCCTAGGACAAAGATGAATGAATGCCTCATTATGAGTGTACAAAAGAAGAGGTTTGTTCATCAAAAGGTAGTGCTCACTAACTGTAATAATGGTTTCTTACCCTCTACCTAGAACATGAGCCATAAGACACTACTTATAGAAATGCATTATTGTTAGTGCTGCTGCTACTTGTGAATGATGAGGTCTCTGCTCAAGCAGCATATAATTTCGTCCCTTTGATTTACCGTTCTTTTTTCACAACTCGCCCTTTCCTATTTCTGTCTGATCTCTATATGCAGACGATTTCATAGAAGCATCTTCGTTTGCCATGGTCTTCTCCGATAGTGCCCCTCCCACCATTCTTACTCTTGAGATCTGGTATTTACCCCTTGTCTACCATGCTTCTGGCGCTCAGTAAGAAGGTCTAGGGTCTAATTAATGTTAATATAGGCTTCAGATGTTCTAGGCTTGTTGGCGATCGCCAGAGTTTAGGCATTGCATTACAGCATGTAAGATATGCAACTAAGTTGGCCACAGTGGAGAGGAATCAGGCCAGGCAAGATGAGAATGTTGAGAAAAAGGAGAAGGTTGTGTATTTGGGCCCAATGTCTGGAGCATTACGTCTGGAACATTCTACACTTACCCAGATGTGTCCTTATTTTTAAAAGCATCACTTGCTGCAACAATGATGATGCGCCAATGTGCTAATCTGAGGTAGAAATATATGCAGGACTGCAATTCTGAGGTAAAAATATATGCAGGACTGCAATTCAAGAGCTTATATTTTTTTAAGAGATTCTGCAGTGGGCAGTGTATGCTCTTACTTGGCTGTAGTGTACTTCAATGTCTAACTTCTATAGCATATCAATATTTCTCTCTTTTCCCTGTAGTTGATCTTGACAGACATGAACAGACAGCCCTAGGACAAAGATGAATGAATGCCTTATTATGAGTGTACAAAAGAAGAGGTTTGTTCATCAAAAGGTAGTGCTCACTAACTGTAATAATGGTTTCTTACCCTCTACCTAGAACATGAGCCATAAGACACTACTTATAGAAATGCATTATTGTTAGTGCTGCTGCTACTTGTGAATGATGAGGTCTCTGCTCAAGCAGCATATAATTTCGTCCCTTTGATTTACCATTTTTTTTCACAACTCGCCCTTTCCTATTTCTGTCTGATCTCTATACGCATACGATTTCATAGAAGCATCTTCGTTTGCCATGGTCTTCTCCGATAGTGCCCCTCCCACCATTCTTACTCTTGAGATCTGGTATTTACCCCTTGTCTACCATGCTTCTGGTGCTCAGTAAGAAGGTCTAGGGTCTAATTAATGTTAATATAGGCTTCAGATGTTCTAGGCTTGTTGGCGATCGCCAGAGTTTAGGCATTGCATTACAGCATGTAAGATATGCAGCTAAGTTGGCCACAGTGGAGAGGAATCAGGCCAGGCAAGATGAGAATGTTGAGAAAAAGGAGAAGGTTGTGTATTTGGGCCCAATGTCTGGAGCATTCTACACTTACCCAGATGTGTCCTTATTTTTAAATGCATCACTTGCTGCAACAATGATGATGCGCCAATGTGCCAATCTGAGGTAGAAATATATGCAGGACTGCAATTCAAGAGCTTATATTTTCTCAAGAGATTCTGCAGTGGGCAGTGTATGCTCTTACTTGGCTGTAGTGTACTTCAATGTCTAACTTCTATAGCATATCAATATTTTTCTCTTTTCCCTGTAGTTGATGTTGTGCCGGACATGAGCAGGGCGACCCTAGGACAAAGATGAATGAATGCCTCATTATGAGTGTACAAAAGAAGAGGTTTGTTCATCAAAAGGTAGTGCTCACTAACTGTAATAATGGTTTCTTACCCTCTTAGTTTTTGGTAAGCTTTCAGGTTAAAATTCTGAGAGAAGAGGCCATGAGATCAAGCCACTTCTACTTCCTTTTCCCATAAGGGCCACTTCTACTTCCTTTTCCCATAAGGATGTAGTAGGTGCATCCTCAGCATGGGTGGACACATGAGCTAAAGCACTGGAGCACTACTGAGCAACAAACCGTAGCACAACAAACACTTGGACGATATGAGTATTTATGACATTGAATAAACTCTAACTTAGAAACAGAATTATATCTGTCTACTTTCAGAAATTACTTGAGCAGAGAAGACATATTTAAAATGATCTGCAAACAATGGAACTTAAATCTTGGCCTGCAAGTGAACGTCATACTATATGCTGGATAACGCAAAGATGGAAGCACCAATTGCAGAATATGAAATAAAACCTTTCCATTTGATTTCGCAGGGCAGTAAAATATCACATCGGAGAAGATGACCTATGGTGTGCCTCAAATGCATGATGTGCCTGAATATAGACTGCATGATGTTATGTCAACCTCTAACTTCAAGCTTCTACAGAAAAATGGTATTGCAGGGTAAGTCGCGCAGTGCCTTAGGTTCGTAGGGCTAAAGGTTTGGAGCAACGGTAGAACAATACCTTCACTATGCAATCTCCTCCGCACTGTGTATGCAAAAAACTATTCCAACTTAAAGGCCTTGAATAGTATTTGCTCTAGAGTCACTGCTGCCTAACCTTGATGATGTAGTTGTGTGCTAACAATAATCTGCAATTACAACACAGCAAGAATATGAGTTGCAAAAAAACACCATGGTAGACATGCAACCAAAGAAATGTTCCAAATGCAAGATGTATTGTGATTTAACTGCCATAAAACATAAAACGTATGGTACATTGATGCATTTCATCTGACTTTATCTCTACAGTAGCATGCAATGCAGGACTATGGCTCACATGCATCCCCTGTATATGAATTGTTATAAACCATTACATGGCTACTCCCATATTGAAGTTCATACATGGACAACAGCCTGCAATGAAATACAAGTTTTTAGAATTATTGGCAGTCACCATGGCCATTAGTGTCAACAATCGAGAAAAGGCCTGTAGAGCCGAAATTTTTTACTGCTGATAAGTCAGAAACATGCTTACAGCAATTTGCACATGCAGGAGCAATCAATGAATTTACCAAGGATGTAGCAAGTTTACCTTCACATTCTGCTTCAAACTCTCCACAAAACGACCACCTCCAAAAACGACCTGCCTAACCTTCATGATGTGTTTGTGTGCTAACAATAATCTGCAATCAAAGGAACTTCGACCACATCTCTCAGTTGCGAACTTCAATGAAATACAAGTTTCTAGAATTATTGGCAGTCACCATGGCCATTAGTGTCAACAATCGAGAAAAGGCCTGTAGAGCCGAAATTTTTTACTGCTGATAAGACAGAAACATGCTTACAACAATTTGCAATTACATGCCTACTCCCATATTGAAGTTCATACATGGACAACAGCCTGCAATTGCTAAGGACTTAATGCAAACAGCAAACTTAGAGAGAAATAAAGTAAAAGGCATCATACTAATTAAAAAAAGTGTACTCATCTTCCCCTACCTAAGACCCGAGGTCTCCAAATGATACAGAAAAAGTCAGGATCCTTAACCAACACAGCTCCCCATCGACCAGTTTCCCCAAAGAACAACTGCTATCAAGTTCAATTATCATTACACCTTCCTATGTTTGATACATTCGCAACTAACCCTTCTTCAAAAAATGACATTAGGTTTTAGTTATATACATAAAAACCGTTCACTGTATCTATCATCAACTCTCTACAATCTTCAAGGACTTTGTTATGCTTTGTGGTTGACTTGTTGCATGCTGTAAAAGAATATTTCTATGGCATATCAAAGGAACTTCGACCACATCTCTCAGTTGCGAACTTCAATGAAATACAAGTTTTTAGAATTATTGGCAGTCACCATGGCCATTAGTGTCAACAATCGAGAAAAGGCCTGTAGAGCCGAAATTTTCCGAAATTTTTTACCGCTGATAAGTCAGAAACATGCTTACAGCAATTTTCACATGCAGGAGCAATCAATGAATTTACCAAGGATGTAGCAAGTTTACCTTCACATTCTGCTTCAAGCTCTCCACAAAACGACCACCTCAAAAAACGATCTGCTTTGCTCCAACAAACGAAATGGACGCAGAAGAAAGCAAGCGGGCCAAACAAGAAACCGTGTAATCAACGAACAAAAAAACCCTACAAAAATTGGACGCGCGAGATTTTACGCGCGAGATTTTGCGCACATATTATCCCAAAACCCTATTATTACTATCTTATTATCTTATATCTGTTATATATATACAATTATATAAGCTGCCCCCTTGTTTCCGACCCGAGGTGTCGCCGTCTGGACGGTCCAGATTGTGAGATCCGACGGCCAAGAGGAAGCCACGTCATGATTCCCAATCAACCCCCTTATTTGGGGCTTTTGATTTCGTCCGTTGAATGTGCCAGATCAATGGCCAAGGTTTGGCCACCCATATTAAGTGCAATTAATGCCATAAGATAAGGTTGCAGAACAAATTAATTGTTTCTTGTGATGTGGCATTTAGAAAGGAAAAAAAAGGAGAATGTTAGAAAAGTTTCGATTTCTTTTGAAACATGCCGGAGGCTTCAAAAGCTTCTGCAATTTTTTTTCTTCCGTTCTGGCGATGGCTATGGCGGAGTCGATGGACTGTTTCGCCTTCTGACGATGAAGTGGCACAAGCAATTAAGTATATATCATTATCTCGGCCGTCGGTGGATAGATGTCTAACATTTTTTTTTTCACCATTGCTAAAGTGGCGGCGCTTCTTCTGCGGTTCTCATCGAGCAGGATGCACGACGATGTCTGGCCGGGTTAAAGGATACGAAGGATTGATTAGTGCCCTCCTATGTTTTGAACCGTAGGCGATAGCTTCTTCTGTAATATGAAGGCACTCGGCGTCTCTGGCCAGATAACTTGATTTTGAGCTTCAATCATAGATGAACCTTCTGATATTTCTTTGGACTAAGCGAATCCCTCCTGCATCCGTCAATTTTTAGGCAAGTTTTATTTTTGATCCGGTGCAAATGTGGGTGTCGACATGCCAGCAATCGCAGATAAGGACCTCATTGATCGGTGTATTGCTCTGTACCCCTTCTGTTGGTATTGCTCTGTACCCCTTCTTGCTGTTTGCGCAAAATTGACTGGGCAGTTTTATGTGACAGAACTATAAGAAGGAAACATAATTAACGGAAGGAGACATATTTGACGTTCTTGCTGAAGCATTCAAGGTGCAAGATAGTCAAACTCAACCTGCCATTGTAAGGAAAATTTTTAAGTCGATTGTACATTCTCTGCAGTTGTTTTTGTGTACATAGATAACCTTGCCATTTCAGAAGCTTTGCATAATAGCTTGCTCTTCTGCTAATGCATCTGCCACTGCCAGTACATATACGAAAAAGAAGTTAAATAATAAATTAAATAGCTAATGCTTCATGATGTTTCTTAGCTGTGCGATAGGGCAAAATTACCAATGTCCGTGGTTTAACCAGCTAGCGCACAAAGCAAGTTGTTTCTCTGACTCCTTTGATTATAGATCGTGATGTGTGCTACTCTAGGCACGGATTCTTAGACTTATATGGACACGATGTCTTCACTGTATTGTAGATAGCTGGTACAGTATCAGAGTCTAGGAAGATTGAAGTCAGCATAGCAAATAGATGTGTTTCAATGCTGCAAAGAGTGATTCATCTCAAGCAATATAATGCTAGATATTAATATGTAGAATCCGTTTTATTGAAGGACTGGAGTTCAGCTTGGATATGTTCTTCTATACTCTCTAAATAGAGTGTTGTGACCCCAGAATTTCATGGAGTTTTCTCCACTTACTCTGCCCGGCAAATATTGACGCTCTCCAGCACCTTCGAGTGAGCTTGGTATTTTATATCTTCAGTGTATTCAGTGTTAATTACAAATGTTTTGGGTCTGGCTGTGTGTATCTGATGTGGTAAGTAAATACATGAGTGCATTTACCTTTTAAGATGGCGTTGGCACCTTCAACAATGTTTCTTTTCTTCTACGTCAATCTAACGTCTAGTCTTATTTTATGTTTTTGAGTTAAATGCCTGAGTATAATCTGATATTTTAATTCTAGTGTATCATTCCTTGCATACCCATGAATATCATGCACGTTTGTTCTTACTTCAATCTTTTCAGGTGTTAATATCTTCGCTTGGATATGGCAAGTTGACAAACATTGGCATTGATTTGGAATTCCCATTTTGCAAGGCGCCATTTGCAGGAATTACTGCAAAGGCCATGGGAACTACCGACCCTAGGCAAGTCACTGTAATTCCCCATTGTGCCTGTGAGGTTATCAAAGCTTTGCCATATCTTTTCTATTATATTATAATAATCTGGTCTCCTTCTTACTTTCCCTTTTTTTTTTTTGCTTATACCCAACACAGATCGTGTAAACATGGAGAACATATGATCTGGTCTGCCCTAAGACGCCGATTTTTGTTCTAAGAGTTCACGGTAAGCTTTCTGCTTCTATCTCTTTGTTTTTGTAGAAGCCTCTGTTTTGTAGTTTTCTTAAATCATTGTCATGTTGGATTGAAAATCCATAGGCACTATAATGGAGCTTTTCGCTATATTTGATGCGTTGTGATGTGGCATACTGAAATAGTTGCACAACCAGCTTCTGGAATAGTTGCCAAAGAAGCTCATCTTACAATCCTAAATCAAAAGGCGGTTCCTTGGTTTTTGCACTTTCAGAAATATATTAGTGGCCAGTTACATTGATAATGGACGGAATTTTGAGATATATTATGCCAGCCCCAATTTTGATAATGCCACATGCATTTAATGAAATGTACCTTTCAGAAACTCTACGCTGGTGAGTTGTTTGTCGAATTGCAAAAGCCCATCGCTAACTAGTTTTATTTCCTTGCACAGTAGTAAATTGTGTGCATGCAACTGTTTGAGTATTAAGAAATTTAGGCTGTTCGAGTAGTAAGTGCTGTGAAGCAAGGAAAGGAGCTTAAGCATTGGAAGGCAGATCCCTTCTAACCCACATTTCAAGTTTTCTTGGGACGATTGCTGCTTCTTTCTATGATTCCTTAAGTCAAATTTCCAAGGAGTACACCAACGGTCCAGAAATAAACATTTAGTATAGGACGTCCTACAATGTTGGAGGTCCTCCAATGTGTGATGCAGGAAGTGCATTTCACTTGCAATACCCTTTTCATTCTTCTTGGTGAGACATAATGTCTCACCCTAGAGTTTGAAGGCAAAGCCGAATTGAAATACAAACACGGCATTAAAGTGTAGTCTTTAAAGACGAACTTAAATTGAAAGGGTTAATCTATGCAGATAAAGGAACCAACTTGGAACTGAACTTATATACAGTTTGCTTTGACTGCAGGCATGGGTAAGAGACTCTTCATGGATCCCAAGTTTTGATGTATCTGTATTCTGGCTGGATTTAGCTGTGTAGGAAATGGGTCTTATACAAGACCAAGTAATAGAAACACAAGCAAGGCTTTCAGGCTATGGATGTGCAAAAGGGTGATCAGGCTTCCAGCTCCAAGTGCGGATTCTAAAGGGCCAGGTTTAGATGTGGGTTTAGAAATTCCTGTCGGGAGAAACCACGGCGGATTCTAAAGGGCATTGCTGGCATAGGTTTCTATGTTGCCTGTGTACATTCTTGAGTGGGATATAGGATTTGTTCTGGGCCAGTGTAAATCTGAAAGCTATATGCCGTTTTTGAAGAAACGGCGAGAAGGCATGCAGTCTCAGATTTGCCTTATCTCCTTCTATTTGCCTTATCTCCTTCTATTATGTTTCGATTCTTACAAATATATTCTAACAGAAAAGGAATCGGAAGCTTCTAACTGTGTTGGAACAGCTATGGTGAGCAGCTATGATGGAGGGCTTTGTCGGAGCATGGTTGATCCCATCTTTTTCTTCTATGGCTTCCAAAATGGAGCGCACATCCATAGAGCTTCAGGAAGGTCTTTCTTTCTGCACTTTCTTTGTTTCTTAGTGGTATGTGTTATTGTAGTATCATGAGAAACAGTACAATGCTCTTTCTTTTACGCTTCCATACTCTCTGTAACGTTCCCTCTGTGATCCGGCTGGAGATGCAATGATGCTCTTCATTAATTTTGTGTTTGTTTTTGCAGTGATGGATTCTCTTGGATCAATTCCCTTGCTCAAGCAATTGCCAGGTGAATCAGTGAATCAGTTAGAAGGTCGCTGGCTATTCAGACAATGGACTGTGGTAAGCTCATGAGGAATCGGTGTTTGTTCTTCATTAATGTTTGATTCAAAGCTTCAATTTTGACCTTAGTTTTGTCATGCACATTTATTTCTCGTTGTTAACACAGCAACCAGTAACTCAGTTCGGCAAAGCCAGCTCCTTGCCATAACTGCGAACTTTAGAATGCGGGAAAAAAACCAACGAATTTAGATGCTGACATGCAAGATTAGGACCGCCGAATATATGAAGCCTTGGTCGCTCCGCCATAACTCAGACCTCCATCCTCAATGTTTCTGCTCGAAAAGGCATCACGTTCTTTATGTTCTTTTTACTTTGATCCCTATTTATTGCTGATCCAATACTTCTTGGCCCATTTTGGGGTTTGGAATCCAGAAATACAGAGTAGTCTTTTTCTCATCCCCATGATATTAAGATTTGGTTTTAGATCTAGGCTATGGTTGCTTCTGAGAGTGAAAACCAGGAAATTTAGTTGCAAGTTGCAGGCTACTCAGTTAAGAGTACTCCAGAATTTCCGAATAATCAATCTTTGATTTTTATTAAAGGTTTTTGGTAGACTTCATGGAAAGATATGCACGTCGGTGTAAATTGCAGTAGAAACATGTTGGAATGCTGTTGGAGAGGTTAATCTATGCGGACGACCATGCCCACTGTTCAAAGTGTTTCAGTCATGTAGCAACTTCTAAAAGACAATACATGATACATCATCTACAATTGTTAACATCATGTAGCAGCTATAGGTCTTATCATACAGATTATAATTGGGTTCAATTCTACAGATAATATGACTATTGTGATGTTCTTAATTGTATGGATATCTAATTAGCATGAAGGGATGTTGTACATTGCCTAGTTTCCAAGGTTCATAACTGTCTTACTAGCTGATTCTTCAGTAAAAGTTTCAACATGCCATACACTTCCACTAAGACATTGTTATGCTCTTTCAGAATTTCGAGTACACGTTGTCAAAGGTCATTCTGTATTAGTCTGCCCAGGATATAAGCCAGGCATCCTGATTTTAGCAGATGGAGACACATGTTTAAGCCATAAAGAGTATTCTCGCTCCCTTCCGTGTGTAACTGTAAAGAGAGTGCAATTGTTATTTGTGCAAAAGCAAGAGGTAATGTTTGATCTTATTCTTTATGATATGCAACTTTCTTTATGCATAATCTAGAGGTGAGAACATAAAAGGTTTAGATCATGTGTTCTCACTTTTATAAAATTAGGGAGATTTACAAACTTGAAAATGCAAAAGCAAGGTATATGATCTTGTGGCATATGCGCATAAATGCAATATTATAGATAAAATTTATTGATGGAGTGTATTTACTTGGTGTTGATGAGGTTGAACAGGGAGCTCTAGATTCCATCACTGATTTAAAGTGCGGGCATTACTGAAGCCCTCATTGGGGCCGAGATGATCACACACATGCATGATGGTAGAGGGGATTAAGTCGCTCAAATTATATACGCCCGAATTGGGTTGGACTTCAATGGAAACCTCCCCAACTTTCCTTCCTACGTGGAAACCTCCCCAGCTTTCCATTGAAGCCTGGGGAGGTTTCCAACCATGCTAACTCAGGGAGGTTTCCATTAGCGTAAAGTTTTCATTAGCAGCTCCTCATAAATGAACCTGAATTTAATGTTTGTGGCTAGATTTATTCCTTCCTTTTTTGTAGATCTTTTTCTATTTCTATTCCATATTTCTTTTTCCATAAAACAAAGCGCTATTCTTGAGCAGGCCCATTCTTCTGGCGATTTGAGCGACAGAAATTGCTACGGATTTGCAGCTCAACCCAAAATTCATGGACAGCTTTTAGCTTCTTTGCAGTACTGCTTTGGGAGGTTTTTGGAGCCGCTTTGAAGCGCACAGATTCTGCCGTCTTTCTCCGAGCAAAGATATAGTGATGGGAGGTGGTTTGAAGCCTCCTGCCCCAAAATCGTCTGGCATAGCTCTCTGCTTCACTTATACGCCTGTTGTGGGACAAAGCACATCATAAGACTTACTTTGCAACCACACCAGATAAGGGCGGATCCCCATTACAGAAAAACCCAGTTTCTGGGTTTTGTCACGTAAGCAAAGCACAGGCCTCCAAATCAAGACCATTTTCATTGAAAATAGGTATTCCGAGCTCTCGAAGTGGAGCAAGAAACAAATTCATGATGATTAAACTCGCTACAAGACAGAAATCTATGGCGGAAACTGTGCCATGTCATCCTAATTCAGTTCCTGTAAAACTAATAGGAACGGAAATACTGCAGCCGGAATTGCCATGTGGCACAGGAACGCCCACAAAAGAGCCTAATGGAGATGGGCCCTAAGACTTACTTTGCAAATGGATTTTAATTTCGGCCATAAATAGGTTAAATTTTAACATTCTTGGGTTGAAACAGACATCTTCTCTGGATCTGCAACTACAATCAAAGAACCGGATTTAGCTACAACGGGTATCTTGGTTGGATCAAGAAAAGGAAGTAGGTCAGATTTACTAGCACGTAACCCTTCCTGGGCGACAAAATTTGAGATGGACCATCTCCTCCCTTTGGTAATCAATTCAACTGCGAAATCAAGCCGGAGCTTTTGCTCCACAAAAATCCTTCTGCTATCCGCGGCTCGACCCCAATTAGGTCTATTTATGCTTCAACTTTGCTCTGGGACAGCCTTTATCCCATCTTTAGAATTGAGGGGTTAAAATGCACGCACAATATTGCTCAAATAGCATCGGGCATCCAACATGCATCGTACCCATTGGAGCGTTTCTTTATATTAATTTGTTGCTTTCTATTTGATTTTCTTAAGAGACAATGGCGCCATTCATCTAATTCAAAAGCCCTTTGGTTTTGAGATATATTGCACAAAACCATCGATCATTTTGCTTATGCAAACACAATGCCACATCCTCTTGCCCAAATTTTGCGGGCTATGTATTTTCATTTGTTCAAATTTCTCCTCTTTTCTCCCCGGCTTGCTAGAGCTCGGACATGATAGCATTAGTTTTCACGCATCGATGGCCCAAACTTCCCATGCCATCGTTTTGATATCTTGAATGATGCGCAACATGATCAAACATTTTTGCGGATGGATTCCATCTTGGATCCACGAGGATCTATAGAGGTGCTTGAGAATGTTCTTAAGAAAACTAGAAAATGGCAAGTAGCACTTAGAAACTGTTGAGCAAGCCGGAGCTCAAGCGTAAGACAAAATAAAGAGTGCAGAGACGAATGAAGACCATCCTAGGGTTTGAAAAATCGTAAGCATGATATGCATATAATCTCGCATTGGCTTAGTCCCTCCATAAAGCTAATACTACCATTGAAGACAAAACCAAAACACTTGGAAATTCTCTCGGGTAAACCTTATTAATCTACATGTGATGTACTCAACCTCACTTTCTTTGCTTTTGATTTACCTTAGGTTGTATCATGTTCTAGCACCTTGTTTGAACGCATCATTGTCTTCTCAGATCAAAGTATTGGGGACCTCGGGAAAGAAAGATATTGAGGTTCACAAAAGGTCGCATGAACCCTTCACCTTCTTTGTGTGTTTTCTGTTCTAAACACCACTTTACTAGGGCCCCAGATGACCACGCACTGGAAGAAGCTTTCTTCTTTGTCTCTTTTAAAATATCCCGCTAAATCGATAAGCACAAACCAAAACCAACAGTTTTGAAGAACTCCCAAGGTGTCAAAGTCCAAATACACGAAGCCCAAAGTACTCAGATGAAGATTCCAAAGAAGATGATGATATTGTGCTTGATCAAAGCAGTAATATTGTTCTGCAAATTTTAATGGTTATAGTCTGCTAGTCTTATGTTTCATTTGAAGTTTGAGCTCTTTGGTATCCCTTATATATTTGCCTATTTATTTGTAGCAACTCAAGGAACGTTTTGTGGTAGTACAAGCCGTTGTGCCTGTTAAGGAGTCTTATACTTCAATCCCAGGCTTATGCAACTTGTAGAACCTTTACGCGAATTTGTGAATCTCTTTACCCTTTCTTTATAGTTGTAAAGACACTGCCCGAAAGAGGTTTGCGAAAGCTCTGGTCCTACAATATGTTGCTTCTGGAGACAGATTTATATTGATGTGTGTCTCATATCATTGTCATAGAACATGTGTTTGAGGTTGATGATCTAAAGGCATGGAAGACTGTGGTAGTTACTTTCTCCGCAGTGGCAGTAGGATATGTGGCTTTTGTAGTTGCTCCTTGGTATCTTTACGTATTTGTTTATTCGTTCTTGGGAACTGCAATGACAAGATTTTCGCTATTGGTCATGACTATGGACATAACTCATTTGCAAAAAGCCAACTTGTGAATGATGTTGTTCGGATGATATGGTATGCACCTCATATTCCCTTCAAGCAGAGTCGGAAATGGTATGCAGTTGAGGCACAGTTGAATGGAACAATTTATTGTGATAACAGTTGAATGGAACAATTTATTGTGATTACCCATCCTAATACTTTGCTTTGAATTCACTCACATGTATGCCACCTTAACCCATCCATCTTAAATCTTCTATTTTCGAGAATGAACATTATCAGAGGTGCAATGCAGACGTAATCCATGTGACCTTGGTATTGCAAAAATGTATGACAATTGCATGATCAAACAACAATATCATACTAGGTGCAGTGCTTCAATTTAGAAGCAGTCGTTCTAGTGAGCAATAGAAAGTAATATAGTTTCATATACCAATGCATCATAACAAGAGTAGTATTCAAACTTTTTGTATAGCATGGAAACTAAGTTGTAGATAATGGACACTTAGGATATTCTAAAAGGTGCAACCAATATACTCATGAGAATGTATTATTGTGTTTTAAAAAAATTATTTTTCAAGCACCCCTGCGAGTATTATAGAGATTTGTTATGTAATCACCAAATTGGAAAATGCATATCGTGTATTAGAGAGATCTGTCATGGAATCACCAAATTGAAAAGTGAGATCAGCAGTAGGGAAAAAACAGGGTCATCAGATGCTGCAGTTCTCGTTGGCCTACGTTTTTTCATTTCCTTTGTCCTTTTTAACATGCACTAGACCCACCCTGTCACGAAGCGCCCTTGTTGAACCTACTGGGGTTTCGACCATAAGAAAATGAGAGGGACCTTGTTGAACCTATGGGGCTTCATTCAACCATAGGGGCTTCATTCAACCATAGGAAAATCAAGATGGACTATAAACATTCCATGGAAACCTCCCCTAGTTTCCTTGGAAAATTGGGGAGGTTTCCATTAAAATATGTAAAAAAAGGCCGTAATTAATAAAGGCAGTCATTAATAAAGGCATGTTTACGCAACCACCGAGATGGATATTAAAAAAGCACGTGGATCGAGGCGGATCGTGGAGGGCTTTTTTTTCTAATTTTTATGGGAAACCTCCCCAATTTTCCATGGAAACCTCCCCTGTTTTCTTATATGGAAACCTCCCCAGGTCTACCAGGAAAGTTGGGGAGGTTTCCAGTGAAAGATGGGGAGGTTTCCATGGAAACCTCCCCTATTTTCCAAAATGGAAACCTCCCCAAGTCTACCTGGAAAGGTGGGGAGGTTTCCATGGAAAGGTGGGGAGGTTTCCTGGAAGATTAGGGAGGTTTCCAGGGAAAGTTGGGGAGGTTTCCATTGAAAGTGGGGGAGGTTTCCATGGAAAATTGGGGAGGTTTCCATTGAAGTCCAACCCAAATCGGGCGTAGAAAAAACCATCGGGATTAAGTGGTGAGGTATGGAACCATTAAACAGACCGCTAATAGTCTTATGGGGCATATGACGGCTTCCCAATTTATTATGCAGGTAAAAATGGTTCCTAAAGTAATCAGCATAACTCAAAGAAATAGGATCCCGAGAATGCACATATAAATTTGGGTACCAAGCCCCTAGCATATGAAACTCAGTTTTGGACTTGAGCTTGGATTCATCCGATTTGATAGCATTGACAAGTCTGGCCTTAACATAAACAGGGTTGAGTCTGTTATAAGAATGGGGCGTCAAAAAGGACTAAAAAGGGGCGGCAGAGGATGAAGGAGGAGGATTAAATAGGTGGGTTTCTATATATTTTCCCTTTGTGGCCGTCAATCTGGCAGAAACAAATCTTAGAGCAGCACACAAGGAATGCCCAATAATGATAATGCTTTGAATCCCATAAAATTTTGCAGTTTTTTGCACTGCCTCATTTGCAGCACTTGAGCAAACTAGGTGATATGCATAAATAAAAATTGTCATTTGTAAATATAGTACATGGACATTCGTTCTTTCTATGTGCCATAATAACAGTTAGCATAATTTGATGCCAATGGGCCAACTTTGCATTGTGCAGTGAGTGTTATGAAAGTACTTATGTGTGTGCTCAACTCAACACATGCATCAAATAATACTTTTAACCTTGACTTTTTTTATTTGCCCTTGTTGAGCAAGGTCACTTTAGCTTCTAACTTTCATGCCTAAATCTTCATACAAAAGTTTCCACTATATATGACCGGTCAACTTAGTTTCCACTATAGATGACCAGTCAACTTTGTACACTCCTGTTTAGTCCATTGTTCAAAAAAGAAATTTGTTGATAGTGCGCTCCATAATAAGGAGATAGAAGAACAAAGAAATTCATTTTTAATTTTAAGATTGGGCATCAATGCATGTCTCTTCTTTAATATGCATAGTTAGGGTTATCTCTACGACTATGTTCCCTTCATGCACATGCATATGTGCATAAACTTTTTGATAAAAATAGTTGCCCAAGAAAATTGAAAGGCATGTGTGTATATGTGCTAGCAAATTTGTCGAGTTCTTTCTCCCTCCCGACTCGTTAAGGAGATAATTAATGTACTTAACGTCATCTTCCCTTCTCTCTATCTTCTATGTGTCTATCTATTAATGCATGTCCACACACAAAGAATGCACTTCACATCAGATTTATCATTCCACCTATGAACATACTATATGAATCGACATCTTATTTAAACTACAAAAATCAAGAACCAGCCTGGAATCTCTCGTATGTTTCTTTTGCGATCCTATTTCTCTTTGGCTTTTACTTCAAAGTTTCGTTCTAACTTTATAATTGATTCACGTTCATGGGCATATGCTGATCTTCTTAATCTTGAACTTTACTTACAGATGTTGATAAACCATAGTTGATAAACCATAGTTGATCTTCTTAGCTTTGGATTTTACTCTCAGATCTCCATAACCCATGGCTCACAAACCCATTGATAATACAAAGACTTGTAATATGTATATAGAAACTCATGGGGGTGGTTACAAAATAGCATATCACATAGAAACTCATGGGGGTGGTTACAAAATAGCATATCAGATATAAAGTTTTGATCTTGGCCCTTGGATAAAAAGTTGGTGAGGTGGCATAGCTTAAGCCCTTGGATTTTGATGGGGGCATGCATGAGTCATGCATGGGGGCATGCACCCCATCTGTGAACCGTTGGATCAAAGAGGAAGGCGAAATCCTAACCCTTGATTTTTATGGGGAAGCTGCAAGGAAGGTGCGAAAAAAGTGAATTTGGTGTAGCAAATCTTAACCGTTAGATCAAAAGGTGAGCATAAATCCTAGCCATTAACTTTTTAGTATTAAATTAGTTTTTTGGGTTGCCCCTAAGGGGGCAAACCCTTGTTTATGTGGGTTTATGGCATATCCTATGTATATGCTAGAATATACCTAGGATATGCTGATGACTGCTCAAAACCTACTATTCGCTGTAAACTCTCGGTCACCTACGTTCTGGATCCAGGATGCTCCAACCGAGTAACTGGCAGGGCAAACTGAAGATTTTCCTTTCAGAATTTATGTCCGCAGTTGCAAGGATCGGAGCAGAAATAGAGGTTGTGGATCTTGTGGAACTTGATTCCCTTAGTTTCGCAGCTTGTTGGCATCCGGGCATCACCGGGTCTATCTGAGCAAATGTAAACGCATTTACAATTCTTTGTTGAGCTTGTGGCAAATCCTTCCATTATTTTTATGGATGAGCCAACATCGGCAATGGTATACGGATCTGTCCGGTAGCATATCTGAGTCTATGGTCTTATCACTTCCCTTTGCATTCGGACGCTTAAATTTCCGGTGCCCTAGACTCTCCTAAAATAAGCCATTACGTGATAGATATGATTGTGGGCATAAACTAATGGATCAAAGTTGATTTTTTGGTGAAGGTCAAGAGAGGATCCGGCAAAGGCAAGTCGGGGCTCTTGCTTTTTTGCATTGCTAGATTTAACTCATTGTTTATGAGGAACACATAACTATTATCCCTCGGTTTTCTTTTGCGGCGTTTAGATCAAAGCATCGAGCATGCAACATTTTTACGAGATGTAGATTCACTCGTGCGGCGCTCGGAGATTGAACTCAAGAGCACAAAAAGGTATTTCTCTGCTTGCATTCTTTATATCAACAATTTGTAGCGGCTCGAGTTGTGCTTGCCATTTGTGATTTCGGTGATTCCATTCCTAGTTTATCCTATGTGCTTGTGATTGTAGATAGGTAGCTTGTGGCTGTAGATAGGCGAGCAAGTCGGCAATGCTTGGAGCAGTAATGCGGGGGTGCTCAAATGGTTTTGGCATGGTACTTTGCTTATGAAAACAAGCTGGCTGCAAAATATTCTTTTGTCGGATTTTAGTGCTTGTTTTGCAGCAAGAATTGTATAACGATTACAAAACCGGTGAAGGCAATTGACATGGAACTTAGCATGATGAATCCTTTGGTCGAAATTGAGGTGTCTACAGAGGTTTGTCGAAACAAAGGAATGACATTAGGCATAGTAATCTTTTGAATATAGTAAAATTGGGATCGATGCTATCTTATACTCTGCATTGTGTTTTCCCTATTTTCATTTGCTCCAAGCACTATATGTTGTATTGCCAATTTAAATCGTAAATTAAATGCCGGTTTTGCACTACACGGTCACGATTCTCGAGCCACCATTAGACTACAAATCCATTTTGTGGCTGATCATGGTATCCATCTTAAAAGAGTTAAATTTATATGGACTTACGCATGCCCCGTAAGTCATTATGATATTCTTTCAAAGCATTGGATGAGTTACCAACATGAGAAATTTCATTTGATTTTGGGGATTTAAGGCCTGCATTTTGCATTTGTTTGGTAGCTTTTAAAAGCCACAGTAGAATGCCTTTCAAGTCTAATGCCATCATATTGATAGAGTTACAACTACAACTCCGTATTCCACTTTTTGTTAATAGTTTTATTTTCCATGTCATCAAAAGCATGTTTGGATGTTAATTTTACTAGTGTTGTTGACATTTTTGTGCAGGTTAACAAATGAGGAGTTGATTTTTTGTTACACATGGGTTAGATGGACTAGCTCAATTTCTTGATGTTGAAGCTATGGTAAATGCTCTTCTAAACTTATTTATTGTTCTATAACGATTCTTTTGTAAAATCGTGCATGTTACAAGTAGGAATTTTAATGCTATAAGAAACAACTGGGAAAGTTGACGGAAAATCAGAATGCGTTTTTTGAAATGCATTACATTCATTATTGAGTGCAAGGATCATGTTGCATCTAATAGAACAAATATGATGGCAAATATGTGCATTAGTTTTCCTGTTGAAATGAACTATTTGAAAAAGTTATGATAGAGGAAAGTCAAGCACGGTTGTGTCAACTGGCTAAAGTGCAAGATTTATGAAAGTTGACCCTTAACTTCTCCGTTCTTTATACTTCCAGGCAAGATGATCAAGATTTCTCAGTCAGCTATGTCAGCAGAGTTTGAAGGATGTCAAGGGCAGGACATTACCCATCTACCCATCTGGCTTAAGGTTATCTACCCATCTGGCTTAAGGTTATGGTGAACCTGGCTTTTTCTTCGTAGCTGCCCTTTCTTTTTGCACTTCATGTTTTGCATAGGTGGTGTAAAAAGGTGTATGCTAGTTTCCCTTTATTTGCATTGGGTTAGGATAATGAACTCATGGTGTGCACATTTAGGAGTCCACAGCGAGATTGTTTACAGTAATAGGAGGTATGTACAAGTAATAGGAGTTATGTACAGAGCAATTGTATTGGTATGTTCATTTAGGAGTAGACATGAAGATTGTTTACAGTAATAGGAGGTATGTACGGAGCAATTGTCCGGCCTAATGTATTTTGTAAGCAACAAATCGAGTTGTCTTTTGTGAGCAACCTCTTTTGCAATAATGTTAAGCCTTTCATTAGAAGGTTGCTCAAGTCATTCTATAATCCATGACATGGCGGAGATTGATGAAGCGACTATTTAGACCACCGCTTGGCTTGCTGGGATTGCAACTCCTAAGCAAGTAGGACCTTTGGGCACTACACTATACGAATAACATATTTCTAATATAATAACAGCCTTTCTACTCACTCCGGCATCTTGAAGTGTCTAAAAGATATGATACTTTTAACAAGGATGACTAAATGGATTATGTTTTGATTGTTCGTCATTAAGACTGACTGCACTATAGAATCGGGGTAAGTGATGAGGTAGAATCATGTAGAAATTGTTAGTGGAACTTAATCTCGCATAATTTTAATCATCATTTGGTGATCACAGTTTTTGCAAATTGTGTGATAGTATGTGTAGCTGAGTTTTTTTGCGTACTATCACAGTTGACGCATGGCTGTGTATAACATACTTTTGCACATTGTGGAATATAATTTAAGCAAGGAATTTGAAGCGCTCGAATGATAGCCTTCGTTTTTCTTTTTGCAGAAGAGCAAGCTGTGATATGCTCATTGACAATAGAGACAAGCATGGCAAGTGTGTACCATATTGTAATTTGCAACTTGCTACAGTTTCTCGAGTTATTTAAGTCATTTAATAACAAGTCTATTTGTATGTATGTAGAAAAGTAGCCACATTCATCGCAATTGTAGGTTTAGAGGTCTCCATTTGCACCTCTACTTTATGCAACTTACTACATTTCTGACTCCAGTTCCTTCTTTAACAGTTTGTAAAGCATATTGGAATGTTTTTGAATAGCCCTTGTACAGCCATAAAATTGGATCATCTAGACAACAAATGCTCTATCTATAAGTTAATGTTCATATTTGTGATGGTAGAGCTATCTAGAAACAACATCAAATGACTCGGCTATTTTTACCAGCTCTGGAATAACCACATGAACAAATTGTTTAAATAAGAGCAACTAATTACACAAGTACATTGATTATATCGCCCTTCACAATAGACATAATTGCATAGTTTAACATGATTGAATCATGGTGTAAAAGAACAATCATATGACATACATCCTTGAGGACATCATGCAACATTTCAATCATGTGTGTACCCCTAATAAATAAGTTGTGTTAATGTCCAATATGCAATAAACATATAATTTGATGCCAAGGATAATTACATTCTTAGACATTGATATACTTTTCTATTTTGCTACCGACATACAGATATAGAGCGCCGCCTTTATCAAACATTGTTGTAGAAGTACTTATATGATTTTGCTAGAAGATTTTATCATTTAGCTTTTGTCACGTATTTGCACAGCTTTATAGACATACTGATTAATACTTTTGCCTTTGGCTTCTTCAGCTAAAGTTTGACTTCTTTAGCAATTGATATGCGATGTTGAGTCTTAATAATCACGCTTTATTTGTCTTGCAGGTTATTTTTGGCCTGTACAAAATTTGCCATCATATATGGATGCCTCGATATTGCCCAAGATGTACCTTGCTATAGGAAGGTCCTTAAGATCGTGTGTTTATTGATATTCTGCCCAACGTTCATTAAACATCTTGGAACATCATAATCTGCATTTTATTGACAATAATAGGTCTGTTTGCATCTGCATCGTGATGCAACTTCTTTACCAATATTACCAAAGCACGAATTGGTCCTTTTGTACCATTGGGTCCTCTATTCTTAATATTTGTATGCATTCACTAAGAAAATGAAAGCATGTATTCATACAGGCCCTGTACAATTTCCATTACTAATATAACTACAAAAAGCATTCTTCATAAATGGCTAATATGTTTTAGACAAAGATCATAATCACGTCAATCCTAATTGGTCTAGGTAATGAGCTTTGCAAGCCTCTTCTTGGTCCATGTACAATTCATAAACAAAACAAAACAACACAAAACAAAACCCCACGTTCAAACCATTAATAAGCCCCGACACATAAAATGACCCAACAAGAACCATGAAAACGAAACGACAACAAGAAACATGAAAACACATTCTCGGGCCACCGTAGGGCAACCCTCCGTGCGCAGCACCTTGTTTTTTTATAAAGGAGGTGAGGTGGCACCCTCATTAATAAAAAAAAGTAATGAGGTGGCAAAGCATTTATTAGTGGACATTCTAGGAAACTTCCTTTTGTTTAATCGCCTTCAAAAGCACGTAGTTTGCGGTAGAGGCATCGGATGAAGATGCGGCCCACGCCGTTGGATTCCTCTCATCGAGAGCTTTCTAATGAGTGGTGTTTTGACACTATTTTGTCGCAGTTGGAGCCAACATGATCGAACATTAAGAATATTTTTGGAATCTTCGAGTTTCAAGGAATCTATGGTGAGTTGGGGGAATCTAGGAGAATCTTTATAGGATCTTAGGGAATCCATACGAATATTATGAGAATCTTAGAGAATCTATCGGAATCTCAAGAGAGCATCTTTGAGAATGTAAGGGAATCTTGATAAAATCTTTAAGAACCTAGAGGAAACTTGATGGAATCTTGGGGAGTCTAGGGGAATCTTCATAGAATCTATGGGAACTAGAGGAATCTCAAGAGAATCTATAGGAATCTCAAGCACTTCTTTGGGAATCTAGGGGAATCTTGATAAAATCTTTAAGAACGTAGAGAAATCTTAATGGAATCTTAGAGAATCTAGAGGAATCTAGGAGAATCTTGATAGAATCTTGATAGAATCTTGAAGAACCTAGAGGAATCTTGGAGTATTCTTTTGGAATATAGGGGAATCTTTAAAGAATCTTAGGGAGTCTCAAATAAATCTTTGGGAATCTAGGAGAATCTAAAGGAATCTTCATAAAATATTTAAGAATCTATGGGAATCTTAATGGAATCTCGAAGAATCTAGGAGAATCTTGATAGAATCTTGGAGAATCTAAAGGAATCTTGGGGCATTCTTTTGGAATCTATGGTATTCTTTAGAGAATCTTTGGGAATCTCAATAAAATCTTGGGGAATCTCCATAGAATCTTAAGAATCTAGGGGAATCTTTGTAGAACATTAAGAATCTAATAAAACCTTTGGGAATCTAGGAGAATACCCGGGGGGTGCACCTCTATATATGGACAGATGGCATCTGCGTTCGAGGGGTCATAGAAAAACCCCTGTATACGGCTTTTTGGAGTAGAAAAACCCATACCATACGGTTTTTCGAACTAACATACAATATAGACCCTATCCGTAGATTTACGATTGATTGTGCCAAATTATATAATCCCTTTCCGACTTTGTACCTTTTGTGAAGACCCTTTGTGCCAAATTATATAATCCCTTTCCGACTTTTGTACCTTTTGTGTACCTTTTGTGCCAAATTATATAATCCCTTTCCGACTTTGTACCTTTTTCCGTCAAATGGATCAGCTCCCCAAATCGATCATCTACGGAATCTCTCCTTCCCGCCCGTATGAGCTCCCGACCGTATACCTACGACCAAGGCAATAAAAAACCCCTAAAAGTTCATTCAGTTGGTACGTACGTGACCATTGAGTGAACCCCCCTTGGGAGAATATAAGAGAATCTCAAGAGAATCTTTGGGAATCTAAGGGAATCTTCCTAAAAGTTTTGAGAATCTAAGGGAATCTTGATGGAATTTTAGAGAATCTAAGAGAATCTTCATAGAATCTAGGAGAATCTTCATAAAATTTTCGGGCTTTATGCAGTCCCTCATATTACAAACACTTGTATATAGATATAGATATAGATAGATAGATAGTTATGGGTTACCTACTTAGTTAGAACGATTCTAAACCACAAGGTTTTGTCATCATGACAATTCCTTTTGTCTCAAAAGACTATTTGATTACTATAATTCTTATTTTAGATGTACCTTGCATGTACTATTCTTTTATATTCTAGAGATTCCTCCTTTCTTAGTTATTTAAACTCTTGGAATATTCCTACCAATCGAATTGATGCCATCGTAACAAGTTGGCCGGACTTGCTAGATTACTTCTTTTCTTTCGGTTGGATTATTCTTTTGGAGGTACTAGATTTATACGTGGTCAACAATTATCCTAGTAATGATTCCTTCTTAGCGAGGTGATCAATCTCACCAAGTGGTTTCAATATGTTGGATGTCTGTTAACAATCGTGTATAATTTTAGTTACTCCTATGCGTTTCCTTCCCAATACTTGACGCTTAGCTCAATATTGGGGCAATCCTTTCAGCGAGAATATCTGGAAATGCCTTCTAATCCCAATATGGATGTTACCGTCCATACATTTAACCTACTAGGCCCCATGGCCTTAGATCCTCGAGCTTGCTAGAAGCTCATCCACTCGTTGCTTGCTTGAAGCAGCAAGGTAACGTTCTTCCGAGTCGCTCAATACTTCAGTTTCCTTGACGGTGGCTCCTCTTTGATGTAGAGGTTGACTTTGTTCGTTAGAAGCCTTCCATTGCTGGTGGCTTTGATGGTGTGGTTGATCATTTGAAATCTTCCATGCCGCTTTTCAAAAGCCTGAAGGTGGCGCCGTTGAAAAAGATCTTTCATGTTGAACTCTTTGTCTTGGCAGCTAAAGGACGACTCTGTATCCGATATTGTTTCTTCGACTCCATCGACGTCTCATACGTCGAGTCCTCTTGTCGTTATCATGTTGCCCGAATAGTGTTGAGGATGTTGATTGCTTCACCCCTGCAAATTGCCTGACATCTCTTCGTTTGATCTGTTATGCTATGGGAGGGAAGGAATAACAAGGGAGCTATACATGCAAAGCATATAGCTTACATAATTACAATTACTACTATAGCTATTAGGTCCCCCTTGTGCCTCCCTTCGAGTTGCACACCTACTTCTTGGCAATGTCATCGGTGTTCCTCCCGGTGCAATGGTGTTGACGATCTATATCCTCCTATTTGTACGTCAGCTCGTACTCCGGGTAGCTTGTTGATATACTTGGGCCCTCCGATGTTTGTCGGTTGTGGGACAACACGCTTTGCATCACATTCTAACTAAAGGTGTGCTGGTCGTTGATGCTTCGACATTTCGGTCTGCTTCCTGATCCTGTTCTCGGGCGGTAATTGTTCCCCCCCTTCATGATACTTGAAGCTATTTGGAGGCGTCTCTTGAGGCTGTGCGCGATTCCTTTGGCTATACTCCTCTGGAGTTGTTCTCTTCTGCAGTTGTTCTTTGAATCGCCCATCCTTGGGTTCACCAAGTTGCATGCAAGTCCGCGTGCAAGTCATCGGCTCGCCTCACCTAGTTGCTTCTCCATCGAGCTTCCAAACTTCCTTGTTTGATCCCCTCGATCACATGGCTTGGACGTTGTCACGTTCCTCAGTCTTTTTGTCTTGAGGTACCTTCCGGTGGCTTTGATTGTGCTCGTCAGTTTTGATCCTCCTGTTGCCTCTAGGGAGCTCGTGGAAGAAGTCGGTTGCTAGCACTTCTCCAGCTTTCAGTTCCTGACCTTTGTCCCTCTATGCATGTCGGTCTCTCTGTCAAGTAAAGCATCATGGCTCTTCTCCCTGCTGGCTATATTGTCGGGATGATGGATCCTTATATCTGCGCAGGCGCTTGACCCTTGAGTTGAAGAAGTACCTGCCTTAGATATACTCTTGTCGTTGAATAGCCTGGCTATTATCTTGAACTCTCTTTTTGCCGAAGGTGCTTCAGTTGCTATCTTTGTCGCTAAGGTGTCGAATGGTTCTACCTTGGGCGTTTGATGTGCCACATGTCGGAGATATGATCGGCTTCTTCTCTTCTAATTACTGGTAGGAGTACCTGACGAAGCCATCACCTAGTTGTTGAAGGCATATCTCCTCGTCGCGGTGCCTTTCGTAAGTGCATCTCCATTTAATACACGTGTCATAGCGCATCACCCTATATTACCACAAGGTGGAATTATGGTCGTAGGGATGTTGCCTTCTTAGTTGGTTCGTTGATGTCGGGTCGTTCCTCCTTCTATTGTTGAGGCCACTCGTATCATAAGTTCGTCAAGTGTTGCCGCAGCCACAAGATGTAGTGTTGCGCCTTGACGATGTCCTGGTGCCGCGCTGATGATCTTGACATGACCGGTGTTGTCTCTTGTTCTGACATTGGGTGGACGAGCGGTCTTCTACTTGAGAGCACTTCCCGAAGTATTTGGAGTCGAAGGTTTGCTTGGGCTTTGGTCGTTTCTCCCTCGTACTTGCTCTTCCATTTTGATCTTGGGCTATAGTTGTGCTTCCTTTCTTCCTCATTTGGTAGTCGAAGTGAAGGAGCTTCCTGATCTAAGCGCTAAATCCGTAAAACATGACTTTAAACTCATGTTTCTCCACTATATCTGTGAGCACCCGAGATATACAATAGATATATATGCATTTACATTGGGATTTTAATTCATCCACTTTTCCAAAACAACCAATTAAAAATCTACTTAAATGTTTATACTCCTTTAGGGTTTCCCTCCTCCTATCGCAGCGTTTGATCCGCCGGTTTTTTTGCATCTTCTTCGTTCTGGTTGACTCCGGGATTCCTTGAGATGCTGCTACTATTGTTGAGCTTCATGTCTGATCCGAGCTCGTCACCCCAAGTTGCGAAGAGTGTTCGTCGATGTGATCCCTTGAAA
Source organism: Isoetes taiwanensis (assembly GCA_021234155.1). Taxonomy (NCBI): domain Eukaryota; kingdom Viridiplantae; phylum Streptophyta; class Lycopodiopsida; order Isoetales; family Isoetaceae; genus Isoetes; species Isoetes taiwanensis. The sequence continues at coordinate 191,062 of JAJEKV010000278.1, forward strand.
AAGATGCTCCTCCTTAATGTGTATGTCCGTCGTGTAAGGAATGCGGTGACCGCTCAACGCCCCTATATGCGGTGTGTCGTTGCAAGGTTGCCATGTGTCGCGTGCCATTGATCGGTTGAGTAGGATCACCGGCTGTTGCGGTCGGGCGTTCTTGAATGTCTTCAAGCTCACGAGATCGCGTGGTCGGTAGGCGGGCATTGTCATTCCTCCGTAGGTTGAATTTCTCGAAGCGCCCTCGTTGATTGGGCTTTGCTTCATTCGAGGTGCCTCTCTTGTGCCCGGAAGTGTGGTCATCTCCATTGCACCTACCCTAGCTCCTTCTGGTTGCCTTTGCGTGATTTGTACCTGCTGGCTAGGTCGTCTCCTCCGTCCTTTGGGTCCTATCCATTCGAGTCTTGCACTCCTTGGCTGACGTAGCAAAGTCGTCCTTCCTTTGGTTTCTAGGTGTTTCTGGGTCCCGAATTCTTGTTCGAGCGGAATATTCTCCTCCTTGATCTTGCCCCTAATGCTGATATAGGCCTTCAAGTTGGAGATGTTCCTTCCCTGATATGCGTCTCCTCCCCCTCATGGTCTCCTACCTTTTGGAACCGATGAAAGTTCTCCTGCTGGTGCAAGGGAGCTGGAAGCTCGTCCTGGTCAGCCTTAGGTGCTTTGTGGTTGCCTAGCTTGGTTGCTCCTTTTGTTGACGTTGCATGACATTCGCTTGAGCTGTTGGGCTGCAAGGTCGTGGTTGTCTTCCCTCCGGTTTCTATACGCTCCTGTGTCGCCATGACTTCTCTCCTCGATGAAAGATTATGCCCTCTGACCTTAGCACGTGATGCCAACGTGGCATCGATGTCTAACGTCTTCCTGCACCTGTATTTTGCTGCCTTGCGTTCTTCCATTTGAAACTCATGTGCGTCGAGTTGGTGAAGGCGTCGAGATCCTCTTTCTGATGTGACCTCGTGGACGTGGTAGCCGGGAGGTTGACATCTAGAAAATTCTTGATGCCGTTGGTTACCAAATATTCTTCCCATTTGATGAAGATTGATGATAGGCCGGTGGTGTCCTGTTCTACTCGTTTGTCAGTTGAGGTGTTTGTCGTTGTGCTTCCCTCTCTTGGGTCTGCCTTTTCGGTCTCCTCTCGTTATCTGTCTGTACATCAGCTGGGACTTCGATGTCTTCAAGAAGTTGCGCCTCTAGCTCTTCTGCGGCTCTGGCCTCAGTGCGAAAAGCAACGCTCGTATATTCTAGAGTCTAAGGGTCTACTTGAAGGGCTCTCCTACAACATTGGGCTCTATAAGCAAGCAAGATGGCTCGAAAGCAAAGATTATGGAGACATATCTATAATCTACAAGTCTATGGACATTAGGACGTGTGGTATGGCATGAAATGAGGTTTGTTTTGCAAAGCCTTCATGATGTTTGAGGCATACTCTAAGGTCCTAGCAAAGTTGGTTTGGGGGTCCAATCTCTACACATGGAGTGACTTGGGCAGCTCTAGACTCTAGCTCCTTTCTAGGTATCCTGGCAATAGGGAGTGTCAATGTGGCGGCTATATAAGTCAAACTCTATTAGAAGGACACAAGAATTAGGTCAAGGTTTATGCCTTTGGCATGAGCAGAGGTGATGTACCAACAGTTGGACTTGGGTTGCTATGATGAGGTCTAGATGACTATAACAAAGGGGTGTTCTTGGGCACTTCTATCTAGGAGTAAGGCATCAGCTTTGAGCCGAGAGCAATACTTGCGAGGTACTAATGGGGTATGCTTCTATTTACAAACAAACCACAGTTTGGAAAAACAATTCAAGGGTTTGAGCAATTTTGGTCATTTTGAGCTGGGGTTTGACATTTATAGCCTAATTTGAGGTCATAAATGGATTCTAGACTGTCTAACGGTCCTATCCTATTGCAACAAATTTCAGGCGATTTGGAGCTCTGTAGCTCAAGTTATGGAGGTTCAAAGTTTGGAGGTCTCACACATTGCGCCCAGATAAAAAACGGGAGTTCCATTTTTGCTCCTGACGCGACTGATGAGGGATTTTCCAACTCCCTCCATCATTCAGATAGTGTGGCATGTGGCAGATTTTGGGCTCTGATAGAACAAGAAGGCATAATAGATGCAAGGCAAAATGAGAAAGCAAGCTTGAATTGCAGCCATGTAAAAGAAGCGTGAATTGCAGCCATATAAAAGAAAAGTGGAATGGAGAATGTGAAAGAAGAAAAGATGGCTAAAATATGAAAAGGAGTACACAATGGAAATAAATAAAAAAAGGCAATATGAAAGTGACCAAGATAATGAAACGTGGAGCATGGAAGAGGAAAAAATGAATAAAGATATAAGGAAAAGATGGGCAACCCAAACTTTTATTAAGATGGGAAAATACAAGAAACTCCTCAAGGGAGTGTTACTCAGGTCATCATTATGGGGGAAGAGGTCTCTCACCTCTCTTCCCAGGGCCTGCCACTACCCTCTCTCCATGGGACTTCCATGAGCCAAAGAGGAGGAGAACAAGTCCCCTCAAGATATTTATAATTTTTTGAACAACTTGGCCATCCACTTGGCATGATCTTGGCACTCCTTTTTTACACCTCATCAATCCTTTGTTTTTTGTCTTCTTCTTCTCCATAACCAAATTTGTCTTTTTGTTTAACAACTAACACAACTTAATATGGGCCCTTGGATTCTAACAACAAGCACAAATGAATCTGGACCCTTGATCTTCACCCCCCCTTTTAGACCTTGATAGTGTTCTTCTATGCTGACCCCGATTTTGCCAAAAATCGGGTCAACAGCGACGTGTGAGACATCGACTCTAATTGGGTTAAACTTGTCCAATTTGGGTGATATGAGGGTCTAATCATGCTAGACTCATCGAGTTAGGCAGAATTGACCCCTTACTTGGTCGATTTGGAGGTGTTTTAGTCTAGTTTAGGACTAGTTTAGGTATGAAGGTCTCACATGTTGCGCCCAGATCAAAAATGAGAGTTTCATTTTTGCTCCTGGCGCGACGTGTGAGACATCCTCTCAAATTGGTCTAAAATGTCTGTTTTGACTAAAACAAAAGCTGGAACTTACTAACTCAACTTAATTAAGTAAGATTACCCACGTTACTTAGTCTAAAACTCTTTATATTAACAAAAATTTTCCGTCATTTACAAAATTTTACTGTGGATCTCCCTTGTTGTAGCTGGCAAGCTGCATGTCCTTCTTCATTAGTGTCACCCTCTTCGCATGAACTGTGCAGGCTGTCGAATCTTCAAAATATTGGACCATCTTCTGCTCTGCTGCTTCTTGAACCTTGGTCTCCTGCTCTCGTTCTGCCCTCTCCTTTTCTTGTATCTCTCGCTCTATCTGCTCGTACACTTCTTGGGTCTAATATACAAATCTAACTAATTCTTACCTTAAAACTCGATCTAGCATGTTACCTTTTTGGGATTCATCAAGTATTAAGGTGATTATGGCCTAATGTCTCGCACGATGCGCCCAGGGCAAGACCTAGAGTTTAGGTTTGTGCTCTGGCGCGACGTGTGAGACATCCTTGCCTTAGAAAGATTTGGCTCAACTGTTTTTTTAGTCTTTTTTTTTTATGTTCCAATTCGCCTAACTGTCACTAGCTTAGCATATACTACAAAAATGAGAAAAAAATTTCCCATTTTTCGAGGTTTGAGGATCCTATCAAGTTAGTACTACTGGGAGCATGGTCAGTGCTTTGCTCTTGGTCTCCAAGAACATTGCTCTGATACCACTGTGACGTCCCCTACTCATATACGGTGCACTCACTACAAGAGAATGACTACTAAGAGTCAGGTAAATCGTCAGAGGGTCAAAAACTCTATATGAGATGTCTATCTGCCGAATATAGTGACGAATCATATGACGAAAAAAACTGACGTTTAGTTCTGACTAAACATCTGACTAACATGCTGACTAAAAATATAATGACGATTTACCTGACAAATAGTTTGACTAAACTTATGACTAACAAAGTGTTGATTGTGTTGACTATTACATTGACTAAGATGCTGACGTTTTTTTTCTGACGAAATGGCTGACTAAACATTTGACTAAAATGCATAACTAATAGTCTGACTATAAGAGTGACTAAAAATATTACTAATAATTTGACTAATACTCTGACTTATTGTTTGATGAGATGTCTAACTAAAAATTTGACTAAAATTACTGACTAATAGTTGAACTAAACAAGTGACTAAGAATTTGACTAATATAATGACTAAGCTTGTGACTACTTGAGTGACTTATATAGTGACTAACATTATATACTCGTCAGAACTTTCGTCATATATGATATCAATTCTCCAATATCATGTCTCCTTTATCCAATATCATGTCTCCTTTATCCAATATCATGTTTACCACTTATAATTATCCCAAGTGTGTTTTCTAGTGTGAGAACATGTTCAACAACTCCATTGTAAGGAAAAAAAAAATTTCTCCTATCAATGTAACTTTAAACATGAAAACAATATAGGAATATAAAAATAATTCGAGAACTAGGAAATACATACTTAAAAACAAAAAGTAAATTGTCATACGTATAGAACACAGTAGTTTGAAATATGATCTCTAGCTAGTCTAAATCATATGAAATCCTCATCCAAGATATCATCTTGTATGTCATTCCATTCATCATCGTCTAGTTGTAAAAGCAGCCTTCGTCGTATATTTGGCATTTGAAGGTCAACGTCTTCCTCCTCTTCAATATAATCTTCTGCCATTGGGGAGTGCATTGGTGATCTCAATTCTTCATTGGTGGTTTGCCCTTGAGCTTCATAATCTTCTAGACTTTGTGTCTCCAAAAATTCCAATTCTTGCTCATGCTCTATATCTTCCTCACATTCCACAAATTCCAATTCTTGGCCATGCTCTAAATCTTCCTCATGTTCCTCCTCTTCTTCCTCAAGGGTTATATTAGGAACGTGTCGACGTGATGTTGGTTCTGTAGGGATTACAATCCACCATGTACTGTTTTGAGGGTTGACATGAAAAAATACTTGCTGAACTTGTTGTGGATACACAAACGGTTCACTTACATCTACTAATACATGCGTGGAATCAACTTCAAAAAAACCAGATGGATGTGGCCGCACTGTTTAATATCTTCCGCGGTATAGAGGCTTGAACCATTTCGCTTTTAGAATGGTATGTCGAAATGAACGAAAATCCACATCAATAATATCAGTAATAACTCCGACATATTCAAGCTCTCCATCAACAGGATTATCATCTCTAGCGCTTGCTCGACTTTTTTGGTCAAATGAGGCAATTATTCCAGAATCACAAGTGACGCGAGCTTTGTCAATGCTATCAATTCGAAAATGTTGACCATAGGCCCACATTGAATTATGGAACCTAGCCTGCAAATTGAATAAAAACTCAAGTGTCAGTACATATTATGAATGCAATAACAATAACAATAACAATAACAATAACAATAACAATAACAAATTCAGACTTACTAATCTGTTACACCCAAGAGCAATGTTGAGATCATCTTCTTGTATTTTTTCTCCATTGCCCTCGGCCTCCCAAAGCTTTTCAGATAGCCACCAAGAGGGGGGATTCTCCGGCAGGGGCCTTAGTTCTGGAGGATATTGTACTCTCCTATGACGTCCTCGACGATTCCTTGCAGCATATGCTTTTCTATCACTATCTCTTTGTGCCTTTTCAACTTTATATAGTTCCACCCATCTAGTGAGACCATCTGCATTGTTCAATACGAATTTGTTGATGCCTTCAAACATCTCGTCACTTAACCTTCGTTGCTTACCCTGACCTTGTAAAATTTCACCTTCTAACCAATTAGGAGCCTCCTTCTTCCAAATCTTTGGTGCATTTGGATCTATTGATGTTGTGGCATCTGTTAAGAAAAATAATGTCTCTTGAACAAGGTGTCCTTCTGCCATACATCCCTCAGGCCTAGCCATCTGGCGCACAAAGCCTTTTAAGACCTTCATATATCTCTCCAAAAAGAACATCCATCTAGAGGGGTTTGGACACACGAGCAAAATCTCTTGTGGCAAATGCACCAACAAGTGTATCTGATGATCACATTTAGTATGTGCAATTGCCAATGTGTGACTTATTCAACTAGATACGTACCTGAAGATAAAAAAAGCTAGTTGGAAATAAGTGTTCTAACTGGCATAATATCTCTGCAATCTCTATTTCCATGGTGGGAATATCCGCAGCTACAATCTCTTTAGAAGACACCCACCTAGAAAAGCTAGCGAGTCTATATATGACCTTCCGGATAGAAGGCGTGAGGCAATTCTCTAAGGCACATGGGAGAATATACTGTAACGAGACAAAAAAAATTTGATTAGTCATACATACAAGTTGTCAATATTGTTTATCCTATAGTATAAATACTTGTAGAAAGTTGTGCCAATCATGCGACTTTAAGCTGGTGAGATTTCCATCTTTTGTGAATGCCCTTCTTAGGGAGGAGCCATGACCAGTTGGAGTGCGAAGAGTTTTAATAGAAGTTTTCACTTGTTTGAGTTCATCCCTTTTCAATACCCACGGACCTCGACGAAAGCGAGGAGCTTTGCCTTCTTCTATGATAGGCCACAATTCTGTTTTGATGTTGTTATCCTTTAGATCATTTCTAGCATTAAGAGTCTCCCAATCTCCTGTAAGATGTCGCCAAAGTGAATGGCTTACATTCTTAAGAATATGCATAGGATCCAATAGATGTGCAATCTGCAATTCAGACCAGTATTCCAACTTGTATAAGATGGATAGTCTCTTCATGCCAGGTGGAGGTGCAGAACTGTTTAGGTCATGATCATTCCATGTTTGCAACCAATCATGTGGAGTTCTTCTTCTAGGCACAGCAGATGTATCACCACGACGAAGCTCATGATCCAATGGTAAATATTTTTTGTGGTTTGTGTATATCATCTTCGATAGGTGCTTTGATCTATAAGATGTTAATTCTTGGCCACATGATGGACATCCACATTTTCCACTAGTTTGCAGTCCTGCAAAGTAATTCAATCCTACAATATATTAGAAAATAATCTAAAAATAAGAATATGAATGACAATATTATACCTGACGCAACACCAAGTCCGGGATAGTCATGAATAGTGAAACATAATATACCATGAAACATGAAATTGTGTGGTTGTCTCGAAATATCATACATACGTATTCCTCTCCATAAAGTGTCAAGTTCCTCCACAAGAGGTTCCAAGTACACATTCATATCCTTCACTTGGTATTTGCCTAAATCCAAAAATATAAATATAAATCGAAATATAAATCAAATATAAATCCAAAAAACCGTAACCTATATAAAGACAAGTTGCAATGCTATGTAGAGATATTTACCTGGAACTATCAATGTGAGCATTAAATGGCCTGCTTTAGTTGCCATCCAAGGTGGTATATTGTAGTTTATAACAACAATGGGCCAAACACCATAAGTAGACGACAATGTGCTAAATGGACTAACACCATCCATGCCCAAAGCCAAACGAACGTTCCTAGGCTCGTCCTTAAAATGCTTCCATTTGTCTTCTATATGTTTTAATGCCTCACCATCGGTTGGATACATCAAGACACCATCATTGCTTCGATGTTTTGCATGAAAGTCCATGAATTGGGCTAGAGAAGGACACTTAAACATAACTTGAAGATGTGGAATGATTGGCATATGTCACAAGACTTTCTTTGGCACTTTAGACTTTGCTTTTTCATCGTATCGTGGCTCATTGCACTTGGGACATACATTCATCTCACTATATTCATTGCGAAAGAGTATACAATCGTTTACACATGCATGTATGCATTTGTATTGCAAACCTAGTGCTTGCAAAAGTTGTTTAACGTCCCTCCTTGATTTTGGAAGACAATGATCACTTGGAAGTATATAGTCAGCTAGCAAACTGTTAAAAAAAAAAAAAAATCCAGTCCACCCTAGCCTTAGCAACAACCAACTAGCAATGACATCTACAGAGGTCAATCCCTACTGTAGTCTTATCAGTCCATACTAGGATCGAAATCCCTGATGGCACCAATCATCACAGAACCATAAGTCTTTAGCCCAAAAACAATAACTTCTAAGAACAAGAATCAACTTACATTGACGTACCCAACTGGGGCATATATCATTAAACCTCATATTTATACTTGCCTCATGTTTATAAGGCTCCAACTATAAACTGGATATCAACTGGTTAGATCATAATCAAGCTAAATTGTCTGAAATTAAAGTCCCTTTCTTAGATCTATGTAGAAATCCTTAAGATTATGTACATGCTGGCCAAATTATCCTGACTCAAAGTCAGCACTCATCTTTACGGCCACTGTAAGTAAACAGTAAAGTCATATTCCTTTTCCACGCAATGCCTATGTTTCAGCTCATGCAAATTCAGTACAATATTTCAAAAGAACTTTCATTTCCATGCTGCCTTAATCTTTAGACAGCGCATATTTGTCCTTATATTTCTGCATGTTTATTAGATATTTTATTATTGCACCTTTCCTGTAGAAAATATTCCCTGCTCAGGTCTTGTATGTGCATGTTAGCCATTATCCTTTGTTGCATATGACCATTCTAATGCATACAATTAGCTCTCAGCCATTGCGTACCCTACTGTATGTACGTTTATCATAGTCTATATGTCTATACAATAAACCTTGGATGACCATTAAAACAAGTAAACCTTGAAATAAAACTCAAATTATATACTGCATGTCATTAGATAATTTGTAGAAATCATAAGATGATCATAAAGTATTCAAAAAAGCCTTAATATAATACTGTAATTCTGCCTCTACGGCCAGTATGTCTAGCAACTTTAATTCTGAACCTTCAGATCTAGCAACTTTAATTCTGAACCTCCAGAAAGGCAGAAATATTCTTATAGCAAAATATACAGCAGATTATGATGCTTTCAAAAAGCTTATATATTCGCTTATCCAAATATGCAGAAATGAGACTTTACTATAACTGAGAGTAAGATGTAGTAGTTCTCCCTTTTTTTCCAAAACGAGGTAGTAACAACTCCATACGAGCTTGCTTCCATAAGTGCTCCATTGCCAACTCTTCCTTTTCAGCCAGATCATGAACTTGAATGCAAAAAGACAACAATAAGAGGAGAAACTGGTACCTGCAGCCAAACAACACAACATTAGCATAAGAATGGTAATGAGTGAAGGGCCAGAAGGTACATTAGGTTTCTCAGCTCTTCGCTGATCACCTATTGTAGCCTTCTTGCTCTCAAATCAATACCAGCTGAAAACAATCAAAAGAAATTAACCATCTAAGACGTTCCAAGCCTCCATGTAGTTTTTCCTTATTTAGAACCAAGTAGAAAAGCATTTATATCTTACTGTTATGGTTATGCCACAGCAGACACAGAACCGTGACTACATATGCAAGAGATTAGGGGTATTTATGCATTATAATGCAAAAACTGGAGGATCAACCAAGAATACCATACAATGTTAAAGCTGTAGGCTTATATTCCACTTTCAAATCACTGTTATGTACCTTTCAGAACAAACAGCTATGCAACAGCACGAAGAAATGCCTTGGTTATTCAAAGCCTACCATTATTTTACTTGCATCATTATGCAAGAACCTGAAGCAAAGACTTTTGAACCCAAACTAAGTTTACAACTTAACCAAACCTGAATGTCCTCAAGTTCACATTCAATGCCGTGTGTCTGGGACAGTGTTCTTGAAGCTGGAACCCGCTTGTTTGCTTCCATCACCATTCTGTGTGCCCATCTATTTTTGTTTGGGCCAAGGGCATTTTAACCCAACATTTCTTGTAGAAACCATGGCAAGCCCGCAATAGCAGTAGGCAGAAACCATGGCAAGCCAGCTATAGCAGCAGGCGTCTCCTCCTTTAATAAATCTGTGATTGACTGAACCAAATTCGTCTTGATACTTAGACACCCTGCTTTAGATATATCAATGGCATTTATTCCCACTGATTTCGTGTATCATTTAGATATTTACCGCCAAATACAAGCATGTGACCTGTTTAAGAAATCATATGAAATCCTAGCTCCAGCTCATGGTTTCTGCCAATAATCTATGCCTAGAGCATATGGCTTCATTGAAGCATCCAACTGCAGTAATCAATATGTCAGATGACCAAACATTGAGCTATGTGTGGTCCCCATCTGAATCATAGACATTAGGATATTCAAGCATCCAATAATCGTTGCATATGTTCATAGGGCATTTATTCCTGCCCATTGCATGTACCATCAAGATATTACCCTCCGGATTCCAGCATGCAAATCAACTCAAAAGATCCACTAAAATCCAGCATGGCTTAAGGCATTAACTTACCTTCTGTGTCTAAAGCATGTAGATTCGGTATACCATCTAGCTGTGGCAGCAATAATGTCAGCGGGCAGTACCTCGAGCTACATTCCATGTACTCGAAATATGATGTAAGACTCAAATTTAACCATCTCTGTGGTGCATAGTCCAGCTTTATAGCCGTGGACCTAAATCGGGACTCAACCCTGCTTGTGTAGAGCGCCGCCATTAGCCGTTCTTCTGTACCCTAAGCTCAGTGTTTTGATAATTCTTGGAGTTAAAAGAATAACCCAATTTCTGTCATCCCATTAAACTGTAACATAAGCTTTATTAGGTTATACAAAATAACTCAATTTTAGTCACCCCATTAAACTGTAGCATTTTGTGGAGTTAGAATAAAAAACCACATTTCTGTTAAACCTTGACACTACAGTAAGAGCCATTACTGGCCTAAATCACAATAGATTTAAACCCAAAGTTACATATACTAGTGTACTCACCATTTGGTGTATCAAACGATTTTTAAACATTAGCCCAAGTGAGCCAAGTCCCTGCCCGTAGAACCATAGTCATATACTTCTTAAAAATAGGACAATATCTTAGAATCATCCCTGTAAAAATGAAAAGCTTTAGACTTAAGCACCTGCATCCTATCATAGTCTAAAGACTATAGGTATAAGCAAAAGCATTCATGTTTGAACCTAAGTACAAGTCCCAACTACAAGTCCCAATATTTATTACGACCATAAACATGGAAATATATAAAAAAATCCTACCTCCAACCGTAGGAGAGAGCAGACCTCTTTCTTTGTTGGATAAGCTGTAATACTAGGAAGGGCAGACCCTACCATTCTGCCAGAGGTCTACCCCCATCCCATTATTTCTTGAACCACGAAATATGTTGCAAAGACTTGGTCTTATATTTTGGTGAATACAAGTACCCGGTAGGAGTGGCATACTGACCTCCAGTGGCATTGTGAGATATGAAGCTCAGTTGGCATCATGCAGAACACTTGAACCCTGAAATATGTTGCAGCACTTGGTCTTATATTCTGGTGAATACAAGTACCAGCCGAGTGGCATAGTAAGACGTACAGCCCAGTGGCATTGTAAGATACGGAGCTCAATAGCATCATGCAAAACACTTGTATCCAAATAAATCACACTGCATATGATAGAATTCAAACTTAAAATAGCTATCTCCAATAGCAGAAAGATTGTTGTTCCATGTCGGTGATACCAGTTCATGGACCACTTCTTTTTCCTATAAAAGGAAACATTACAACCATTATTAGTACAAAACATGTCTATGAGACAAGTTAGAAATGGAAAAAAGTCAATTGTTCTTGGACTAAAAACCGTGTTTGAGACTATGGTGACCTGGTAAGACCGAGACCCGAAATTCCTAAAAAAATCCGATCCACCTAGCCTTAGCAACAACCAACTAGCAATGACATCTGAGAGGTCAATCCCTCATTGTAGTCTTATCGGTCCATACTAGGATCGAAATCCCGATGGCACCAATCATCACAAGAACCATAAGTCTTTAGCCCAAAACAATAACTTCTAAGAACAAGAATCAACTTACATTGACGTACCTAACGGGGCATATATCATTAAACCTCATATTTATACTTGCCTCATGTTTATAAGGCTCCAACTATAAACTGGATATCAACTGGTTAGATCATAATCAAGCTAAATTGTCTTAAATTAAAGTCCCTTTCTTAGATCTATGTAGAAATCCTTAAGATTATGTACATTTGGCCAAATTATCGACTCAAAGTCGGCACTCATCTTTACGACCCCTTTGTAAGTAAACAAGTAAAAGTCATATTCCTTTTCCACATAATGCCTATGTTTCAGCTCATGCAAATTCAATTACAATATTTCAAAAGAACTTTCATTTTCCATCTTTGCCTTAATCTTTAGGCAAGTGCGATATTTGTCCTTATATTTACGCATGTTTATTAGATATTTTATTATTGCGCCTTTCTGTGAGAAAAAATATTCCCCCTTTCGGGTCTTGTATGTGCATGTTAGCCATTATCCTTTGTTGCATATGACCATTCTAATGCATACAATTAGCTCGACCATTCGCATTCTATCAGTATGTACGTTTATCATAGTCTATATGTCTATACAATAAACCTTGGATGACCATTAAAACAAGTAAACCTTGAAATAAAACTCAAATTATATCTCGCATGTCATTAGATAATTTGTAGAAATCATAAGATGATCATAAAGTATTCAAAAAGCCTTAATATATATTGTAATTACGCCTCTACGGCCAAGATATGTCTAGCAACTTTAATTTCGAACCTTCAGATCTAGCAACTTTAATTTCGAACCTCGTAGAAGGCGTAAATATTCTTATAGCAAAATATACTGGCCAGTTATGATGCTTTCAAAAAGCTTATATATTCGCTTATCCAAATATGCGTAAATGAGACTTTACTATAACGAGAGTAAGATGTAGTAGTTCTCCTTTTTTTCCAAAAACGGTAGTAACAACTCCATACGAGCTTGCTTCCATAAGTGCTCCATTGCCAACTCTTCCTTTTCGGCCGGATCATGAACTTGAATGCAAAAAGACAACAATAAGAGGAGAAACTGCACTGCTGACCAAACAACACAACATTAGCATAAGAATGGTAATGAGTGAAGGGCCGAAAGGTACATTAGGTTTTCGGCTCTTCACGATCACCTATTGTAGCCTTCTTGCTCTCAAATCAATACCAACTGAAAACAATCAAAAAGAAATTAACCATCTAAGACGTTCCAAGCCTCCATGTAGTTTTTTCCTTATTTAGAACCAAGTAGAAAAGCATTTATATCTTACTATTATGGTTATGCCACGCAGTGAACCACAAAGAAGTGACTACATATGCAAGAGATTAGGTATTTATGCATTATAATGCAAAAACCGGAGGATCAACCAAGAATACCATACAATATTAAAGCCAGAGGCTTATATTCCACTTTCAAATCAATCGTTATGTACCTTTCGGAACAAACAACTATGCAACAAACACGAAGAAATGCCTTGGTTATTCAAAGCCTACCATTATTTTACTTGCATCATTATGCAAGAACCGGGAAGCAAAAGACTTTTGAACCCAAACTAAGTTTTAACTTAACCAAACCTGAATGTCCTCAAGTTCACATTCAATGCCGTGTGTAATGCGGGGCGGTGTTCTTGAAGCTGGAACAGCTTGTTTGCTTCCATCACCATTACCCAGGTGCCCATCTATTTTGTTTGGGCCAAGGGCATTTTAACCCAACATTTCTTGTAGAAACCATGGCAAGCCCGCAATAGCAAGAGGCGTAAACCATGGCAAGCCGGCCTATAGCAAAGAAGGCGTCTCCTCCTTTAATAAATGCGATTGATTGGTGAACCAAATTCGTCTTGATACCGGACACCCCGCTTTAGATATATCAATGGCATTTATTCCCAGCGATTTCGTGTATCATTTAGATATTTACCGCCAAATACAAGCATGTGACTGTTTAAGAAATCATATGAAATCCTAGCTCCGGCTCATGGTTTACGCCAATAATCTATGCCTAGAACATATGGCTTCATTGAAGCATCTAGCTGCTTAATAATCAATATGTCGATGACCAAACATTGAGCTAATGTGGTCCCCATCCGAATCAATAGACATTAGGATATTCAAGCATCCAATAATCGTTGCATATGTTCATAGGGCATTTATTCCTGCCCATTGCATGTACCATCAAGATATTACCCTCCGGATTCCAAAGATGCAAATCAACTCAAAAGATCCACTAAAATCCAAAGATGGCTTAAGGCATTAACTTACCTTACAGGTCTAAAGCATGTAGATTCGGTATACCATCTAGGCGTGGCGACAATAATGTCACGGGCGGTACCTCGAGCTACATTCCATGTACTCGAAATATGATGTAAGACTCAAATTTAACCATCTCTGTGGTGCATAGTCCAGCTTTATAGCCGTGGACCTAAATCGGGACTCAACCCCGCTTGTGTAGAGCGCCGCCATTAGCCGTTCTTCCGTACCCTAAGCTCGGTGTTTTGATAATTCTTGGAGTTAAAAGAATAACCCAATTTCTGTCATCCCATTAAACTGTAACATAAGCTTTATTAGGTTATACAAAATAACTCAATTTTAGTCACCCCATTAAACCGGTGGCATTTTGTGGAGTTAGAAAAAAAACCACATTTATGTTAAACCTTGACACTACTGAAGAGCCATTCTTGGCCTAAATCACAATAGATTTAAACCCAAAGTTACATATCTTTGTACTCACCATTTGGTGTATCAAACGATTTTAAACATTAGCCCAAGTGAGCCAAGTCCCCTCAGTAGAACCATAGTCATATACTTCTTAAAAATAGGACAATATCTTAGAATCATCCCCTGTAAAATGAAAAGCTTTAGACTTAAGCACTGCATCCTATCATAGTCTAAAGACTATAGGTATAAGCAAAAGCATTCATGTTTGAACCTAAGTACAAGTCCCAACTACAAGTCCCAATATTTATTACGACCATAAACATGGAAATATATAAAAAAAAAAAAAAAAAAAAAAAATGAAGTGAGAAAAAAAAAAAATGACGAAGCGAAAACTTGTAACTCGAACCAAATTACTAACCCGAGAAGACCATCTACACTATTATTACTCCGGTTGAATTTGTGTTGTAGGTTGAGGATGAGTATGCATCTTGGCTAGACGATATCTTTCCATTTGGGTATAGTGGTTCTTGGTCTCTTTCTCTAGAAGCGTGATAGGTCTCTCATCATCACCATTTGCATCATTGTTAGAGTTATTGGTTGGGAAGTAATTTTGTATAGCTTCCATCAAACCACTCTCAGCATGAAAGCCACTTTCAGCACATGAGTTTTCATTCCCATCATCGCTTGACTGCAAATTCACAAGTCAAATTTATTTGTTTGTGGGAATTTATACATGTCACGATAAAAAAAAAAAAAACGAAAAACAAAAAGATAAGATAAGATAAGATAAGATAAGATAAGAATTTTTACGTCCACGGGAACCCAACGGGTTATGGGACGGCACATGCAAGGGCAACAACCCATCTAAAACCGGGGACTAGGCCCCATCACTAAATACAATAACCAAATATTAAAAGGCTACCAAGAATAAGAGAAGATAATGCATTGGAAATAAGATTATAAACATGTTGGATTTGGCTATCAGGTAATGTTAATCACAACCTCTCTAGATCAATTCACAATGCATTAATGCAAGATAAGCAATGCACTAATGGGAATAACCTTTTGAATAACTTTCACACAACTAAGACCATATGATAACTAATGATATTAATCATTTTAGAATCATTAGATACTGTAGCAATTTAAGACCTCAGAGCTGGGGTATTGACCGAACACCGTGAGCTAGGTTGACTGCAAGATAAACAATCTTAGAACACGATCTCTTGACTTAATTCCTCCTTGATTTACAATTCGCCCCGATCATCAAAGTCGGCCTTTCTGCAACTTATAGAGTTAGATTTGGGTGGTTTTGGCTATGGATAAGGCCGCCTAGCCGAGCTCCTATTTGAATGGAGCTTTCCCCCTAAAATAAGTGCCACCTTTAACTTTATATTTAGCATCTGGTTCACCAATAAACCTTGAACCTATATATACAACCTTTAACCCTTTATATTTACAACGTAGGGTTAAACTTTGAAGAATAGCTATGCACAGAGATTTGTATAGATTGAGTATGTGAACCTGTGTCAGAGAATTATGTGATGACCATAACTTAGAATTCCAACATTCCTCCTTCAGCACATAATTCTGCAATCTTCAGATCAGCCTTGAATTGTTTGAACTTGTTTTCTGGTAAAGCTTTTGTAAATATATCTGCAATTTGCTTTGATGTGTTGACATATGCCATCTGTATGTACCTTTTCCCCGCGCAAGTCCCTGATGAAGTGAACATTTAACTCAACATGTTTGGTCCTTTCGTGTTGCACAGGATTTTTCACAATAGCTATGCAGCTTTGGCTGTCAGTCATGATCTGTGTTGGCTCTGTTTGTTTGCATTCAAGTTCATCCAGTAATCTCCTTAACCATGAAACTTCTTTTGCTACTAAAGAGGCAGCTGTGTACTCAGCTTCTGCTGAAGACATTGCAATAGCACTTTGCTTTTTGCTCCTCCAAGTGTTAGCTCCCCCACCCAAGAAGATTACATATCCTGAAGTGGATTTTCTGCAAGATAAATCCCCTCCCCAGTCTGCATCACTGTATGCAACTAACTCTAAATTCTTTGAGTCAAAAATTATTCCATGCCTCTTAATACCTTTTAGGTACTTGAGAACACGCTTTCCTGCAATCCAGTGGTGTTTGGTAGGATTATGGCACCTTCTGCTCAGTATGTTCACAATGTAAGCAATGTCAGGTCTCGTATTGTTTGCTAAATAAAGCAAACATCCTATTAAGGATCTGTATGGCACATTTTCCATATCTTTAATATCCTTTTCTCGAAGAGGTTTCTCATCGGTCAATCTATGTCCCAGGCTGGCTGGTGTTTTTCTTTGGATGAGCATCCACAAGATTAAATCTTTTTAGCATGTTTTCAATATGCTTGCATTGCTGAAGTTTCAAGATCCCTTGACTCCTGTTTCTACTTACTTCAATCCCCAAAAATTTCTTTAGCTCACCTAGGTCGGGACATTTGAAACCTAGAGTTCAAGATCCTCTTACAATGATTGAGAATATCTATGTGATTTTTTCGCCATGATCACGATCATCAACATAGAATAGAATAGAATAGAATATGATTTTATCGTCCACGGAGACCAACAAAAAAAATTTGGACCATTTTTCGATTTATGAGTGCTATTGTGCAGAATTTTTCCCCTTCATTATACCTATAAAGGTTTCCATCATTTTGGAGTTTTTTGAAGCCTTGCTCTCTGAGAAAACTGTCCATGCAAAAATACCACTCCCTGGGGGACTGTTTTAAACCATATACAGCCCTATTTAATCTCCAAACTTTGCTTTGTCCTTCTATGAATCCTGATGGTTGTTTCATGAAAACCTTTTCTTCTAACTTAGCATTCAAGAATGCAGTTTTGACATCCATATGGTGCAGTTCTAAATCCCATGCATTTGCTAGTGCCAATAGAATTCTGACACTTGTCAGCTTAACAATAGGGGAGTAGGTTTCATCAAAATCTCGCC
This sequence comes from Isoetes taiwanensis, assembly GCA_021234155.1. Taxonomy (NCBI): domain Eukaryota; kingdom Viridiplantae; phylum Streptophyta; class Lycopodiopsida; order Isoetales; family Isoetaceae; genus Isoetes; species Isoetes taiwanensis. Next base: position 208,562 of record JAJEKV010000278.1, read on the forward strand.
CTTGTTTTTTAGTGTACCCTTTTGCCACAAGTCTTGCTTTAAACTTTTGACTTCTATCTGCATTTTCCTTAATTTTAAATAACCATTTGCATCCTATCACATTTTGACCTGCTGGCTGATTTACAACTTCATATGTTTAGGTTTTCTTGAATGATTCTAACTCATCATTCATGGCTTCCATCCATTTTGCTTTATCTTCACTTTCCATTGCTTCCTCATAAGTAGTGGGGATTAATGCATCTTCCAGAATAGCCATTATCTGCTCATGATCTTCATTTTGTTTTTCAATTCTTCTGCTCCTTCCCATGCTATTTCTGCCATATTGATCAAGATCAACTGCTGCCTCTTTCAAAAGTTTTTCTCCTTGTGTTTTCCTTTTGTATGGCAAGTCATGAATGCTGGGATCTAGATTGTTACTTGCTTCTATATGAGTTTCACTTGAAGGATCAGATTTATCATCTGTTTTGGTCACATGTTCATCAAATCTGGGGCTCAGGACATCTGGTCCTTGGCTTAATTTCTGGCTGCGCCATAACGTCACTTGCTGTAGCATGGTTTTGCCCCATCACGTTTCATCCATACCACATTTTTTTTAAAAAAACAACTAAGGGTATCATTTAAATTCAATACTAATTTAAAGTAGTATAAACTCTACATCAAAGATGTTTTTCTTAAAAAAAACCCCGCCAATTGCTAGATCTAGTGCATCCTGGTTGTTAACAACGTTTAGGTACATAAGACTCAAAATATGTTAGTCAGTGTCATAAATAGAAAAAAAATCCTACCTCCTTCCGTAGGACGATGCTACACCCCATGCATATGTGCTTACTGTAATAATAGGCTGGGCTGACCCCTACTATTACAGTAGGGGTCTGGCACCATCCCATAATTTTTTATGGCCACATTTATCTATTTTCTTAATCAAGATTACATTAAAGTTCATAAATAAATTGGTTTACCTTAGTACTGCATTAGGACACGCACCACTTCTTCAGCATCAAATTTCAGCCCTGGAAAGTGGCCACTTTGTATGTATTTGATAACTCGGGTCTTAAGTCCTTTCTTGTCAAACCCATTCTGCTTGAATTTACTAATTAGACTGATAATATCGTTTGCCGCTCCCTCTGAGTTGGTGTTGACATATAAATAGGGCATTATTTGCGAGATAATAACGTTCCTTGCTTGCATGTATGGCCTGCAACTGCTTGCGTGTACAAATTTAATAGCTTCAAAGGGTAGTAGATCCCTCTTATCATATCTTATCGTTCTGTATATTCCAAGGTGCCTATTGGATATCTGTATGGTCATATTTAAGAAATTGGCCTCAATGCCAACTTGTGCTACATTGTTGCCCAGCCATGCTAAAACTGTCTCTTCCTTTATTCCAAGGAATTGCATGTCGTATATCTGTAACCCATTACTATTCATATCTTTCTGATTGGTCAAGAACTTTCTAATGTTAGGGCAATTAATTGCCAAAAGGTCATCAATGTATCTGAACATGTATCTAAATGCTTTGATTTCCTCATAGTCACCTTGCTTAGCTAGGTTCTTAATAAACTCCATTTCGAACCATGCTAGGTACATATTACACCAGCATGGGCTAGATGCAAAGCCCATGGGTATTCCACTAACCTGCCTCCAGATTTTGTATCCCATTAAAAGCGTGCGCGGTTTTCGCTGACCATCTATTAGCACTACAAAACTTCTCTAGGTTCATAATCATCCAGCATTTACCTTTAGGTGTATACTTGAACCATTTAGCCTTGTATTTGCCGTCATGCATCTTTTTCAGCCATAACTCATTTCTCTTATTCTGCTTGGTCATGTATTTCCATGTTGCTGCTGCTAATTTCTGCATAACAGCACATATCCCATTGTCCCCCTTTAGGGGTATATTTTCATAACACCTTGTTATGTCAGCAACAAAAACCTCGTTAATCACCTTAGGTAAATTAAGTATGACATCATACACAGATCCTGCTATCCAGTTAGGGTTTACTTTTCCAGGTATTAGGGTACAAATGCTCGCGCACAAATCTTTTGATACTTCAGGCCATATCTCCAGAATACCATTGAGGACAGCTGTAATCATTTCGGAGATCTCCGTGTATATTGTTCCATGAGCGTTTGTGATCCATCTATAATCATATTTGTGTGCCTTATATATTCCTAATAGGTATGGTAGTCTTGTAGACTCAAACTCCATCTCTCCAACTAGCTCTTGAATTTCAAACTTTAAAACTGGTGTCAATGCCATTTCTGTGGTGTCAACTGCTTGAAAATCTTTGCTATTAAGTCTCGCTATAGCCATATTTCTCACATGTTTTGGACAAATAAATGCGGGATTATTGGATGCCTTATCCACTCCCGCTACATATATATTTTTATTCAGCCAAATTATATTTTCAGCAACACTCCTATCATTCAAGGCAAACTTTCTATTGCAATCATTTCTGCATGCCTCTTTACACAGCAGTTTTATGTCCTCCCATATTCTCTTTTTGATGGTTTCCTTATCCTCATAACTTATGTGTGGAAATCTGAACCTGTGCAGTTCAAACATACATCTTACAGCTCCCTCAACTTCCCCTTTTAACTCCTTCTCTACAAGGTATTTATCTGGGATGTGGCTAAGCCCCTTTTGTACCAGATTTCTCAAGGTCGTATTCTTGATGATCTCTAACTTAGTTGTTCGGACATGTCCTATTTTATCATCAATAAACTCTTTCAAGCTCGGATTTTGGCAAGGGCAAACAGCTTCTTTGGCCTGGGCAAATACTTGGAATGGTTTGTATAAAATATCTCGCAAACTCTCAGTATATTTCCATGCAAACATGGTATCGTTCATGATTTCCCTACCTATATCCCCCAGAGATTCAACTGTCCTCTTATGGATTACCTTTGGTATGCAGAATTTGTCCATAATCTTAGCAAGGAATAAAATGTGGATAATCTTTTTCTTATTTTTTTCTTTTACCATAGTCATATGTACTCTTCCTAAGCAGTCATTAATCAGCTCCCTGTTATTCTGCACATGTCAGTAAGATAATATTTTAGGAAACCACTATTATTATTATATTAGATTCATCACCAGCCTACAAGGTCAAGAGTACTGTTTTGTTAACCGGTTTGCACCATTATCGTGCATTGCCTTTAGGCATATTAAGACATCTTGTCTTTGGATATGTCCATAGTCACATGACTAGGATTTTAGAGCTGTACTTATACAGTCCCTAAACACATTTGTATCATACTATCAAGAATGCATTTAAATATTTGTAAACAAAGTACTATAAAGATACTTGTTATTTCTCAAATGATAGTACCATACCAGTTTATAAGTTGAGCCTTCGTCCGATCATGACTCCTTCATTGTTCATTCCAGTACCAGAATCCTTTGTGACGGAGTGTCCAACATTACCTGGTGTCCCAATAATTTCTACCGATTGACTAGACGATGTATTCGTATCCTCCGAGCAAGGTGGCTTTGTGATTCTAGGGGGCTTATAGCCTGCCCTGGGTGTACCGTATATAGCCTTGCTTTTATCAGGTCCTTCTTTTCTTGTCGATGTGCTGCCACTGATGCTTGCTGGTGCCTCAAGTTGCTTACGCAAAAATGACATTGGTTTTATGGTCCTTTCACATATAATGGCCATCATATTGTTCTGGTATCCAATTTTTAAATCACTGTTGGGATCAGCAGCAAGTTTTAGAGCCATCCCAATTAGAGTTTTCCGTACCTCAAGATATGAAAGATAAGAAATAATACTAGATTTGAGAACGGTTTTGAGACAATTTCGTAACAGGAACATCTGACCTGATACCGAAACTTCTGGGTAAATCTTGTCAAGGTTGTTAAACATGAACCATATTCCTTGATCCAGCCATGTCATATTCTCCTTGCATGTATTTCCTTTGGCCATCGGCTCACAGACACATTTGAAATAAGGACACATTGTCCTCCAAATACGCTTTAGATAGAAGTCACCTCTTTCAATGTATGGGTAAGCCATATGCCCCTTTTGTTTAACATAGATGCAGTCATCCTTATTACAGTGCTTGTCAAAGAACCTGTGGTCAAAGCGCAATTTAATCCGTTCCTTTCTGATCATTTTTTCCATATTCCCAAATTGCCTTTGCTTCCTTTGATCTCGCCTTTTTTGTAATATCTTTAAGAACATCCATGATGCTTCATTTATGGGTGCCAACGCCCCAAAATTTTTTGTTCTCCATATACCCTGATTACAAAAGGCTGCATGCCCCTCCACTAGTCTTTCGGTAATGAGTGGGAATCTCTGGCAATTGTAAAGTGTAAACTCAAAGTCGCTATCCCCTTCACTGTTAGTGGACACCTTCGGTACCTTAAGTGCTGCCTTGTCCTGCTCAGATAGCAACCCTGCACCAAAGGGATCAGAATCTTCATTTATATCTTCATTGAGCACACTCATTTCATTCTTTACTGGTCCACGAGTTTTGCTGCCTGGGGGTTTCTTAATATTATTTGCCTGCTCCAGGGCAGCGACCCCGATGTGAAATTCCTCTTTTGCCCGATCTTCCTCAATAGTATGCTGATAGATCCTTCTTGGCAGCTCCATGTAGATTTTATCAACTAATGCAACAGCATCGTCCCACTCCTTACCAATTTTACCTATGTCAATAATGGCTGCTAGCCATCCATTAAAGCCCAAATGCTCAATGGCTGAGTACTGCCCCTCCTTAATGGTGCTTTCTTTTTCCATAATCAACTGATGTATGAACATATTCTTAATGCAGCACATCAATGTTTGTACAGCATTATTAGGACATCCCACTTTCAGTTTATCATAGCCAATTTCCACTAGTTCCTTGTTCCAAACAGGTGGTATAAATTCTGTATTATAGTCCTCCTGGACTTCAAATTTATCCTGCTCATGTATAATACACCAATACGTCAGTACTTCCATTTATACAATATCATACAATCATATCACAAAATGCTCATTTTCCAAGGGTAGATATTTCACCAGTAAAACTAGTGAGATGAAGTATCTAAAAAAAACCCAGACAGCACTAGCCTTGACATAAGCCATACTAGCCGCCTCTACATACCTCGGTCAATCCCTTGGTACTGTTATCACCCCAATCTAAGCCGAGCTAACCTAGACTGGCATATCTATTCCCCTGGATTTCCTATTCAACCGAATAATACTTGCATAATGCCCATGTTACATATACTGCACCTATTAAATATGATATCCATTATCAAAATGTATATACAATTATCTTCCTACCATAAGCCCTGAGACATTCATTCTGCATTATTACACCTTATATGCATTAATGCCTTCCTTGTTTACCACTATTTACTCATAATCCTATGGCTGCATACAAACAGGCCCATCATCATTGATTTCAAATTAGGATTCTAATTTCAAATTCAGCTCTAACTGTTTTCATATTAGAGTAGTACATATCTTATCCCCAATTTTAACCACTTGTACTTTACCATTGGTTTTAAAGTAAAATTTTAAGCATTACCATCTTTAATACATGCCGTTATACTACAGTTGTTTACAGATCATGCTCCAACATGAGAGGAGAGCATGAAAACTACCTACATGCTGTCAGAACATGCATATTTTCTTGCATATTTTCTGTTTCATATTTTATGAAATGGTTCCATGGTCTGCAAACTAATGCATTGACTCCTATATTTAACAGGGCTTTCGATCCTACATGTCTAGTCTTAAACCACTTCTTCATTTTTACTAATGGTCTTAGAGTTAAAATTCAAACCTTACCATCTATAATAAATGCCCTGCAGTTATTCCACGGTCATTTACAGATTTCTTTTTCAAATTTTCAAGTTATATACTCATTCAACATTATCTGATCATATGCAATACAAATACCTCTGCAAAAATATAACTGATATTGATCTGTTATTTCAAGTTTTCCAGCAGGATCACCTACTATATTAGCATATCCGAACATACTATAAGCCTTTTTAGAAAATGGCCAAATATCCTTACTATTGTTTATACTACACTTATACAACCTGTTTCATGTAGGTACAACTATGCATAAATATGACTGCTACTAGTCTGTCCTTCAAGTTTTCCAGCAAGATCACTTACTATATTAGCATATCCGAGCTAAGCCTTTTAGAAAATGGCCAGATATCCTTACTACTGTTAACACTACCATTACAAAACCTGTTTTATGTAGGTACACATATACAGATTTCAGGAACTCCTGCTGCTAAGTGAATCATGTATCATCCAGATAATACTCTCGATCTTGGGACATAAAAAAGACAAACGGAGAAGAAACACCGTACCTGCAGCCAAACAAGCAAACATTAGCAATATTCTTGGTAATGATGCAAGGGCCAAAAGGTACATTGGTGTTTCTTGGCTTATCGCCCTTCACCTTTTGTACCTTTTATGCCCTTGATCGAGAATAATATCCTAGTACAGTAATAATGAAAACTATAATTGAGACATAAGCCACGGTTTGTTCTTATGCCATTAAGTCATATATGTTACAGTTCAGCAATAAATCATATGGTCTAAGCGAATGTACTTTCTGTCCTGCATCTCATCAGTCTATGCCATGTAAATACTGTTAGTCATGTGCCCAGACTTATTTGTTGACTGTATTTCAATATTTAGTAACGATACTCATTCCACTAATATTCCAATGACGTCTTCAAATTTAGAGCAGCATATCTTGAACATATGTTCCTACGTCTATATTATCAGTTTACCTCCTTTGTTACTATTTGGATGTTGCCATATGCAGCCATGCTTATAAAGGCCCATAATACCTGATTATCGCCATGCTCCTGGTAGTAATCTTCATCATCCTGAGTTTCCGGGACATAATCATCCGGTAGCTGCCCTCCTTGCCTGTAGTTACTCTGCCTATTTCTATTGTAGGCATTATTTCTCCTGCTAAAGAACTCCCCACTTCCATCACTATAGCTGCGTTTGTTATCAAATCCTCTTCCTCTACCGGATCTATCCATGCTCTCGAAATAAAAAAGCGAGTAGTTCAAGCGCACCACTCAAGTTCCCTATTCACCGAGCGTCAACTTGGGCCACGAAAAAAAGCTTCTTCTTCTTCCCATACGAAATCACCCATGGCTGATTTTTAATTTTTATGGATACATATTCCTTGCCGTGCTTACTCTTTCCGGCCTGCCCACAGCAATAAATCTTTTAGGTCTACCTTGCAGTCTTGGAAAGTGTCCCCCTTTGTATCCATCATAAATGATTCAACACCTTTACACCTTTTCTTAAACCCTTCAACAAATCTCGGGCTCAGGACATCTGGTCCTTGGCTTAATTCTCGGCAGGGCCATAACGTCACTTGTCAGCAGTACATGGTTTTGCCCCATCACGTTTTCATCCATACCACATTTTTTAAAAACAACTAAGGGTATCATTTAAATTCAATACTAATTTAAAGTAGTATAAACTCTACATCAAAGATGTTTTTCTTAAAAAAAACCCCGCCAATTGCTAGATCTAGTGCATCCTGGTTGTTAACAACGTTTAGGTACATAAGACTCAAAATATGTTAGTCAGTGTCATAAATAGAAAAAAAAAAAAAAAAAAAAAAAATGAAGTGAGAAAAAAAAAATGACGAACGAAAACTTGTAACTCGAACCAAATTACTAACCTGAGAAGACCATCTACACTATTATTACTCCAGTTGAATTTGTGTTGTAGGTTGAGGATGAGTATGCATGCGGCTAGACGCGATATCTTTCCATTTGGGTATAGTGGTTTGCTGGTCTCTTTCTCTAGAACTGTGATAGGTCTCTCATCATCACCATTTGCATCATTGTTAGAGTTATTGGTTGGGAAGTAATTTTGTATAGCTTCCATCAAACCACTCTCAGCATGAAAGCCACTTTCAGCACATGAGTTTTCATTCCCATCATCGCTTGACTGCAAATTCACAAGTCAAATTTATTTGTTTGTGGGAATTTATACATGTCACGATAAAAAAAAAAAAAACGAAAAACAAAAAGATAAGATAAGATAAGATAAGATAAGATAAGATAAGATAAGAATTTTTACGTCCACGGGAACCCAACGGGTTATGGGACGGCACATGCAAGGGCAACAACCCATCTAAAACCCGGGGACTAGGCCCCATCACTAAATACAATAACCAAATATTAAAAGGCTACCAAGAATAAGAGAAGATAATGCATTGGAAATAAGATTATAAACATGTTGGATTTGGCTATCAGGTAATGTTAATCACAACCTCTCTAGATCAATTCACAATGCATTAATGCAAGATAAGCAATGCACTAATGGGAATAACCTTTTGAATAACTTTCACACAACTAAGACCATATGATAACTAATGATATTAATCATTTCGAATCATTGGGTACTGTAGCAATTTGGGCACTGTAGCTCGGGTATTGACCCGAACACTGTAGCTAGGTTGACCTGCAAGATAAACAATCTTAGAACACGATCTCTTGACTTAATTCCTCCTTGATTTACAATTCCGGCCCTGATCATCAAGTCGGCCTTCTCTGCAACTTATAGAGTTCGTTGCCGGTGGTTTTGGCTATGGATAAGGCCGCCTAGCCGAGCTCCTATTTGAATGGAGCTTTCCCCCTAAAATAAGTGCCACCTTTAACTTTATATTTAGCATCTGGTTCACCAATAAACCTTGAACCTATATATACAACCTTTAACCCTTTATATTTACAACGTAGGGTTAAACTTTGAAGAATAGCTATGCACAGAGATTTGTATAGATTGAGTATGTGAACCTGTGTCAGAGAATTATGTGATGACCATAACTTAGAATTCCAACATTCCTCCTTCAGCACATAATTCTGCAATCTTCAGATCAGCCTTGAATTGTTTGAACTTGTTTTCTGGTAAAGCTTTTGTAAATATATCTGCAATTTGCTTTGATGTGTTGACATATGCCATCTGTATGTACCTTTTCCCCGCCAAGTCCCTGATGAAGTGAACATTTAACTCAACATGTTTGGTCCTTTCGTGTTGCACAGGATTTTTCACAATAGCTATGCAGCTTTGGCTGTCAGTCATGATCTGTGTTGGCTCTGTTTGTTTGCATTCAAGTTCATCCAGTAATCTCCTTAACCATGAAACTTCTTTTGCTACTAAAGAGGCAGCTGTGTACTCAGCTTCTGCTGAAGACATTGCAATAGCACTTTGCTTTTTGCTCCTCCAAGTGTTAGCTCCCCCACCCAAGAAGATTACATATCCTGAAGTGGATTTTCTGCAAGATAAATCCCCTCCCCAGTCTGCATCACTGTATGCAACTAACTCTAAATTCTTTGAGTAAAAAATTATTCCATGCCTCTTAATACCTTTTAGGTACTTGAGAACACGCTTTCCTGCAATCCAGTGGTGTTTGGTAGGATTATGGCACCTTCTGCTCAGTATGTTCACAATGTAAGCAATGTCAGGTCTCGTATTGTTTGCTAAATAAAGCAAACATCCTATTAAGGATCTGTATGGCACATTTTCCATATCTTTAATATCCTTTTCTGTAAGAGGTTTCTCATCAGTCAATCTATGTCCTGGAACTGCTGGTGTTTTTGCTGGATGAGCATCCACAAGATTAAATCTTTTTAGCATGTTTTCAATATGCTTGCATTGCTGAAGTTTCAAGATCCCTTGACTCCTGTTTCTACTTACTTCAATCCCCAAAAATTTCTTTAGCTCACCTAGGTCAGACATTTGAAACCTAGAGTTCAAGATCCTCTTACAATGATTGAGAATATCTATGTGATTTGCTGCCATGATGCAGTCATCAACATAGAATAGAATAGAATAGAATATGATTTTATCGTCCACGGAGACCAACAAAAAAAATTTGGACCATTTTTCGATTTATGAGTGCTATTGTGCAGAATTTTTCCCCTTCATTATACCTATAAAGGTTTCCATCATTTTGGAGTTTTTTGAAGCCTTGCTCTCTGAGAAAACTGTCCATGCAAAAATACCACTCCCTGGGGGACTGTTTTAAACCATATACAGCCCTATTTAATCTCCAAACTTTGCTTTGTCCTTCTATGAATCCTGATGGTTGTTTCATGAAAACCTTTTCTTCTAACTTAGCATTCAAGAATGCAGTTTTGACATCCATATGGTGCAGTTCTAAATCCCATGCATTTGCTAGTGCCAATAGAATTCTGACACTTGTCAGCTTAACAATAGGGGAGTAGGTTTCATCAAAATCTCGGCCCTTGTTTTTAGTGTACCCTTTTGCCACAAGTCTTGCTTTAAACTTTTGACTTCTATCTGCATTTTCCTTAATTTTAAATAACCATTTGCATCCTATCACATTTTGACCTGCTGGCTGATTTACAACTTCATATGTTTAGGTTTTCTTGAATGATTCTAACTCATCATTCATGGCTTCCATCCATTTTGCTTTATCTTCACTTTCCATTGCTTCCTCATAAGTAGTGGGGATTAATGCATCTTCCAGAATAGCCATTATCTGCTCATGATCTTCATTTTGTTTTTCAATTCTTCTGCTCCTTCCCATGCTATTTCTGCCATATTGATCAAGATCAACTGCTGCCTCTTTCAAAAGTTTTTCTCCTTGTGTTTTCCTTTTGTATGGCAAGTCATGAATGCTGGGATCTAGATTGTTACTTGCTTCTATATGAGTTTCACTTGAAGGATCAGATTTATCATCTGTTTTGGTCACATGTTCATCATTGTTTTCTGCTGAGTCGAGGTCAACCTGTAGCTGTTCCTTTTCAACTGTGACATCACTATCTTTAGCTGCTATTTTTCGGGCATATCTATCTTTATACAAGATATTTTCATCGAAATAAACATCCCTGCTAATAATGACTTTCTTGTTCTCTGGTACATAGATCCTGTATCCCTTTGTTTCCTCATCATATCCCACCAGGAAACCAATGTCAGCCTTGTTATCTAATTTCCTTCTGAGGTCACTTGGGATATGTGCATATACTAGACACCCATAGGTTTTGAACATTTCATAATTTATTTTTGCACTTCCTTTAGACCATAGCAAATCAGGAATATTACCTTTGATGCTCGAGGAAGGGAGTTTGTTTTGTACATATATGGCAGTCTTTAATGCTTCTTCCCAAAGGTAGTTTGGTAGACCACTTTTCTTGATCATAGATCTTACTGCATCCATAATGGTCCTGTTCTTTCTTTCTGCTACTCCATTTTGTTGAGGACTGTATCTGCAAGTTAACTGTCTTCTAATGCCATTAGCAATGCAAAATAATTTGAATTTTGAAGATAGGTATTCTCCTCCTCTATCTGATCAAATGCATTTTAGTTCTTTCCCTGAATCCCTTTCCATTTCAGCAACATACTGTTTGAATGCATTGAGAGCCTGTGATTTTCTTTCTAGACAATAACATTTACATTTTCTAGAGTAGTCATCAATAAATGAGATAAAATACCTTTTGTTTGTCCTCCCTTTGACATTTAGTGGTCCACATAGGTCTGTACGCACCAGCTCAAGCATATCTTTTGCCCTGGTTTTGGATTTCACAAATGGCAGTCTATTCATTTTCCCAAGCATGCAACCTTCACAAAGGAATTTATCAGTTTTCAGATCATTGCAACTTATCAACCCTTTCTTTGCTAAATGCTTTATGTTGTTGCAATGAGTATGGGCCAGCCTGTTGTGCCTAAGTTCAAATTCCTGGATATTTATGGTGTTGACACTGTTACAAACCAGATTATCCATTTGGAAGAGATTTCCAACTCTCTTTGCATAGAATTTCAATTCATTGCCAAAATAGATGTTACAACCTTTCGATTCAAAATGAACTCTATATCCTAAGTCCACAAATTGACTGACTGAAACAAGATTTTTAATTATGGTAGGTACACACAGTACATTCTCAATGTCAACAATGTTTCCATTTAGATCAGTGAGCTGCAGCAGACCCCTCCCTTCAATTTCTTGGAGTTCCCCATTTCCAACTTGAATCCTTTTGGAATTAGATGTAACCAGGTTCTTTAATAGATCAGTAGATTGGACTACTGATCTTTCAGCTCCACTATCAACTATAAGAGGATCAACTCTATTAGCATTCGGATTTTTTTCAAAAATAGCTAAAGTTTGATTTACCTCATTTTCTTCTTCATCCTCAGAGTTGTCTTTTTCCACTTGTTCCTTGGCAACAAATGCTCCAGCTGAATTTCTACCACGTCCCCTGCTAGAACTTCCTCTTCCCCCTCTAGTTGCAGATCCCTTGTTATTTCCCTTTCCATGATCTTTTGGGGTAGGGCACTTGGCTGCAACGTGCCCTTTTCCTCCATAGGTGTAACAATTGAAATCCCTTTTTAATTTTCGACAATCACTCTTAAAGTGCCATGTCTTATGACAATTATAGCAAAAAGGATTTCGGGAGCCTCTTCTCTTTCTCTTATAATTTTCTTCTGCTCAAACTCTGTTCTTAGAACATTCTCTGCTTCTTCCCTTGATTTACTCATGTTTCTAATAAATAGAGACAGATTTTCATTATCACTAACTGCTCTGGATATTTGAAGAACTTGGCTTCTTTCACTGACATTCACTCCAGCACCAGCCAAGTCAGCTATTATGTTATCAAATTTATTAAAAAAATCAGATACATCTTCTTCCTCTTTTAGTTTCAGGCCCCTTAATTCATTTTCAAGCAAATCTATTTGGGATGAAGTCTTTTCTTCATAATGTTTTAATAAAAAACTCCACATCTGCTTAGGACTTAAATTTCTCAACTTAAGCCTAATGGTAGGGCTTACCTTGCAGGTAATTATGCCTTGAGCCTCCTTAACCTTTGAGTATAAGGACCTCCCAGTTCCCACATGACTGCCACCAGCTGTTCCTTCTGCAGTTGCTGCTCCAAGACCTGCATGTTCTCTCATGTTAACAGATCCCTCAGAAATAGACCTGGTAAGGTGTTCATGTTGACATTTTTGCCTCCATCTGGATCAACAAGATCCCAGAGATCCTCAACTTCCAAGATGTGCTTCACAGCATCCTTCCACACCTGGAATCCTGGTCCACCCTTGTAGACCTCCACTGTGCTTAAGAGACTAGCTCCAAATCTGTTGGACATATTTAAGATGCAAAAATAACACAAGGTTCAACAGGATTATAAGCTCTGATACCAATTGTTGGATTTGGCTACCAAGCAATGTTAATCACAACCTCTCTAGATCAATTCACAATGCATTAATGCAAGATAAGCAATGCACTAATGGGAATAACCTTTTGAATAACTTTCACACAACTAAGACCATATGATAACTAATGATATTAATCATTTCGAATCATTGGGTACTATAGCAATTTGGGCACTGTAACTCGGGTATTGACCCGAACACTGTAGCTAGGTTGACCTGCAAGATAAACAATCTTAGAACACGATCTCTTGACTTAATTCCTCCTTGATTTACAATTCCGGCCAACTGATCATCAAGTCGGCCTTCTCTGCAACTTATAGAGTTCGTTGCCGGCGGTTTTGGCTATGGATAAGGCTGCCTAGCCGAGCTCCTATTTGAATGGAGCTTTCCCTCTAAAATAAGTGCCACCTTTAAGGGTAAAAGCACGCTGTGGTGTATCAAAAACGTGCATTTTGACGCCACATTTTGGCACCACCTTTGTGGTAGAATCGGGTGGTGCATACCGAAGCGGAGATTGCGGGAGTGCGAATTAATGAGCATCGGTTATTTTGAATTTTATGCCACGTCATTGTCCACCTTTTTGAATTAAGAAATAATCACCTCTTCTCTGTTTTTTTGCCGCTTCTTGCCGATTGAACCCTAATGGAGTCAGAATTGAACGCCACTGGTTACACGATGAAATCTCTCCTCAAACAAGAGATTGTGCCCCACGAAGATCTAAAGAAGCTTAGGGGTGACAGAGTTCCAAATAAATCTGGCTACAGGTATTTTCCCCCAAATGTTTTGTTCAAACTGAAAAATTAAGGCATACGTTTTCTTGTACAGGTTGAAGAATCTGAGCAATGAACAATACAAAGAGTTCATGCAAATTTACAAAAGAATTACAGGGAAGCCACATACATGGGGTGGAATGGCTCCTGGAACCTGGGCAGTGGCTTATTATCTGCATATAAAGGGGAGGCTGTTAATTGGAAGAGCTTCTCGGATTATTATAAAACTCCCGATGAGAAAGCAGAGGCCGGTTCTTCTAGACCCAAGAGAAAGCATAGGCAAATCCAACCCGGACGAGGAGGAAAATAGTAAAAGTGAGCGGGGATGATGAAGATGATAGAGAAAAAAAACCAAATCAGGTTCCTCTAGACCACACATTCAATCTGAACTCACAATCAAAGCAAAAGCGAGCAATGTTTCGAGACCAAAACATGCCATTGCGGGTATGTTCAATTATTAGTTGTGTTACAACGTAAAAAAAATCTCAAGCTTGATCTAGATTGTTTCTATCAACACGAAAAAGGTAACATCAAATCCACTTCAAGAATCGGGCATGTCTACTACCATTTTGCATCATGTTGGTTGTATTGTCATGTTGTGTCTCTATGATGCCATCGTGGGGCATTTCGTGCAATGGATGTCGAATGATAGATGAGGTATGTGTGGTGGTGGTGAGTTGTTGGCATCCACCATGTCCCACACCACACCCCACCATCTCCCACCACTACACTCTACCATCTCCCACCGCCACACTCCCACACCACACACCACCACCACACTCCACCACCACCACCACACACACCACCACTATCACCACACTCCACCACCACCACCCACTCCTCCACCACCACCACACCACACCACCAGGACTCCACCATGTCCCACACCACAATCCACCACCACCACACTCCACCACAACCACACCACACCCCACCACCACACCCCACACTCCACCACCACCACACCACACCCCACCACCACACTCCACCATGTCCCACACCACACTCCACCACCGCCCACACACCCCACCACCACCACCACCAAAACCCCACCACCACACCTCACCACCACCACACACACCACCACCACCACCACCACCACACACACCACCACCACCACCACCACACACACACACCACCACCACCACCACCCCACGACCACCACACACACCACTACCGACCACCACAAAAGTGTTGTGTGGTGTGTCTTAGGATGTTGTATGTTGTGTGGTGTGTGGTGGTGGTGTGTAGAGACTACCTTGTGTTGTGTGGTGTGTGATTGTGGTTTTCCATCAGTACGTGGCATACTATGTTAGGAGGCTGACATATACGTAGTGTTTTGTTTTGCAGACTATGGCAGACTTGTGAAGGAATGGTTGGCTGCAACATCAGCTAGGTTTGATAGATGCAAGCAACGATTGCAAGCAAACGAGGATAGGAAAAATGATATCAAAAGAAATATTGAGTTGATGGAGCATAAAGCATCAGAAATTAGAGCTGATTTGCACAGATGGCAATCAATCATGACAGCAAATCCGAAAGCAGCAGAGGGTGTTCGGGTTGTAAGCGAACTAAAGGATGAAGAGCTAAATGGTACAGTGTTGCCTGGGCTGAAACAATTAAATAAGGAATTAGCAGAAACTGAAATTGAGCTAAAGGCATGTGAAGACTTACTGGCTGAGCCGCTACCTCGAATGCAAAGATTTGAGATTTTTCCGGCGTAGTGGTCATGACACCTCCTTTAGATCCTACACTTCCAATGCTTCCTGAGGCAGAAGAAGAGGGTGATGAAGGTTGTCCATTTTGTGGACGTTGTCTAAAATGGGAGGGTAAAATGTTGCCAGTTGTGATAGCAGAATGCAGTCACCAGTATCACATTCCATGTCTATCACACCATTTGAGGTAAATATTATCATCTCTAACCCTCGTCTAAAGACTCTATTGATTTTGAATTTGTTTTGCAGACACTCTAGAACCTGCTGCAGCCCCAGTTGTGCCCACATTATGACTGAGACATGGCTTTTGGCTTTTGGTGTTCGAGTGGTACCACAAGAACCAATAGACACAAGTAAGTCCAAAGAGGGGTGAAAGCAAGGTTTGGGAAGTCTCGATGCTTGTACTCAGGTCTCTTTCATCCTGGCTTAGTCTCTTCCATCCTGGCTGGCTTAGTCTCTTTTGCTTGTCCTGTTTATTGTATCTAAAGTGCCCCCTGGGATGAGATCGCTCGCTCATTTTAGGGGCACTTTAGATATATATAAACAGGAACATCGAAAAGAGAGTAAAAAGCACGGTGCTTGACCCTCTTGAATGGTTGTCAACTCACGGGCTTGATATTGTTCACGCAAACAATATAGATTATTTTGCAAACAAGTGCCTTAACTAATGTTTCATCGATGTTGTCACAGGTCTCTTCGACTTAGTGTTTGCGAGAATTGCGAAATTTGAGACCAAGGATATCCAACAGGTTATCCACGCCGATCGGTTATGAGGCGCAAGATACCTCCCGGTTGTACCTAGAATTCACCCCATTTGATACTCCTAAGTCAATCCCAGCGGCCGACGGTGGAGACTCCAAAACGAAATTTGGATAGTCAATGAATGCGGTCATTATCAAGTAAAAGTACCGATGCCACATACATGATTTATTTTTTTTTGTATTTTTTTGTGGTCTTCCTCATTTCAATTATGTTGCAGAGATAAATGCTACTGCAACTAGAAGCCATCACGAAGAGATTCCTAGTGCATCTGATTTAGGGGGGAAAATTAATTCCCTTGAGATTCATTCTGTACGGGGTCCTTCACCAAAAAAAAGTTTTGGTGCTGAATATGAGCCAAATGCGGATGCAGGTGATGAAGTTGACAAAGAAACCCCGGATCTTGGACAAGATGCAGACTGCTCAACGAGTCCAATACAACCTCAACCAAGAAAAACCAAGAGGTTAACTGAAATTCTCCTTGTTCTGGATTTTAATGGGGTTTTAGGCAAGTTTTATGACTTGAAAGAGAGGATCCCTGCATCGGCCGAGCCAGAAGTGACCATCCAGAAATTGAACCATCAAAAGTTCGCAGTTTCCAGGCCTGGATTTCAGGAGTTCTTAGAATGGTGTTTTTCAAAATTTGAGATTGCATTGTGGTCCAGCATGGCTAAGAGTAATGTTGACTTGTTGATGAGAAAGTTCTTTGCGAGGAATATAAGGGTGATTTCTTTTTATTTGGAATCGGGATGGTGCACCAACACAAAATTAAAAGTGGTTAATAAGCCAATTTTCCTTAAGGATCTGTCCAAAGTGTACCAGAAATTTTGGAGATACCAGGTGACAAACACATTGTTGATAGATGATAGCAGATATAAGGGTTACGCCAACCCGGTAGAACACAATGATATGTCCAAATAGTTTTGCTCAAACAGGTTGGATTCCAATTTCCTTTTGGAGCAACTCAAACCATGGTGGAGGGACTTACGGCTGCGAGAAAGTGTGCCGGCTTATGTGAAGGAACATCAAATGTGGAACATGTGGGATTACGAAGAGTCAGCAAGATTTGCATGAAAATGCTCGACAAGTATTTTCATAAATGAATCTTAATAAAACTATTTGAAAGTCAATATAAGTAAAAAAAAAAATTCTATGATATGTGTTGTACTTTTTCAATTTAAAATATTTGAATGGATTGTGAGCAAATGTTCTCGTGTGTGTTTAGAACTAGAGATGATAGAGCTTGCAGTCCCCGACTATCTAAAGCCAAATACACATCCGGAAGTGGTCTTTGAATGGGCTGAAATCGCCGTGATTAGCTCCACCAGACATCAAAATTTTGGAAGGCGTCTGCGGTGGTTCAATGATCAATTGATCCTCCTCTTCTCAAGGTGATACTTTCATCGATTTGTGATCATCGGGGTTGTGCCGGATGATATGCATATGTTTCTGAGATACATGGAATACTACTTGATTCTCCAAGGAATGAGCCATCCCTTTCATTTCTTTGACCCTCTTTTTCACTCGACATTGTCCAAGGACACAAATAGTTACAAAACAATAAGGAAACATGTGAATCACGGATAAGTGCCGGTACATGTTTTTGCACGCTTGTGATGGACATCTTTGGACTGTTTTCGATTGTAAGCCACGCGTGTCTCGCCGAGAGATATAAACCGGGGATATATCACTTTGATAGCTCGGGCTTGCATGCGAGAAGCAGAACATATTGAGGTTAGTGCTTGCTCATTGCATTTTCTTTGTTGTGGCACAATGACAACAAACTTTGAGTGCGAGGTTCACGGAATTGCTTGGACACAATAATTTCAGCTTTACAACCTCGGATGTTGTGAAAATTTCGAGCGCCTCTTCAAACCGATGGTCATTCATGTGGCCCCTGCCCGTGTATGTTCGTTTATGCACAAATTTGTGAGGGGGTACTTGAAAGGAGTGAATATATGTTGCCCGATCTAGTAAGTCAACTTAAATCGTGAGACAAACCAAACTCTGTTATTGACAAAGTGTGGTTAGCTGCGGGTTGTGGACATTTCGGACGGGATCTAGTTGATGTTAGAGTGTTCATGCTTGAAGTTTTAAGATTAGAAGCAACAAAAATTTGGAACGAGAGGAACATATGTATTGGGAAGTATGTAGGTGCATGAGTCACCTCGTACTTAAATCAGCGTATATCTTTCTTATGTACATAATTGTTATTGTAACCTCGATTCATTTCAATGAAAATTCATATTCAATTCATCTCACAAACAAAGGAATCAAGTGTTTCAGGAAGAATTCAAATCTTCAAAAGAAATCAAGACAAACTCATTTTCTGGCTGAAGCACAAAATTTCACATGAGTTAAAGAAAACTACGAGAATGGTTTTACATTTTCATCATCATCGAGAAAGAACTTGGGTAAATTACGTAAAAATTTTCTCCTCATCTAAAGGATCCGGCCTTTATCTGATCTGTTTTTGGCGTTTAGTTGGTGGCATGTGAAGTCCGATTACCTGGATCGTGTTGTAAATACTATGCCTAAAGGCGTCTTTCTTTGCAAAGATCATAGGCGTGGTTGATCTTGCGCCCTTCTTGTAATACATACCTTCTATGACACTATCACCTTGGTGAGGTACCATGTTCCATTGAGTTGGAAGTCTTTCTCCACTATCCATTTTGGTTTTGTGCACATCGGAATCCAAAATTCAGAATCCTCATCATTCCCTTTGAACAACGGCGCAAAATTATCACCAACTCTAAGTGCCTCTGCTAACATCGTGGGATTGGAGGAGAACAAGGACCTGTTGGATTTACGGTCCTCATTGTCAGCATGCACATTGGAGGATGGTACAATAACTTGAAGTTTCCAATCATCAACATAGTGCTTGTTCACACAACTGTCCCACATGCCTTCCAAGCAATACCTGCAGAAGCATGAAAGTTCCCCCAGGTGCAACTGCAATGGAGATTTAGGATTAAATGCATGTACACAATGGATCTGCCTAGTGTCCAAAATCCTTTCTGCACCCCATGCTTTCTTTCTATCTATATCCTCCACCTTGACTTCCCAAAAGAACCTTTTTATATTTTTCCTATTGCTGGTTTTAGATGTGTTCATCCACGGATGTCTTCAGCAACTTCTACCACTTCATGAGCATTACCCAATTTTATGCTGTTGTATTTTAATTGCAGTTGTCTTAACCATCTCTTCAACTCAGCAGCCTTGCCATCGTGTTCACCTTTCCGTGGTTAGAACCAAAAAAATTCCACATCATATAGACATCAGTGTCGTTTGTGTACCTAGCCACAAAGTAAAATGGTCTAGAAGCCTTGAATTGAGATGCTACGCCATCTGAAAACACATAATGTCTCTTTGGAACCCTTCCTTTACGCCCCGGATATTTGTGGTGCTTCATGAAGCGGTGTTGCCGCGAACAAAGTATCGTGTTCCCTATCATCCGAGACATAGTAATGTGTTTCTTTGATAATCTCATCTGCCACTGAGTCATACTGATATGTTATTTGAACCAAAATGGTAATCTGGTTATTGACCCAGCGCATCGATTGCACCTCCTCTTGTTCCTTGAATGTATAGTTCTCTGCAAAATCCACTAGGAGACATGCATCTGCTGGGAGATTCTCGAAGCTCCTTAAAACTGCTTTTACTGCCATTGGTACCTGAAATTATGCGGTGGAAAGATTTTTAGGAGCTCTTTCGGTTTATCCGAAGCTCCTTGGGTTACGTCTCATTGTCTTGATGAGTCGGTCTCCTACGAGAACTCAAGGCGTTGTCTTTTCATAGTCAATGTACTCCCATTTCACTTTCCCTCGCCACTTCCTCTCCATGGGACAGGTCTGAAACTTCTTGATTCCACCACGACTCACAATTTCCAAGGATGCACGCCTTCTTGTGAAACTCATCTAATTCACTCTTTGGACACAATATAGATCTCCACAAGCTTCTGTACTTGCAATTTTATCTTTGGTGTGCCTGCATTGACCAAGTTCATGTGATCTACAAACATCGCAGGTGCAAGTGCAATTCTTGGATGTTTGGTTCTCATCCCATTGAGTCCATCCACTAGCATTTGCATCCTCACGTCTTTGAATGCAACGGCAACTATTGAAGTCCTTCAATTTCACAACAAACCAGGGTTTTAGCTTCTCAAAAGCTCGAGAGGCGAATCTTAATTTACGGATGTTGGTCCGAAACCTCTTGAACAATAGCATCTGCATGAAATGAACACTAAACTGTTAGGATGTGTATACCACACCAAACCATGCACCATACCATGCCCCACACTCATCATATTCACCACCAGAACGAGCACCTTAGTGCTGTGTACATTACCACACACCACACCACACCCCACCACACACCACACCATTCACCACACACCATACACCAAATGATGGAGTGTGGAGTGGTGGTGGAGTGTGGTGGTGGGGGGTGGTGGTGGTGGAGTGTGGTGGTGGTGGTGGGTGGTGTGTGGTGGTGGTGGGGTGTGGTGGTGGAGTGTGGTGGAGTGGTGTGTGTGTGTGTGGTGTGGTGGTGGGGCGTGGTGGTGGGGGTGGTGGTGGTGGAGTGTGGTGGAGTGGGTGTGTGGTGTGGTGGTGGGGGTGGTGGTGGTGGTGTGTGTAGTGGTGTGTATGATGTGGTGTGGTGGAGTGTGGTGGTGGGGTGTGGTGGTGTGGTGGGTGTGTGGTGGAGTGTGGTGGGGGGGGGTGTAGTGGTGGTGGTGTGGTGTGGTGTTGTGGATTGTGGTGTGATGTGGTGGTGGTGGAGTGTGGTGGTGGTGGTGGAGGGCAGGGAAAAAATTACTAAAGTCATATTTTAGATTAGCTAGAACAACTTTGGCTAATTTAACCCAAAATACATAGGAAAACTTTCGAATGTTTGGCTAAAGTTGAATAATTTTCCTTTACTAGTTTTGAATGTTTGGCTATTTTTTGTTTGAACCTTTATATAAACTTTAGCCAAACATTTTATGCTATGCCAAACTTTTTATTGTACGAACATATTAATAATAGAAATCTACTAGTTGGAGAATAAAAAACTGTCCATCTAATATAGTATTAGCAACCTCTATTTCATAATCTCATGAATAATCTCATATTTTACATTAGCTATTAAAAAGTATGGCTAATCTATCCCTAAATGCATAGGAAAACTTTCAAACTTTGGCTAAAGTGGAAGAATTTTTCCTCTCCTTCTTTCTTATGTTTGGCTAAACCTTGGTGTAAGGGAGATCAACTTTGAAAATGTTTGGCGATTTTTTTTCTTTTTTCCAAAAATTTCCTCCTTTATAGTTTAGCCGTACTTTTTCCAAAAATGTCCAAAAAATCGCCATTTGGCTAATATTAGCCACTATTTTTTTCCCTGGTGGAGGGGTGTGGCGTGGGATGTGGTGGGATGTGTGTGCATGTGGTGGTAATGTGGTGGTCGCAAAGATGTGGTGGTAGTCTATGGTGGTGGGATAGATGGGGTGTGGTGGGGTGAGGGGGGAGAATAAATAAAATTGAATCCACACATATCATACATTAACACGCACACACCCACATGACACCATGGACATAACACAACCCACACCACACCACACCACACCACACCACACCACACCACACCACACCACACCATCACCACACCACACCACACCATCATGACACCACACATCACATCACATCACTTTTATCCTATTTAGATCGACATAAAAAATCTGCCCTAGCTTTGCTCTCATAAACACTTACGAAATTCAGTACACCACGATAATAATTACATTCCTCTTCTAATCATTAGAAAGGATCACGGGTCCTAAATCCACATTCCTACGTCGATTTTTGGCGTTTCATTCCCAATTCAGCGCCAATTCGAACAAGTTCATTCGGCAACATGGTAGGAGGGATGTTGAGAGATCACTACGGCTATTGTAGGGTGAGCGAGGAGGGCATTAGGCACATGTTAAACGGGGCTCATGATCAATCTACGAAGGTGGATATGCCTAAATCCACCTTCTTTGTTGATTTCGAATCCAACCTAAAGGCATACAAATTTGGATCTTTGGGCCTTCAATGGCTATGCTTGGAGTCAGATTGACAGGAAGAGAGCTCTTAGACAGAGTCCATGAGCTTATGTTACATGCTGCTGCAAGGGCAGCTGGTATATTTGTTCTCTGTCACTTGTCCGCTCTGACTCTGCAACAGCGGGTTTTACTGGCAGAATTGCGTACTTACCACCAGGGGATGCAGGAAGCACTGGCAAACCTCATCCTGTTAAATTCTGGGATGACTGCAGAAAGCTTAGATGCTTTAGTGCAGAAAACAATAATTTTGGATGCACCAGTTCTCGAGCCAGTCATACCAGCATTTCCTGTTGCTTAGGAAATCATGCATGTAAATTTAGTTCTCGGGTACAGAGCTTTCAATGGAAAGCCAAATTTTGTAAAGCCAAATTTTGTAAGATCCTTTTTTTAATATATCATACTTTCCAACATGAGCGTGCTTGAATCGACAAAAATTGTCTTTATTCAACAAAAATTGTATCTCGGGATCGGTTAGTTATCATTCTCAAATATTTTTAGACTGTACACACACCAAAGAAAGGAGTACTCAATTCGTCATGTTCTAATAATATTCCAAACATTAAATATTGCATTTCGGACTAGAGTCAACTACACACAATTCACATCTTGCATCTGGTACACCACAATCATTGTACAACACAATAACCACCACATGCACCACCACACTAAGCACCATAACTAAGAAAACATGAATAATGAAATAAACTAACACGTGATTCCTCCGGATAGTGGGCAGCATGTTCTTCTCTTACATTTCTCTCCAATCTTCTAGTTCTAACATCCTTTGTGTTAGGAGGCGCTACGGTGTTCTCAATCCAATTTTTTGAATCTTTTCTATATGTTCATCGAAATTGCATCGAATCTTTTAGCCCTCTTGTAAGAAACCCATTTCCCACCATTGTGTCGATCTCTTCCCTCTTTTTTCTTTGCCTTTTTGCGGGTTTCTTGGGTGAACACCTAATACCTTTCAAGATCTCATTTGGCTGATTTTGTCACTTGTTTCATAATCGCGTGACGTGGTCTGCACATTGCAAAGGCAGACTATTCTTGGCTGCTAGGCAGTCATTTGCTGGTAGAGAGTTTGGCGATCGCATGGAGTCCCAGAGGCTCCTTATAACGATGCTCTTGGCTTCCAAATCCTTTAATTCTTCACCTATGAATTTTTCCAATGTTTTATCCCTCAAAAAATCAAGTAAAATTTCTTTCTTCGTGCTATCCTCCATTCTTTTGGTCTATTTATGGAAAAAGGCGTTAGCAAATTAAGGACAATCACGGCGTTCGCTTGCACTTCTTGATGAACCGGATCCTACGCCAATTGCAAGCTCCAATTTTTCTTCTCTTCTTCTTTTCCTCTGGCGTCTTTTCTTCAACATTTCTTGTTCCTTGGTTCTTCTTCGTTTTCTCCTGTATGAAATGCCAGTTTATGGACAGATTACCTCATTGACATCCATATCCACGATGGATTGGAGCTTGCAGCAGGGAGGGAGCCAAAGAACAGGACATAGGCAAAGAACAGGAAGGGGCCAAAGAATAGGAATTTGAATTTGAATTTTAGTTTTTGAAATTAGAATTTCCCCCACAAATTGGGACTCTATTCTTAAATAACGGCAGCTGAGCGGTGCCATAATTATACTTTCATACCACAAAAGTGGTGGATGCAACGCCACATTTTGGGGGGACAGGGGGGACAGCCGAATTGGAACACCACAGCGTGCTTTTACCCTTAACTTTATATTTAGCATCTGGTTCACCAATAAACCTTGAACCTATATATACAACCTTTAACCCTTTATATTTACAACGTAGTTAAACTTTGAAGAATAGCTATGCACAGAGATTTGTATAGGTTGAGTATGTGAACCTGCGTCAGAGAATTATGTGATGACCATAACTTAGAATTCCAACAAAACATGCTACATGTAGAAAAAACATGCTATAAACATGTTGTATGAAGAAAAATCACTATATAAACGTGCTATATGAAGAAAAATCATTCTATGATTATAAATCTAGGCACAACCATTAAGCAATATCACTACATGATTGACATCATCAAAATGTAAATGGAAATGCTATATGCTTATAAATCTAGGCACAACCATTAACCAGCACAACTACATGATTAACATCATCAAAGCAATATCACTGCGTGATTAACAATACGTGATTATCACTACGTGATTAAGCAATGTCACTACGTGATTAACATCATCAAAATCATAAACATTTAAAATCAAAATACTCATCATTTTGTTAAAATGGGAATGCTACATGCTTATAATCTAGGCACAACCATTAACCAACATAACTACATGATTAACATCATCAAAGCCCATAAACCATAAAAAATCAAAATATTCATCATTTTGTTTAAATGGCAATGCTACATCACTATGAATCTAGGCAACGCTTCCTTCCATAGGGCACAACAATTGGTTCACCACGCTTCTTACGTTCTACTCGCCTTGGAGTCTCTCTTTTGAAAGGATAGTTGACAAACAATTCCTCTCCAGGATGGAGGTTGCGTATGGCACAAACTCTCACATACGGTCCAACATACCCATTTATGTAACACGGATCATATTCTGTAGTCTCTTCAAATTCTGCATTTGTTAATTCGGGATGACCACGAGAGCTATTTATAAGTGCTGCAATATTTCCATGAACACTTGGTCGGCCATCAATGTATATGCGCGCACTGCGTGGGGTATGTTCTCCACGATCTCTCTGCTCACTCAAAGATGCCGCATTCAATGCCATGGCATAAGTAGACATACTAGGCATAAAAGAAGCAAGTTTATGCCATAAACCCCAAGAATACTTTGGTCCGCCAAACACCATCAACACAGTCGAGTGTCCAGACCTTCACGTGCTCCATTATGTACAAACCCCTTCCAGCTTCTGGTATTTCTAAAGAAGGTGCAATCATGTACTTGTGACCCCAATATATAAAATCTTTCAACATTGGAGGCAGTTCCCCTTCCCAACATCCTAGGGATGATCGAACAAATGGAACAATAGAGGCTCTAAGGTGAGGGGGAAGTTGTTCAGCCATGTCGTTTTTTGTTTCACATGCATGAACAAGGCTATGCGAGCTTTTCTTGAAATGGTTCTTAAGTTTTGTAGCCACTGTACTTCCCCTCGTGCGACCTCTCTCAACTTCCTGAGTCTCTTTTGAACTAGAACTAGAACTTCTAGAATACCAGGATAGCGGACCTGATGATCTAGATGACCTGGGGGCTATCTGATGTCTCAGCAAGTTCTGGATTTTTGTGAAGCATGTCCAAATACTATGACAAGTCGTATATATTAAAAGAGGATTAGAATATTGTACGAAATAAATAATAGAAATGCGTAATACATAGTTTTACCTCATCTGCTTCTTGTCGTGCATTTAACTCAAGGTCGGACGGAGGTGGAGCATTTGGCATCAAGCCGTACTTCATTTTGTGATCTCGTCTCGTGGTATACATTCTTCTGCTAGTGCCTTTGCATTGTTTGCACCAACAGTTGTCATACTGCCTAGCAAGTCGCTCCAATGGATCATCTCGAAGCCAAGTTTTTGTTGCTTGTCTTTTTCTTGATGCGGAAGATGAAGAAGTTTCATTTCTATAGGCAAAAGATAAATACCCAAGTGATCAAATGGCTGCCCAAACCAAAATGAGAGAGAAAGAGTTAGAGAGATCAAAACCTTAATGCTCGAAGCTCATCAATAGACGGCATTGAAGATTTATTGGTTGACGAAGTGGAGCCACTGGGATGCTCGGAGGTGCTCATAGCGGAGTTGCTAGGTTGCTCGGAGGTGCTCATTGCGGAGCCACTGGGGTGCCCAGATGCATTCATTGCAGAGGCATTGGGGTTCTCATGACGGAGTCATTGAATGTGCGCAGATATAAGCCCTACAAAAAACCCAATAGTACATAACCCACTAACACACACATAACAATAATAAAATACAAGCATTTTAACACTGGACACACATATATAACAATAATAAAATACGTGGACACGTGTTTAGCAACTAGGTATTTTGTTGATCAACACCTCACGTCCTCAGTACGCAATACATAGGTGGCATGGCGCAATCGCCATGACAATTTGCAAAGCAAGCATGCCAGGCCAATTACAAATTCCTAGTGCAATTTTCTTTACACTAGAATGGTACAACTTTGGTACAACTATGGGGAACGTGTAATGCTAGTTAGCCTTATGGGGAACATCATGTGAACATATTTATGCAAAAGCTTGGCTTGATGCATAAAACCCGTGTGTTATATTTGTCAAACCCATTAGAATAAAATATAAGTACTTCAATAGTTGTAGTGATAAAACTGTAATAGAATGGATAGTGACGAATTTGGTGTCTAATAAAGCGTCAGATAAAAACATGGGATAAAAAAAATGTGACGTTCTTTAATCTTCATTTTCTCTTACCTAATAATCCGCCTGCCAAATTCACCAGCATTTGCTTTATTGATGGAGATCGAGGCGCCCTGATCGAGATTGAGCTTGAGAGAGAGACAGGCGGCCCAATACTGAGCAAGGTTAAGCTAGAAAGAGAAAGAGGGAGACGTAATAAGTAAGCATTTTTTAATCCTAAGTTATTTTTTTTTTTATCTGCCTTCCAGCGCGCCTTCCATCTCTTTCATTGAAGAAATACCCAATGAATAAGAGGTCTCCCAAATCGTATGGATGCATTCGATCAGATCCTGAGCTCAGTTCTTTAAGATTGCTGTTCTAAGTGTTGTATTATCTGCTTCACGAACACTATGAAAAGAAGGAATCTATGAAATACCCAGGCTTTTGGATCAGGCCAATTCTGAGGTCCATTGTAGACGAGGTCCATTGCAGAGGTTTGGAGTAAATCTTGTTCTAGGTTGTCATAGTTCTGATAAACTTGCTATGGCAGGTGATAAACCTTGCTATGGGCTGCCGTAGATGAGAGTGCTTGTAGGACTTGGTAGAAATATAAGAGATACAATTAGAGACATGCTTGTAGAAGTCTTCTCCAAAGTTAACTATCTAGTAACAGTAAAACTGCTGGAGGACAAGGTTGATCTTAAAGAGAAAACTCCAATGAGCAGGAAAGTGATAAGAGCATGGAATAAATAAGCATGGAATAAATAAGTTTCTTTGGCTAAAAATCAAGAACCCGTGAAGCTGATGGAAGTGATAGCCTTGAGGGTTTTGTGCTTTGCCATTCCATTGCTGGTGGTACAGGATCAGGTATTTGTTGTATTGTTTTGGCATTTAAAAAACACAATCTAATTATAGATTAGCATATAACATTGTACAACAGGAATGGGTTCATATCTTTTGGAGGCTCTTAATGATCGCTATAGCAAAAAATTGGTGCAGACTTACAGTGTGTTCCCAAACCAGATGGAAACTAGTGACGTGGTGGTGCAGCCCTATAATTCACTGTTGACCCTAAAACGATTGACACTAAATGCTGATTGTGTTGTTGTTCTTGATAACACTGCTTTGAACCGCATTGCTGTCGATCGTCTGCATATTCCGAACCCAACATTTGCACAAACAAACTCTTTGGTCTCCACTGTAATGTCAGCAAGCTTTGAAATAAGTTTTCTTGTGGCTGTGTGACTGTGACAGCAAAGAATCTAAGTAGTAGGCTGTGTGGAGCAAGTTTATAGTGGGGGCTTTTACTTACAGATTAAGTCATTTCCTTCAAGATTATATGCACTTATCTTGTCCGCTTATCCTTCCAGATGCACTTATCTTGTCCACTTATTTGTTCAGCAGACTTTTGCTTAATCTAACTATTGGCTTATGTTTTTTTAGTGGCTCCAAGGGAGAGCTCAAAAAACAGGGGGGAAACCTCACGAAGAGGACATGAGGACAGTGAGGAAGAGGATTCTATGGACATCACTAGAATCGTTGGAGAAATGGATCATTCAGACTTGATTAAATTTAAGGCAGCCCTTGACAAGCAGCTTGCACATATTGGTACTCTGTCGCAGACCTCTAATGGAAGGCGAGGTTCAAGCTTGTCCAAAAACCAGAGAAGATCAAGGTATTTGGTGAACCACTTCATGTCTTAAAGATGCACTTGCTAACCTGTCCTTTCATTTGTTGTTGCAGTGAGAAATCCACGAGTGTAAGATCTATTAATGCGCCGGCAAGTGAGAATGAAGAAGAAGATGAAAAAACAGATGATAGCGTAAATGATGAGGGGGACGAGGAGCCAAATGAAGATTATGAAGTTACTTTTCGTCGTCTTCCTAAAGAGGATAAGGTAGATGCTAATTTGCATTTTGTGAATGCATTGTTGGACATTATTATTATGTTTTATTGTGCATTATTATTAGTAACTATTTATTGCATATTGTAGGTGACTATGGTGCAAGGCGGGGAGATACATCTAGATGAGAATGGACAGACATGGAAGACAGCCCTTGGCCATGCGGTGAAAGTATATTGCACAGAGATTGATAAAGATTGGAAGAAGGTGGATGAGATCTCCAAAAAGAGACTAGTGAGACACATGGAGAAGCGTTTTGGTAAAGGTTTATTTGCTTCTGATATACTGAAGAGGGCAGCTCGAATTTTTAATCATTGGAAGTAAGCTACTATTGTATTTTATCTTGTTTTATGATTTCTTCATTATTTAACATTGTTGTCATGTTGTGTAGGGATTGGTTGCGTAGGAGTGATAAGAAAATAGCCCCAAACCATGTTAAAGATGCTGTGTGGGACAGATTTCTTGCAAATAAAAAGAAGCCACGTCACCAACAGAAAAAGGCAGCGGCAGCAAGAAAACCTAATGGCGAAAGAATAGGACGGCGGGGACATGCTGGAATCGCTGCGTATTATGTAAGTACCATATTTTTTTGCAAATACATTGACTGAATACCATGTTTCTTTCATTTACTAGCTTCTACTGTCCTTTCCCTAAAGCTTTTTGTCTTCTATTTAATCCAAAATGTTTTATCAGCAGCAAAACATAGAAATTGCTTCAATAACAGTTATCCCCTAGAATAGAGCAGAAAAGAACTGAGAGACTTATATACCGGGATTCCGATTGCCCTTCCTTAGACTGGGTTTTCGGTTTTCTATTCTCCATCTTTTTTCTTTGAAAAGTCTGCTTCTCCTTGATCTGAGACAAACATCAGTTAAATTCAATGCCATTGCTCCACTCCAGGGGAAACATAATCTCATATCTTTACCAAACTGTCGGCACCTTCTTGCACGCACTAACATGCTCTTAGCTGCTACTTTACATGGAGCATGCGGCTGTGAATCGATGGCATATTTGATGCCAGCATCTGCCCAGATTGGAATGCCTTGATCTAGGTAATATTCACTCTCTTAATGACGAATTTGCATCACATTATATTACTGGCATTCAAAGTTTAATTGCTCTTAATGTTAGCGGCACGGGCATTGGTGACAGTTTTGTGGAGTCCTTAACTTATGGTTGCAGATTGCAACAATGGGTGACAAGTAAATAAAAAGTCATCAGTGTTGACAGGGCTGCTTCAAATGCTTTAGAGGCATGGCCAGTCTCTAACATTGTGCATTTGAAAATGCAGCAGACCAATATCTCAAACGCATCTATTCCCCATCTTTTTTCTTTGAAAAGTCTGCTTCTCGTTGATCTGATCCTTGCCAGGTTTGTAGTGTGAATTATGTGTTTGGTGGCATGCAATTTCTTGGATCGTTTGGTAATATTTTATGGGCACAACATCCAAGTCCTTTTTATCTTCATCTGCTCCAATGTTCTGATCTAACAGGTGTTCAAACGAAGTGTTAAATTTATAATGCATAGTGTAATACATTCCATCATTCCCAATGACACCCAAAGCCACCCTCCAGATCTGTCCTGCTATACTTCTTGGCCTTAAGTTCTGCTTCAGCAAGCAAAGAACAGATTGATAGTAAGAACTTCATATTTTTCTTGACTAACTCTATTTTTTGATCTCATGTAGTTCCGAGATTGGGGTGCTTACCCTTCTGCAACAACTATGGCAGCGATAAAGAAAAAGAGGTCATACAGGGCCTATCGAGAATCTTTAATTGCCGAAGGGAGAATTCCTGGAAATGTGAGGTTATTTCTGATCAACTTTGACAACTCAAAATTTCTGATTTTTTCGTTCTTTTGTAGTTTGAGGCGTTACAATTCTTAGGAAAGAAGGGCGAGAAGAAGAATAAGCAGCGAAGAAGAAAACATCTGAAGGTAATTCCTACTGTGATATTTTGTAGCAATCTGATATATCCTTCTCTCACCTTAAACAACTTTCTTGTTTTAGGAAGCAAACACCAAGGCGCATGAAGATCGAAGGGAAGAAGAAGGGCTAGTTCATGCTGATCTAGAAGGCGAGACAACCCATGGAGTTGAGGAAGGCGAGAATGCCGATGTAGTTGATGGAGGTGAGCAAGAAGTGTATGGAGTAGAGGATATTAGAGCGACAGATGTGGAAGATGGTGTGGGGATAGAGGTAGAGTTAAATTGTCGTGTAGACACCCCTGATTTGCCACATGAAACTGATGCTGACATTGATGCTTTTTACGACACATTGTTGGAGAAGGGATTGGAGGGTGCAAAGAGTATGGAAGAGATGATTATGAAGAAGAGAAATGATGTGGAGGAGGGCAGCAAGAGAAGTGATAATGCATCCAAAACGAGAAAGAAAGGAAAGAAGAGCAAGAATCGAGGCATTGGCAGAAATCTGGGTTCTGAATTCGTGGATGGCACTATTGCACGGAACATTGCACAATATAAGTCACTGCAGAAAGACAAGAGGCTGACATGCGTACTTGCGACATGTAGTAAACTCTTAACGAGTTTTGATTTGTTTCAACGCTTTATTATCTTTAATCTGTAATGACTCTTTATGTTGTAATAAAGTCTTAAGTTTTCAGATATGTATTTGTCTTTATCTTTAGATTTTGCTTTCGATTCTATTGTATTATATCTGTTATAATTGTAACAAATGTTAATTGCTGTTATTATTATAACGAATGTTAATAGAAGATAGATAGACTTATATTTTGACTGTTCTTCTGACTAATAACTAATGTCGTGGCTAAATAACCTGACTGATTGTCTGACTATTACCTGACCAACTGTCTGACTAATATTTGACCAATATTCTGACTAATACTATGACGCACTTTTTGACTAAGTATTTGACTAATAGCATGACTAAATATCTAAGTAATACATTGACTAATTACCTACCTAATGAGCTGACTAAGAACCTATCTAATAAGCTGACTAATTAACTGACTAACAAAATAAGATTCTATCTAATACATTGACTAATTAACTGACTAACAAAATAAGCTTCTGTCTAATACATTGACTATTTATCTGACTAAACTGGTGACTAAAACACTGACTAAACATATAACTAAATACATGACTATTAGTCTGACTAATGTTCTGACTAATATTCGTCAGATAAAACTCGTCAGTTCATTCGTCAGCAATAAGGTTTGGACACTTGTCTATTTTACAAAGGCTCTCTGACTAATGTTATAATGTTTAACCATCATTCTGTTGTAGTGTCACCGTATACAAACAGGAGTTCATCCCCCATACCAGCTCCATACTGATACAGGGCCCTCCACGTATCACTGCAACCTTGATGAGTTCCAGTGGGAAGAATGAAGGGGTCATTTACCCTGTCTCCCTCAGGGCCTACCTAGCTCCGTAAGCGTAAACATACATGTCAGTATATAACATCGACATCACATAACCATCTCGAAGGATGGTTCATCACATACCTGCATAGACAAAGATCAGCACATCACATAGGGGAATCCTACCCATGGCTCAGACTCAATGGGATGACTGACGGCTTGGGTCTCCAGAGTTCATTGCAGACAGAGTTCATGGCAATGGATTTGGCTGGCATAAGAACATGGCTTAGGGTTGTCCACTCCATCCACCCCTCCTGTGCACACTTTGCAGAGTGGGCTGAAAAGTGTTGGGACCTGACTGTAGCCCGCCGGATGCATAGCCAAGGGGGCTATTCCTGGGTTGCATCTCCCCAGTTCCGATGGGGCAGGTAGGGATCACTCCCTCCAGAGATCTACATGCTGACTCAAGGTGACTAGAGGGCCACTGCCCTTATTCGACTTGAACCCAATGGAGAGTGACGCATCACTCCACGGGTGTCGAGCCCATGCCTTGCCCACCCGCAGTGGCAAGCCATTAGACCTAGTCCACAATGATCCCCGGTAGGCCTTACACACCAGAGGGATCGTTCAAGAGTCAGAACACGAACCTCCTTATAAGCCAGTCTGGCCCCTTCACCCACAACCAGGTGTGGCTCTTGTGCACAGGCCGAATCTACAGTGTGCTAAAGAGGCTAGCTAGGAGCATCAACTACCAGGCTTTAGGGTCTCTACCCCCCTTCCCAATACAATTCACAGAGATACATCATCATACACATCACAAAAGAACTAAAGAATAAGATCTAATCTATATCATAGAGTTAGGTTCTTTAGTTAGAAGAAAAGGGTAGGAAAAAGGGCATGGGAAAAGGGAAATAGAAAAGAAAAAAGAATGGAAAAGGGGGAAAAGAGAGAGAGGCACGGGAAAAAGGAAATGAGGAAAATGGAAAAGGGGAAGAGAAAAAGGGAACATGGAAAAGGGAAAGAGGGAAAGGGTGAGGAGATGGAAAAAGGGAAGGTAAAAAGGGCATGGAAAACGGGAGGGAGAAAAGAAAAATGGAAGGGGAAAGGGCACACAAAAAAAGGAGGAAAAGAGTGGGAAGAGGAAAAGAGAAGGGAAAATAGGCATGGAAAAGGGCGAAAGAGTAAAAGGCTGAGAAAAAGGGAAGACATGGAAAAAGGGTGGGGAAAAGAGAAGGCATAAAAAAAGAGAAAGGGGAAGGGAAAATGGCAAAGAAAAAAGAGGAGAGGGAAAAGGTGGAGAAAGGAGCAAAAGGGAAAGGAAAAAGGTTGTCGGGAACAGGGAAGGGGGAAGGAAAGGGATGGGAAAACAAGGAAACATGTGAGAAAGACGAGAAAAAAAAAGGAAAAGAAAAAAAAAGTGGAGAAAATAAGAAAAAATGAAATGCGGGATAGAGGAAAAGGGAAAGGGAAAGGGAAAGGGAAAGGGATAGGGCTTTTCTCACTGCATCCCAAAGCATTTACAGGCTCTCAACTTATGCCCAGCAACGCTGGGCACCATTACTAGTGTAAAGTTTAAATTTATGAATATCATATTTGGTAAGTGCAGCCGCCAAGAGCAAATCTGATGAAATGATAGCGCTGCAAGCAATGGCCTGATGGTACATGGACTGTGAGAAACACCCAAAGAAAGTCCAATCGTGATCAAATGTGTTATTACCTCAAGTTTCAACACGTACAATACAATAGAGTTTATTTTGGTGAGTGCCTGGTGAGTGCCTGAAAGTAACAATCCCTCAAGCAGCACAAAGTTTCAAATTGAGAACCAAAAGCCCTATGCTTCTGATAAGACAAAGTTCTTATTATCAATCAGTCTTATTATCAAAAGCCCTATGCTTCTATCCCTACAAAGGTCATGGCAGATTCGATTTTTAGATCCGTCAATGCGACGAAGAAGGGTGTCGTTATGAAAAATAGAGATTCTGGCAAGAACATATTCGTACAAAGATTCCTGGAGCTCTTCTAAAGCTCGATCAAATGCCCACCTTCCCTGTTTACAGACAGAAGTCTATGCCTTGCCATCGCCAGTTCTCAAATAACCAGATGCAAAGAACAAATAACCAGATGCAGAGGAAGAAAGCGCTATGGTGATTACCTTTTCTAATTAGAACTGGACTGACCTAAACGCTCCAAAGCTAGGGCCTTCACAATGACAGAAGCCGGGGCAGTCCAAATTTATAGCATCTTGTTGAATATCAAATTTAAACACCTAAATTTAAACATCTATCCGGCAAGGGAGCGCTTAATGCGTATCTCATTTGGTATGGTTCCTTCTCCCCTTCACAGAGAACTATCGTCACAGATTTTTTGGCTTCTTTTTCTTCTAAGAATCAAAATAAACCCTCTGTCAGCTCATGGTGGAAAATGAATTTTGGTTATAAGAATACTGTCGGGGAATCTGTTCTAGAGTCTATGAAGCTAGGAGCAAAGTCATCTGATTCATATTTACTTGGAAAAAATTTGAAGAAGGTGGATATGGAGAATCTGGTTAAAAAAGGCTTCCAGTTCCGGAGGATCAAATGCTCTGTATCTACTCCTCACATCTGATGATGTCAATGTAGAAGGGTTCCGTGTGCAGACATGCGCTTCACATTCCTCAATTAAAAGCGATAAAAAGCTAGCAATTCCATATGCTTGGGTCGGTCCCCCATCTTAGCACCAGGGTTCCCTCATAATTGTTCTTTGCATGTCATGGCTACTTCAGGGCTAATGTCTATTGATTCTCTAGTCAACGACGCAATCACCTAGTTCCTTGGATGAAACAGAACCATAAAAGGCATTGTTTTAAGATTAGAAGTGTTCTCATGGATTAACATGATTAACATCACCTTTTTGTTGCGCCTTATGTGCATACATTCAAGAGGACAATTTCGAAATATATTGTTTTAGAACATTGGGCACCAAAAATGTCTCAATTATTTGGAACTTACGTAAGCTTCATGATCTACTATGAAGATCGTGATTGTCAAATGTATTCAAACCAAGGCAACGCCAATCAATAATTATAGAGGGCTTGTGTTAAATGCTTGTAGAAGATATACTCATAATTCCTCAAAATATAAAATTTCGTAGCATATATCTAAGTAATAAATCTAATTTACATTATTTTTTTATGAATAACGACTATGAATAACCACCTTTTTGGTTGGGAATTATGAATAAACACCATGTAAACTAAATTGGTACAGAAAGCACATGCTACGAATCATAATCAATTTTTAATAGACAGTTCTACAATAGAAACCAACGTGAATAACCACTAGATAATTATATTGGCAATGAAAACCGCCTTGAAGACTACGTTGATTTTGATAAACCATACTACACAAGAAAACCAATGTGTGGTCGACCTTTAATAGACAATTCTGCAATAGAAAACCAACTTGAATAACCACTAGGTATTGAAATTGGCATCAAAACCCATCTTATAAACTACACTAATTTTAATAAATCATACTACAAAAGAAAACCAATGTGGATAATCATCATCTAGCATTAATAAACCATACTATAAACTATTACAAATTTAATAACCCATGTTGTATCAAATGCTAGAAACCATTAGCAATTTTAATAAACCATGTTGCAACAAAAACCAGCATGAAAACCCACATCCTAATCATAAAAACCACTTTAATGTGTGGTTTTCATTATGAATATTATTTTTTACATAAATACCCACATCTATAGCATGGAATAATTTAAGGGCTAATCTTAGCTATTTGGCGATTTTTTAGCACATTTTCAAAAAAAATTGGCTAAAGTAAATGGAAAAAATTGGGAAAAAAAATAATAATTTTAGCTTAAATTTTTTCGGGACTGCATCAACCCTGAAGCTCTTTAGCCAAACGCTAGAAAGTAAAAGAGTGAAATTTTGTATTGTTTAGCTAAACCATAGAAACTTTTAGAATGAATTTCAGACTAGTTTAGCTAACATCATTCTAGTTTATATGAAATATATGATTAATAGTTTAGTTTCTAGCATTATGAATTAATTTGAGTCCTAGACTTTGCTAGTTAGCATTATTTTAGAATGTTTTCACAAAGAAAATGACTAAAATAAGTGGAAACAATTGAGAAAAAATATAGTAATTTGGCTTAATATTTTCTATTGGCTACACTATAGGAATGATGTTTGGGTTAGTTTAGCTAAACACTAGAAAGTATAAGAGGAAAAATGCGTAGAGTTTAGCTAAACCACAGAAAGTTTTGGGATTAATATAGAGCAAGTTTAGCTAAAGTCATTCTGGCTAATAAGAAATATGCGATTAGTAATTTATTCCCTGATCTATAGTGGTTCCTTAGTGGTTAATTATGGGAGTTAAATTTTAGGATGTCTTGTGGCTTGTCGGACAAGATGGAAAGACAATGGGTACTACAGGCTATGACCGATGCATATTACAAGGGGGAGTATATTATAGCTACGGAATGGGCATATGCACAAGGTGTCATGAAAAAGGTAGTTGCCACAAATTATGTTGATGTCGAAATCGAGTATTTTCTTTTGATGTTATTGTATCTATTGACATTAATGGTGCTTTTGACAGTATATATCTTACTCCTCGATATGGTGGCATGGGACCCACTATCGTGTGAGTTCTCTTGACATACACAGGAAGACTTGTGACTGCGGAGTCATGGCATCATTCACGATGGAGTTTCAATCAAGTGTTGCCGATCGTAATCGTCAGGAAGCCACCTGTGATTAGGTCGGGAAGTTAAAGACTATAATGGAGGTGGATGTAGGTGGCAATTTCAAGACCTTCATATTCGATGTCGATTGGTTTGACCTTCAATTAAGGGGGGCCATGCCTACAGTAAAGTATGATAGAACAAGTGGCTTTTTCGCTGTCAACTCTAGCAAACTGTACCCTGGTAGTGAGACGCTTGTCCTTCCAGACAACTGTGAACAGGTACACACATATACATATCCAACTTCAAAATTTAGACCATCAATATCAATCTCACGTCCAACTTCTTTGACCAGATTTTTTTTCTTTACCGGTCGACAAGACCCAACATGGTGGTTTATCATACAAACTACACCGAGGGGACGCCCAATATTCCAAGGCGTTGTGCTAGAGGAGTGAATAACGTCTGAAGAGCCCTCTGGCAGATCAAGGCATTCAAACTCACCGGAAAACGAGCATCAAGAGGTTGGACCACCAGCTCTCATGCAGCATCTTACACGAGCAATTCCACGAAATACTGGATGTACTTGGGCATTTTGATACAAATGTTGGCAATGCTAACAATGACGACTCCTAGTTAGCACCTAGAGGAGACGATCATTAAATTCTATATGCCTAATATTATGCACATCCTCAGTGCAATCCTTCTGATAGGCTATGTCTATTGGTCTCCGTGTGCGATAAAGACCCATTCAATTCAATTCTTTTTTTTCTCCCCCTTTGGTATACATTATATCGGAGGAAAGAACTGGTGGAACATGGGCTCAAAGAAGCCACATAGGCTCAAGCATTGCCCCTAGACTCAAACATGCCACCTAGGCTCCAACAGAAGATCAAATATATGCCACATAAACTAGAGAAAAAAATACAACACATGACGTCACAATGACATGTTGCCACCTAGGCTCAAACATTACACGTGGCTAAAATATGGCACTTACATCAAACATGTCAACTAGGTTCAAAAATGACGTGTGACTCAAACATGCGATCTGGGATCAAACAAGTCACATACTAAAATAAAAGATATTGTATATGACATCGCAATAACAAAATACCACGTGTAGGCGTTGCATTTCCCTTAGGGTCGAACATGCCACCTAGGTTAAAACAAGCCTCTTAGGCTCAAGCATTGCCTCTAGGCTCAAACATGCCCCAGGATCAAACATGTCACAACTAAAATAAAAAATAATGTAAATGACGTCGCTATAACAAAAGACGTCGCATGCGACGTCTACGCGACGTCAAAAAGTCATTTCTTAATTGGGTGAACATGAGTGGTCTTCTGGCCATGGAACTGGTCCCCAGGGCAATGTCGACGTTCTGAGTCCATTGGCAGAGCCAAATCACGGTTCTGGAGAGGGGAGGTCGCCCGCCCGTCCCCAGGGCCTCGGGGAGAGGAAATTCGGGGCAGCGCTCCCCCGGGGGGCCGCACGCTAATGACCACCCTCCCGGAGCACGGTTCCCCTATGCGACCGTTGGATCCTCCGTTCAGGGGCCCCTCTTCGAGAAGGCCCAAAAGATTCCAGATCGGTCCGGGAGAACTTGTCAAACTGCGGAGCGTCCTAAGGTCGGCCTTGTAGAAACCGCAGTAGTTTTGTTGTTCGGGCACAGGGGAGGCTCCGGAATGGCAAATCGACCTCGCCAAGTCGTCCGGAATGGCGAAATTACCCTAGGGAGCAAGTTACAAGGTCGGTTTTACAAAAGAAAGAAACACTCACGCCCTCCACGACAGTATCCAGCATCCACATCCTAGGCCAATTGATTACGAGTGTACTGGACATGAGCTACTTTGGCGCTTCTTGGAGGTCGGGTGGTCTTCTGGCCATGGAACTTGGTCCCCAAGGCAATGCGACATTCTGAATCCATTGGCAGAGCCAAATCACTGTTCCGGAGAGGGGAGGTCGCCCGTCCGTCCCTAGGGCCTTCGGGAGAGGACTTTCGGGGCAAGCAGATTCCGGGGGGATTTTAGGGTCCGTGCTCTGGTGTCAACACCCCCCACTCCACGACAAGACACGGCGCAAGGTCCCGGCCGAATCTGACAAGGAGAGGGCCTCCGAAACGTAAACCCTGTGGGTTGCCAGGTTCTAGAAGGGTTTGCATTTTGGGGGCCGAGTTTTGGTCTGTTGCAGTTGGGACGTGGCCGAGAAGCTGCAGCCGCGAATGCGGAGCAAGGGGAACTGACAGAACGGAGTTTGAGCTTGTCCTCCTCCCGATGTGGCAATTAGAAGTCGGGGGGCGCTTTTGCAGTGGCAAGACATTCATAAATTCGTACTTAATGCATTGTACGAAAATAAATTCTGATTTTTTTGCCAACTGGATTCTTAATTCATCTCCAACACACAGCCCAATTTTCGGAATTTTCGGAGAAGGTCTAGGTCAAAGGGTTAGCATTAGAATGGTCGGGGCAGCCTGTTGCGTGACAACCGAGCTGGCACCCTTCCCCAAGTCAAACGAGGCCAGGACCTTGCAGGGCCCCCTCACAAGAGTGGAGAGTCCGGACCCCAGGAGGCGGGATCCAAAAAAGTTGCCAAGGCAGTCCTTTCTGGCAGCGCTCCCCCGGGGGGTCGCACGCTAATGACCACCCTTCCGGAGCCCGTTCCCATATCCGACCGTTGGATCCTCCGTTCAGGGGCCCCTCTTCGGGAAGGCCCAAAAGATTCCAGATCGGTCCGGGAGAACTTGTCAAACCGCGGAGCGTCCTAAGGTCGGCCTTGTAGAAATCGCAATGTTTTGTCGTTCGTGCACTGGGGAGGCTCCGGAATGGCAAATCGACTTCGCCAAGTTGTCCGGAATGGCGAAATTACCCTAGGAATAGAATAGAATATGATTTTATCGTCCACGGAGACCAACTGGCCTATGGGACCCAAGTACAAAGAGAGAGCAGCACGCGTATTACTACTAGGATTAAAAAACCCCCGCCCCGAAGGGTTTTCGGGGGAAAAACCTTAGTAGCAATAAGGATGCTGACATCCGCATGATTATATACATAATCACAAGTACAATTTGAGGTTAATGTCGGGGGGGCATAAGCGAGTCGCGTATCCATTACCTCGAGGTACGATCCCAACAAGCCTACAGAGGCCGTGCTCAATAGCTCATGCAGGGCCTGATGGGGCATAACTAACCGAGCATACCGAGCCCGGATATGCTCGTACGCCGGACAGGCCTGGAGGGCGTGACTTTCATCCTCAATGGCACCCGGTGGGCGGCCCGGCGAACTCTGTCCTCACGCAGCGGCTCGAATCCATCTCTCTATCTCAATGCGGAGGTGGTGTGCACTGTCGCGAATGGAAAGCAATCACCTGCGCTTTTTCATGGGTAGATGGGTATGCGGGTAGTGGTGTGGGCCTAATGAGCATGGGATTAACGATGTCGATAATTTGCCACCTTGACATGTGGCGAGGGCCTCTCGCATCCCAAAGCTTGGCCATGAAGCAAGCATCAAAATCTTGCTTCAAAGGCGGGCGTTCCTTCGGTGTATGCACTGGTCCACATCGTATTACTGCACATTCCATCGCGAGAACCAGCGGGCTTGCTTGTCTTTCGGTGAGGCTTTGAGTCATTATTTGCGGGCCCATCGCCACTGCCAAAGCAAGGTTGGGCAGCCGGGCTTCATCCATAGCCAACACCTTCTGGAAGTAAATAATGTGACGTTCTAGCGTGTTTAGGGTCTGGGTTCGGGAACTCCGGCAAGACAGCCCTCTGTGAGGACCCGTGGATCTAACAGGAGAATCCGGGGGACTATGTCACGCGGGATTTGCAAGAAGAGAACAAGAAGAAGAAGAAGACAGAACAAAAGAGAACAATGAGAGGAAAATGATAAGCTTCCTTGATATCAATGATGAACATACATGAGTTCTCGCAATCGAGAAAAGACTGAAATGAGACAAGACTCAAAACTCATCTAAAAATCATGTGCTAGCTCTACTCATATATATAGTACAATGGCCTTTGGCCCAATATAGACACTCTGACTGATCTCGGTGCCGACTCCTGGAAGGAGGCCTGATTTTGAGGAATCTTTGGCGTGCCCCTTGAAGTGCCTAGAATCCTTGTGGCCGACGCGGGTGGTGGCCCGTCACTTGTCTGGAGCCTCTCTTGGTAGCAGACCCAGGCTTTGACTGCGTGGTCTGCTGCTTGGTCTTCTGCTGGGCCTTGGACGACTGACCCGTGCCTGTCTGTGGATCCTTGGACTTGACCTGGTCCGTCGTATGCATGAATAGTCCTGTACCAGGAGGCACAGGACTAACACTCCCCCCCACCAAACGACACTCAGGGTGAAGAAAAGGAGGAAGTGTCTCTGAGGGCGGGAAGCCATCAGTCTGAAAGTGATCCTCACGGGAGTGAGGACGGGCACCATTATGGTAAGTGCCAATGAGATCCTGGCGTATTTGAAGAGCAGGAGGAGTGTTGAGCCCAAGGGCAGGATCGGCGTCAATGAGAAAATGAGAGCGCACCATGTCTTCAAGGGCAGCATGGGCTTCAGAAGAAACAAACTGGCACTCCATGAGTAGGCAGGTCTGGAGACCGAAGGCACTGACGCTGGCATTCGGATTGCAGTGAAAGATGGGACGCTGCCGATTTAAAGAGCTGACCAGGATGCATTTGAGAGCAGCACAGAAACCGGCTTGACGGTGTACTGAAGGATCTGGTGAGGTGGCGGCATTCTGCAAGAAGGTGTCAAGACCATGAAGAGCATCAGCAGGGCGTTGCCAACCACGCTCATTGGGAATATAGATCCAATTGGTAGTGTTATCAAG
Organism: Isoetes taiwanensis; assembly: GCA_021234155.1. NCBI lineage: Eukaryota > Viridiplantae > Streptophyta > Lycopodiopsida > Isoetales > Isoetaceae > Isoetes > Isoetes taiwanensis. The sequence goes on from JAJEKV010000278.1 coordinate 250,165, forward strand.
GGTGGCACCATCCTCCCAATTGGAGCGTCGTACAAAACGGGGATCCCACCGGAGATCCGTCGAGATCTGAGGCGGAGTCCATCCAGCATGGCCATCCATGACCTTGGTCCAAAAGGGGAGACGCCAATCAGAAGTGAGGAACCTGGGGCGTGGAGGGACACCCAGGGAAGCATAGGGAGAGGGACCATGCGGTGGGCGTGGGGCGGCCAGCCCAAGGCCAATTCACGCGGACAAGGTCCGGATCAAGAGCTTTTGCACCAATGGTCCCAAAAAGGTGGAGCCGAGAGTTTACAGGGAGGGCTATCCCAACCTGCGGGGACCGCCTTGCTATCGGAAGAGCACGATTGATTGTAACTTTGCCGAGTCTTTGCATATAAACTTGTGCAAAGGGAAGATCCTCGGGATGTCGGATACTTCCTTATCATGTAAAGACTTCAGCTTGCCGGAGAGAGGCAAATGATGAGCAAGCTTCGAGGCATGTACTCTTGATGAAGAGCATGTGTCCGATCATGATCAGATGATAGGGGTTGTTATCCAAAAGCAACCATTGAAGTGTGGGATCACCACGAAAGTTCGATGTGGCCCATCTCGAAATTTGTCCGTGTATCACCCGGATAGAAATCATGAAAATGTACGCCATTGGCTGAACAACTCTGAAGGTTATCATATCCGGATCGTCACGGTGAATGAGATCAAAGACTAAAAGGGCATGAGAATAAACCTTTGTCTTCAACGGCGAGGTCCGGCGGATCCAAAGAAAATCTGCGGTCTTGCAGGGGAACATCAAGCGGGACCATCACCGTATGCCACTTCAGAAGAAAGAGGTGGCGGCGGGCAACCACATAATCCAGATAACTGGAAGGAATAGGGAAGTCAACAGGCAGGTTGAGAGCAATGGTAACATAGCCTTCAAGTTTGGTCTGAGCCTCATCAGCAGACTGAATAGCTTGCTGTAGCTGTTGTTCGAGGTCACGGATCCGGTTCTCCTTTTCTAACAGAAGGCGTGACTGGTCACGGACCCGTTTCTGAGAAGTTGTGACATGGGAGGAGGATTGCCCAGGAACATTGAGCGAACGGCAATCCGGCGTCATCAAGAACTTTTTGTTTCTGAGCCTCCGTAAGCTGATCTTGGAGAGATGTGAGCTGAGAGGTCTGCGTGGAAAGCTGAGCTTCCAAAGAGGCAATTTGAGCGTCACGCGCTGTAAGGTCTTGGGCTTGAGTGTTGTAATGCCGAGAGAGCTCTGTATACAGCGTGTCCAGTTTGGCAATGTCTTTATCCTTGTCAACCAAGAGAGTCTCTCTTGCCTTGACCTGCTCCAATAATTCCTGAATGGTGGTCTGCAATTGAGCCTGCTGATCGGCAAGCAGACTATTCTGACTTTGGGCAGCCTTTAGATCCTCACGGGCCTGTAAAAAAACCTCGTGCTTGTCTTGAAGCTGGGTCTCCAGAGTATGAACTTGCGTGGTAGCAGCTTGAAGGTCGCGGTGAGCCGCGTCTGAGGCCTCCAGGGCCGTTTGAACCCCATTCATGAGAGCTTCCTAGGATTCTTGTAACTTGAGAGCAGCAGCTTGAACATCCTGCTGATATTGATACAACAGCTGGCGAGGGTGCGGAGGTGGTGGAGCCTGCTGTTGCCGTGTTTGTGACGTTTGTGAGACATGGTGAGAACTAGAGTGCTTGGTTTCTGTAGAGGAGGAGGAAACAGTGACATGCGTGTGCTGAAGGTTGACATGACCAGAAGAAGAAGGGCGTGAAGTGCCAACTTGGTGAGTTTGAGGAAGGGACTGCTGAGTGGAATCATGAGAATTAGGAGGTGAGGGAGGAAAGTAATACCGAATGATGGCTTGAAGATGGCCATCCACGGAAACTTCAGAAATAGAAGAGGGGGTAGCCCTAAGACGGTCGACTTCTTGAAGAAGGCGGTAGAACAACAATTGAGGCCAATCAATGTGGTGGTTGGAGCGGATAGCAGAGATCACCAAATTATAGAAAGGCTTATTGATATGGGTGTTCTTGATAGAATACCCAAGGAACTTTCGCCACAGAAACTTAACAAAAGTGTCATGGGTCTTGGCAATATTTGTCAGGCGATGTATGTTCGCTTGATAAGCAGGAGCACCAAACTCAGTGACATCGAGATCCTGTAAGGCAGCCCAAGATAAACAAGGGGTTTGCAAAGAATATGGAATACCTCAGAAATCAGGTGCTGGGTCAGCAAAATGGTGGTGCCATCGACCACAGTAGCGTATCCATTCGGGCTGTTGATGATGTGAGCTATGAACTGCTTCAATTGGTCTGGATTTGGAGCCGTGAGTTCCATTTGTGAGAATGCATAAAGCTTCTGGCGTTCCGCGACTTCACGATTTGGGCCAACAAGGGCTTCATGAAAAGTGGGCGTCAAGAAAGATACTGACTCGAAAAGAGCCGGTTCCCTGGGAGCAATAGCTTGAAGTGTAGGAAATTTTGGTGCAGCCATGGCAAAGAGCTTCGGAAAAGAACGGTGATGCAAAGGCGGAGAGCGGAGACAGAAGATGAAGGCGCAGAGAGACGAAAAGGTTTAGGGGCCGAAAATGAAGGGGCATGATGAGGGCTTTAAACCGCGAATCATGTTGATGGTGCCAAAGGCCGAGAGATGCCAAAGGCGCATTGAGAGGCAAAATTTGGCTAAGTCCCCAAACAAAGAAAGGGAGAAGCAAGTAACGGTGGAGATGAGACATGAGAGAATGATCGGATGACAGTGGCAAAAGGACGACATTAATGGTTGACGGACGCGGAAAAGAAGAAATGGTATTTAATGCCGGCAACTCAAGTGGGATATCATTAAAACGAATGTGTCAAGGTACCATGGCTAGATATCACGGTGGGGAGAAAAGATTCTCATTTAGAAACGGCCTTGCATTGCAAACACGTTGGCGATTTTTTGATTGGTCCACGCCGACAAGGAGTTCCTCGGTTGGCTATATAAGACGAACCGGAGTGAAGGCGAAGACATCCGATGGGCTTCGGTATGTCCGCTACGGCTGGTTTGCATGATCATCGCACTATGCCTTCAAACTGTTTGAAGTGGATTACCCGCAAGATGGATTGTGCGGACCTCTGGCGTTGCCACAAACCGTGGCATGGCGATGGGCGGGTGGTGTGCCGGAATGGTGAGCATCCCGATCCAAGACCAACGGGATGGAGGTGATTACGCACCCGCCATTTGGGACCCGGAGCATAATCTCTACCATATCCTGCGTATCACCTCGCCTCCTAACCCGGGAGCGAGAGGGTTTTTCTTCTTAGGACTTAGTAGATAGGGCTCGAGCCCATTTTTGTATATAGGGCGATTGCCCATAGCGGAAATATTTGTTTGTGCCCACATTTTGTAAAAATTCCACCTATAATATAAATATGCCCATTTGGTTTAGTCACTATCACGTTGTGTTTGTGTGCGAAAAAAAGATCTGTTTGTTGATTTTCACTTTTCGTGGTATGAAATGTTTTGAGGCTTAAAGCCATTAACCGATGTAGGTAATGGAGTTCCATCTAACTCGGCCAAACTGAAAAAATGCTAGGTTGCACCACTTGAACAATTTGATAAGGGCCAAGCCATCGAAACTTTAGCTTACCCGGAAAATTTTTGTACCGAGAAACATAAAGAAGAACCAAATCTCCTTCTTTGAATGTTTTTGTCTTAAGTCTTTTGTCATGCAATTATTTCTGCAACCGTTGTCCATGAAGAACACGAACATAAGCATCACGCCTAAGTTCATCCAACTGTTCCAATTGATAAACCCTTTCTTTGAGTGCAGCAGGCGGATTATGGGCGGTAGCCAGTTGAAAACGGAGAGTTGGGAAAATGTACTCAAAAGGCATGAGAGCTTCTTGACCATAAACCAATTTGAAAGGAGTGTGACCTGTAGCTATTTTGAAACAAGTATTGTAAGCCCAAAGAACATTAGGAAGCTTGGTTTGCCAGTCAGTGCGAGAAGCGTCACAAAATTTCTTGAGAATTGTGACCAGAGTTTTGTTGGTGCTTTCTGCCAAACCATTCCCTTGAGGATAGTAAGGTGTGCTCTTGTGATGATGTATCAGGAGATAATCCGTTAGCTTCTTGATGGTATGATTGATAAAATGGACACCACCATCACTGACCAGCTCCGTGGGGCAGCCAAATCGCGTGATGATTTGTTGATAGATGACCTTGGCTGTGCTTGCCGCAGTGTTGTCTGGAAGTGCGCAAGCTTCCGCCCATTTGGTAGCGTAGTCAGTGAGAACCAGAATGTAGCGAGCACGGGTGTGCCGCGCAGGAGGATCGATGGGTCCCACAAAATCCATCCCCCATTTGCTGAAGGGAAGTGGCGTGGCGACCGGCGTCAAGGGAAGAGCGTCACGGGCCGTGGGCCGTCCCACACGCTGGCAAGCATCACACGTGCGGGCGTGGGCATGAGCGTCTTTGAAGAGCGTGGGCCAAAAATAACCAGCAAGAAGGATTTTGCGTGCCGTGGTGTCACCATGAAAATGACCACCACCGAGCCCTTCATGAGCTTCTCGGACAATATCTGGGGCCTCATGAGGGAGAACACAGCGTCGAAGGATGGTGTCCTTACCCTTTTTGTAAAGATGGCCTGCAACCATGGTGTAGTCACGGACCTCTCGGAGAAATTGATGTCGACGGGATTGTCGCTTGGCTTGAGAGAGCGTGGCATCCTCTGGTGGAAGAGCGCCTGTGAGGAGATACTGCTGAAAGTCATGGAACCAATGTGGTGTTGCCGTGACCAGAAAGAGTTGAGCGCCGTGAAAGGCGCCCCGAGACTCAAAGTGGAGGGATCATCATCCGCGGTGGATCGTGAAAGATAATCCGGGACAACATGAGATTTGCCTGCCTTGTGAACAATTTCAAAAGGTGCAAATTCTTGCAGAAGAAGGACCCAACGAGCAATGCGGCCCGTGGGCGTGGATTTGTTGATCAAATAAAGAAGTGCTTGGTGGTCAACAAAGAATTTGATCTGACTGCCCAAAAGATAGTGACGGAAGCGTTGGACACAGAAAATTAAACCCAAAGCTTCACGCTCTGTGGCAGAGTAGTTGCGCTCAGCAGAATTGAGTTTTCGGCTGGCATATCGGTTTGGTTTGTCAGTGTGCGCATCATATTCTTGAGAAAGAACAACTCCAATAGCAAACGCCGAGACATCGACATGGACATGAAAGGGCTTGTCCCACTGAGGAGGAACAAGAACGGGCCCCGAGTAAGTAAAAGCTTCAACCGTTGGAAAGCAGCTTCCTCCGGGAATTCCAAGCCCATGTGGATTCATCACCCGTGAGTTTATGAATGGGATCTGCAATGGCTGCAAGTCCAGGAATGAAGGTGGAGTAATAATTGACTTTACCCAAGAAAGAGCGTGTCTCCTTGATATTGGCGGGTGCTTGAGCCTTGAGCACACAACTGATTTTGGCAGGATCCATGGTGATACCTGCTTTGCTGACAACGTGTCCTAACCGTAACACCGAAGTGGACGAAAAGGTGCATTTCTCGGGATTGAGACTAATGCCGGACTCATCACATTTCTGAAAGACGAGTTCCAATTTATCCAAATGGTCAGCCATGGAACTGTAGGCAGAGAAGTCATCTTGAAAAATTTGCAAGAAGGGATTTTCCTTCATAAAATCATGAAAAACTGAGAGCATGATACATTGAAACGTGGATGGAGAGTTTGATAATCCAAAAGGAACCACCTTGTAGGCAAAAAAGTGACTTTACCAGGGTGGTGAAAGTAGTCTTGAGTTGATCAGATTCTTTGATTGAGATCTGATTGTAGCCAGAAAAACCATCCATGAAGGAGTACATCTCATGTCCAGCAACCTCTTCCAGAACCTGGTCTGTGAAGGGAAGTGGAAAATGATCACGCTCCGTGGCCTGATTGAGTTTTCTTGGTAGTCCACATAAACGGATCTTTCCATTGTGTTTGAGTGCAATGACGATGGGGCTCACCCATTCAGAATGTTTGACCTCATAGATCAAACCTGCGGCAAAGGAGTTTGTCAATTTCGCCTTGACGATCGATCACGGTAATTGGGGTTGAGCCGCATCGTCGTTGCTATCTTTGGACGTGCATCGATTTGGTAGGAATGGTGAGTTCCCCAAGGTTTTGTTGATTCCCGAAGGTCCTCTGTAGCTCCGTGCGAAAATGTGTTTGAACTTTTTGAAGAGCGGATCGCCTGTTACGATAGGGTGTCGGAAGATGTGCAAACAATCTGCGGGGGCTGATTGTTGCCCACGCCCACAATCTCGACTTCCGAGTCCGAATATGGGGAATAACTTCCGTGTCTGGACAATATGAGCGTGGAGGTTGAAGCATGACAGATGCGGGCACGCCTGCGTGGTGAAGAAGAGAGGTTGCTGAGTTTCATCAAGCAGAGGTTGCTTCATGACAGCGTGTACATCTACAGGAGCTGCAGGAGGTTCAGCATCTGAAAAGTGATCAACACGTTGGATGCGATTGCAAGGAGCCAGGTAAGGGTCAAGCAAGGCAGCCAGCCCTGGTCCCGATCAAGAGTCATTTCTCCCCAAGGATCAAAGATATTCGGGGTAGGATGACAGAGGCGCACTCGCAGTGGAGCCCGAACTTGATAGATATTCGGGCGCCCTCGTAATCGGGTCGAGAGAGAGGGTTCAGCATTGTCGACGGAAATGATTTTGCCTGTTTCCAAGTCCATGGTGGCATTGAGGTGACCATCTGTGATGACTAATTGATCCGTGGCCCAGTAATGGATACTCTTGGCCTGGCGGAGAAAAGGTCTGCCGACCAACATTTCATAATCACCTGGATCTTCTCCAGCCTTCCAAACACCAAATTCCAAGGGGAATCGGAGATCACCAATGTTGATGTGAAGAAGAGGCGCGGACGCCTTTGAGGTCGCGTGATATGGCCATTAGCCAATTTGATGTCATATGGGGCACGATAGAGTTGTTTGATGCCCATTTGTTTGCGGAGTTTATCCGTGATGAGATTAACTGCGCTACCTCCATCAATTTGAACATGGTTGACTTGTTGATTGCCCACCGTGGCATGGACCGTGGGTGTAGAGGTAGCAACAGCCCCAACCAAAACGGTGGGGGAGTGGGCGGTCCTTGAGAGCGTGACCGAGTTTCAAAATTGTTGCCAAACTTAAAGGAATTTTGACCAGCTCCTCTTGGAGTTCCAAAGGCACATGAGAAAAAGGATCTGCTGGATCCACAGGTGCTGGAGTGCGTGGTAATGAAGCAGCAACTTCTTTGAGTAGGTCAACCTCTGCAGCGATATTTGGATATGTCTGAGAGCGTGGAGGTTGAGACGTGGAAGGTGTTTCTTGTCTTTGTTGAGCTCTAGTGGTGGCATGAACATTAGCCAACGTGCGGCCTTCAGCAGCTTGCATGAGGTTCAAAATGCTTTGGCGAACTTTAGGCATGACATGCGGCATGAGTTTCTCCAAGTCAGGTGCAAAGTGAACCTTTTTTTCTTCTTCATGAGGAATAGTGTCGACTGCAAAGGCAGGTTGCGTGCCATTAGGAATAATGGTTAAGGGACGTGACGCCCTGGTCTGGCGTGAAACCAAACCAACCCAATTTGATGGCTGGACTAGAGGATTAAGAGCCTGAAAAATTTCTTCCTGTGCTTGTTGATCCATCTGAGGTTGATTGGCAGGAGCTGGTTGATAGCGTGATTGCTGAGGCGCGCGAGGTGGCTTCCTAAGAACAGGACGCGGGCCTTGTTTGCCATTAGCAATCCAGAGTTGGTAAGCCGTGAGGCGGACCGATGTGGTCTGATTGGTGCCAGGAAGCTGCACCTGAACTTGTGGAAGTTGAGGACACGCCGTGGTGGTATGACCCCATTCTTGACGGTGATAACACTGAGTTTTAGAAGGATCAAAAGGAGGACGTGTGTTGGGTCCCCGTTGTTGCTCCTGTTGCTGATAGAGTTGATTGGATTGCGCCTGCAGTGGTGGCTGCTGATATTGCGATTGTTGCTGCGTTGTTGTTTGCACTTGATAAACCAGTTTGTTGCGGAACGGTGTAGGATGAGTGCGAGTGCACTCTTTCGTGGCATGATTGCACATGTTGCATCTTTTACAATGAGGCGGGCCATTGGTGGAGTTGCACTCATTCGCCAAGTGGCCTTGATATTTGCAGATATGGCACGGATCGGCAGTCACTGTGGATTGGCGTATTGAGGTTGAACAGCAGTCTGTGGAACCATGACGGGTGGAATGAAAGGGAGCTCCTGAAGAGCCACGCCACGGGAGGAAACATTGACTGAGTGATTGACAAGATCGATAGCCTGCTCCAAAGTCTTCGGGCGCAGGTATTCAGTCATAAATCTGATAGCTGGAGGAAGTCCTTGGAGAAACCAGACCAAGATCTGGCTCTGTGTTGGGTACTCCTTGAGTTTGTTGAGCAGAATGTGAAGTCGATCTGCAAAATCCCTGGCAGACTCCGTGGGCTCTTGTTGAAGGTCATTGAGTTGCTTGAGATGAAGTTGATCATCATCCGTGGTCCCATAGTGAGAAAGAAAAGCGGTTCTCATTTCGACCAATCTTGTTTCCAAAGTGGCTTTTGTTGGACATGAGCCATTGATGAGGAGCCACGCAGGTGTGGTGGAAAAAGATGTGGAATTTCAGTTGAGGTTGCGCATGACCATTCAGGACAGCCAGAGCCTCAAATTCTTCCATGTGGGCCTGAGCACTTTGGTCTAAGGGTTTGCCTTTCGTGTTGCCAAAGGTGGGATAAGTCAGCTTAAGGGTCTGAAAGGTAGAGGTGAAAGTGCTTGGCTGGACAGAGGCGGATAGGGATTATATTGAGGTGGAGTTGGAGGTGGCATGGTGCCCGAAAAGACCCCGATGAAGGGGTTCTTGAGGTGGAGGTACTTGGAGGTGTCTGATCATTTGTTTTGAGGTCTGTAAGGTTGTAAACAGGAAGAGCGGTGGGAAATGTAGGGAAGGGAAATTCCTGGGGAGGCGCAAAAGAGACATGTGGATATCCCTGCCCACCCGGTGGAGATGATGGTTGTGAAGGCAGAGGCGTGTGGCCAGAAGAATGATGGATGTAGGCATGTTCGGGGGTATGAAAATAAGGTTGAGAAGGTGGAGCCTGATAGGGCTCCTGATAGTGATGAGGTGACTGAGGCTGTGAGCAATGTTTGCACGCTTGAGGCGGGGAATTTGGACGAGACATGACACGAGGGGTGGGTGGCGCCGACCAGGGTTGCCCTTAAGGGGCGAATTTTAGCCCAATGGCTATATTGTGAACATTTTAAAAAATATAATACGAAACCCAAGTAGGGTACTATTGAAAATATTTTTTGATATGGTCGCCAACTTTTCGACCATTTTTCCTCCCGCTATTCTTGAATTAGCCTCGGGTTCTCGGGCTCAAATCTAGTGGTTCGCCTCCATTTCTACGAATCGGAGAGCCCTAACTTATGGATTCGCCGCTTATCACTGTTTGAATTAGGTATTTTTTTGTTAGATAGTAGTTAGGTAAAGTATCATTAACGGGAGGTTTTACTACAGATGCAAGCCAGCTAAGACATTTACTCGAATCCTCCATATTTCTACAGTGGTGCTCCTATAGAGGAACAGGTAATTCTTGTATGTCATTTTTCTTGCATTCTTCAAATTCCCTCTTCCTTCTATCTCCAATCTAGTTAGCTCTTACGGATTTGGTGGAAAATGTTGGTGGGAAGGTATTCGTCTTTGCTGGTCGGCGATGCTTATGCCACAGCGTATTGATTTCGTTATTTGAACATTTGTCTTAGAGATTTGGAGTCCTATATGTGGATGATACTCTGAAAATGATAAATTGCAAGTAAGTGCATCTTGCATCTTGCAAGAGATCAGCAAAAATGATTAGCTATTTTAGATATGGAATTAGTTGCAGCAAGAAAGTCATATGTTCTTATTTTTCTAGATAGGCTCTTGTTCTTATTTTTCTATATCAAGACTCAATCACATGTTCTGCATTGGAATATATCAAAATTACATGGTTTGAAGTCATGAATGGTTATGAAGAAGTGATTGTTAATGGTTTAAAGTCATGAGTTGTTAGGATGAAATGATTGCTTAACATTTTGTAGATAAGAAGCGCAGATCTAGGACGTTTTTAGTGTATTAATAAGCTAAACCTTGCTGTTTATACAGGAGAATCTTAAAAAAACTAGAATCAGTAAAGGGAATCATAATACGTTTGATCATTGGGCGTAGGTATGTTTTCCTTGAGATTCAGTCTTCTTAACCAAGTCACCTTGTTTTCATCCTATTTAATTCTCTTCTTTAACTTCTTTAGGTGTTTTAATATGTGTCATGCAGTGCTAACAGAGGGCACAATTCGGATAGACTGATTGACCAGGATAATCAAGAGATTGCTGTAATTGCTGTTTGCGTTGTCTGTTTAATAAAGAGAAAGCCCAAGCGCAGACGCTACGATGATGATTATGGTGGCCCTAAACCAGGTTGGAATCCTTCTTTCCTCTTATGTTGTGTATGTGGTTTATGTCAAACATTGGTCATATCAGGATATAGTCTAGATATCCATAGTTTTTACAATGTTCAATTCATCGAGTTCTCACACTTGGTCATTGTAAATATAGTTGCTATACCCGTGCAGGGCAGGAATGGATAATTATCCTGGCAGTTATAAAATTTTATTATGAAGCTTGAATGGTTCAGAAGAGGCTTTTTGTTTGCTGCTGTGTTAGCAGTGTAGCACCCTCAAAGTTTGGGGACACATGCAGAGTTGTGGTTTGCAATTAAGAGATTGTAAGAAGTTCATATGCCGATAACTACATCTCCCCTCAATCGATAACGTCAGGTGGATTTTGTATAAGTTACATCACTGAGATTCTAACTGTAGATTTTCATTGTAGCTTGATGCCACTGCAACAAGACTTCTTCCTCATAGTTTCACCTTATCCATGCACAGTGCACCATCAGTCCAAAAACTAACTTGGCTACTAATATTTAGTTTTACAGCTACACCCATTCTTCATATGAGCTGGTAAGGAGTGTTCAATTTTCTGTATCAGAATGGAATTTGGATTTGCAATAAGGATGTCTGACATTTAAATGTTTACTTTCTACCAATACGCTCTTCCAGTGAGCGCCATGCCAAAAGACAATGTACATTTGAATTAGTGATTTTTGAAGTTTTAGTCAGGAAGAACTTATAGATGTTTCCAGTAAAGTATCAATCAATAGTCTGACATATTTATTAGCAGTTTCCTTATATTTGTCTTTTTTGTTGCCAGATAGCAGGAGGCCACCAATCGATCCATATTACTCTTCAGAAGGACCACCAAAACCTCATCATCGACCGCCTACTCCACCACATTTACTTGCACATAATTATCATGCCCCAGTTCCACCACCACCAATCTCTGATTCCTATGACAGCAACAGCAGTGGGGGGCCTGGTGCTGCTGGAATTGCTAACAGGACGGAGGCCTGTTGACACAAGACAGCCAGTGGGAGAAGAGAGCTTGGTAGAATGGGTATGCAACACATCTAAACATCATAAAATATTTTTGAATTATGCAAGAAGGATGCCTCACATGCAATATCTTCGCTGCTTATTCTCAGTCCAGACCGTTGCTCTCAAAGGCATTGGAGGATGGAAGTTATGATGACTTTGTTGATCCAAGGGTGGCAGACTATGATGAACTTTCTATGTCCCGGATGGTTCAGGCAGCAGCAGCATGTGTGCGGCATTCAGCCAATAAGAGGCCAAAGATGGCACAGGTTTGTCTCACTTCTTACTTAAGATTGTCACATGATGATGTGCATTTCTGAATGCTTTAGGTGGTTCGTGCTTTGGAAGGGATGGTTCTTCGACAGATCTAATTCCAGGGTGTTCGGCCTGGCTTTAGTTCTAAGCAAAGTTCGCCATATGAGAGTACTGAATATGATCCCAATCAGTACCAAGTAGATATGCAAAGGTTCCATAAAATGGCTCTTGAATCAAATTCTCTTTACAGTGGCACTAGTGAATATGGCTTAAACCCTTCTGGTTCGAGCTCCGAAGGCCCAGTTAGTGGTGAAACTTGCCAAGTGGAGAGAATAAGGCGAGGGCTTCTTGGAGAGGAATCCAGCTCCACTGAACAATATCAACAAACCTTTGTCTGGACATTAACCAACTTATTGGATCGATTTGGTTACTTGAAAATACAGAACAGAAAAACAGGATTTACAGTTGGAACCCCTTTGGAGCAGAGAAATGAACGCGGGGTTGATTTGTTTGATATTTCTACGTTGGAGCACGTACCTGAATTGTAATGACTTGGTTTTGCTTGGTTTTGAATAATTAAATGTGGTTCACAAAATCAAGGAGACCATATTCCCTATATCTCAAATCCATATATTCTTATCTCTATCAATGACCCTACCACAAAACCTTATTTGTACCATAAATATAGACCAAAATTTTCTATATGACTTAGTTAGATTGCATTGCCTTCCACTATTATCATGAACATAAAAATTGATCTTACATCCTAGTGTTTGTTATAGTGGCCATTATAGTTTAAATTCATGTCCTCATTTGACCTTATATTTTTTTAGTTATGCTCCATAGGAACAAATACATGAGATTTGCCATTAAAGAATTAATCAACAAATCACCTTTCAAGCCTAATTGCGTAGAATATGAATAAACAATTAACTTGGTTTTCCTTGCACATGCAGTCAACTTCGGTTGCAAAGTTTAAGCGTGTTGAGCTTTAGGGAGGACATTCGGTTGCAAAGCTTAAGCGTGTTCCTATTGGTGTTTGTTGAGCTACGGGGAGGGGATATAAATTATATATATCAATGGAACCAAGTTACTAGTGGTGCTAATTAGAGCTAAAAAAAAGATATATTGGAAAAAAAAAAATCGGGGGTGCCTACATATTTGATTGCATTTGGATCTAGATTTAGTGGTTGGGAAGGCAATGGCATTAAGTTATTCTACAGTTAAATCACTCATGGTAAATTTTGAATTGAAGGGCACGTAATTTCTTGGGTAGAGGAGGTTGGCCATGATTCGCCAACATTTCTATGGCTATAGTTGTTCATAAAACATTCGCCAACATAGCTATTTCTAAAAAGATAAGATTCGCCAACATTTCTATATAATACCTTTGCTACGTCAGTCAACTCTTGTGAAACCCATGGTAAGAGGTCCTCCGGGCTGCGAGGGTATGCGCATACGAGGTTCACCCCACCACCTCGCTACAGGGCTCGGAATGTAAGCTGGCTGGGCAACATGCTGCTAACGGTGTATGTAGGCTGGCTGAGCTACCCATTGTCCCGGAGTTTGTTTATGATGGTTTGGTACTCTGGATATGTTCTTTGCTCTTGATGTTCATGATGTTTTCTTTATTGTCATAGTCTAGCGTTGCACCATAGGTTCTTGTGTCTTTGAGTTGTTATATTTGTTATTCAAGACTTCCAAGATCTTTTATGCATGCAGAGGCAGCTATGGGATCCCCACTTAGTCACAAGGACTAACCCCTTTGAGTGCATGCAGTGGTTGAGCAAGGTGGTGCTCGGGCCAGTAGCAGCAATACTGCTCAGGATCGTGGCTGAGTTGGAGTTTCTAGAAACTGAATCTTAGCTTTGGTTTTGCATAAATCTATTTTGGATGTATTTCTCTTGAAACTATATTATTTAGTTGGATATTAGCTATATATGTAAGAAGGGAATCATTTTCCATTATTTATTGGAAGATTAAATTCTTCACCAACATAGTTGGTTTAAGTTTTCATATCAACCTAGATCTAACCTCAAGTATTGACAAGATCCCGAGTTGCCAGGAGAGTCAACTCGGCAGGCTCGTCACACTTGGCGAGGTCGATTTGCCATTCCGGAGCTTCCCCGGTGCCCGAACGACAAAACACTGCGGTTTCCACAAGGCCGACCTCAGGACGCTCCACGGTTTGACAAGTTCTCCCGGACCGATCTGGAATCTTTTGGGCCTTCCCGAAGAGGGGTCCTGAACGGAGGATCCAACGGTCGGATAGGGGAACCGAGCTCCGGGAGGGTGGTCATTAGCGTGTGGCCCCCCGGGGGAGCGCTGCCAGGAAGGGCTGCCTCGGGAACTTTTTTGGATCCCGCCTCCTGGGATCCGGACTCCCCCCTCTTGTGAGGGAGCCCTGCAAGGTCCTGGCCTCGTTTGACTTGGGGAAGGGTGCCAGCTCGGTTGCCACGCAACGGGCTGCCCCGACCGTTCTAATGCTAACCCTTTGACCTAGATCTTCTCCAAAAATTCCGAAAATTGGGCTGTGCGCTGGAGATGAATAAGGAATCCAGCTGGCAAAAAAATAGAATTTATTTTTGTACAGTGCATTAATTACGAATTTATGAATGTCTTGCCACTGCAAAAGCGCCCCCCGACTTCTAATTGCCACATCGGGAGGAGGACAGGCCCAAACTCCGTTCCGTCAGTTCCCTTTGCTCCGCGTTCTCGGCCGCAGCTTCTCGGCCACGTCCCAACTGCAACAGACCAAAACTCGATCAACAAAATGCAACCCCTTCTAGAACCTGGCAACCCACAGGGTTTACGTTTCGAAGGCTCTCTCCTTGTCAGATTCGGCCGGGACCTTGTGCCATGTCTTGACGTGGAGTGGAGGTGTTGATGCCAGAGCACAGACCCTAAAATCCCCCTGGAAGCTGCTTGCCCCGAAAGTCCTCTCCCGAAGGCCTTGGGGACGGACGGGTGACCTCCCCTATCTGGAACCGTGATTTGGCTCTGCCAATGGACTTAGAACGTCGACACTGGGCTGGGGACCAAGTTCCGTGGCCAGAAGACCACCCGACCTCCAAGAAGCGCCAAAGTAGCTCATGTCCAGCACATTCATAGTCAATTGGCCTAGGATGTGGATGCCGGATACTGTCGTGGAGGGCGTGAGTGTTTCTTTCTTTTGAAAAACCGACCCTGTAACTTGCTCCCTAGGGTAATTTCACCATTCCGGACGATTTGTCGAGGTCGATTTGCCATTCCGGAGCCTCCCCGGTGCCCGAACGACAAAACACTGCGGTTTCCACAAGGCCGACCTCAGGACGCTTCACGGTTTGACAAGTTCTCCCGGACCGATCTGGAATCTTTTGGGCCTTCCCGAAGAGGGGTCCTGAACGGAGGATCCAACGGTCGGATAGGGGAACCGAGCTCCGGGAGGGTGGTCATTAGCGTGTGGCCCCCCGGGGGAGCGCTGCCAGGAAGGGCTGCCTCGGGAACTTTTTTGGATCCCGCCTCCTGGGATCCGGACTCCCCCCTCTTGTGAGGGAGCCCTGCAAGGTCCTGGCCTCGTTTGACTTGGGGAAGGGTGCCAGCTCGGTTGCCACGCAACGGGCTGCCCCGACCGTTCTAATGCTAACCCTTTGACCTAGACCTTCTCCAAAAATTCCGAAAATTGGGCTGTGCGCTGGAGATGAATAAGGAATCCAGCTGGCAAAAAATCAGAATTTATTTTCGTATATTGCATTAATTACGAATTTATGAATGTCTTGCCACTGCAAAAGCGCCCCCCGACTTATAATTGCCACATCGGGAGGAGGACAGGCCCAAACTCCGTTCCGTCAGTTCCCTCTGCTCTGCGTTCTCGGCGCAGCTTCTCGGCCACGTCCAACTGCAACAGACCAAAACTCAGCCCCCAAAATGCAAACCCTTCTAGAACCTGGCAACCCACAGGGCTTACGTTTTGGAGGCCCTCTCCTTGTCAGATTCAGCCGGGACCTTGCGCCGTGTCTTGAAGTGGCGTGGGGGTGTTGACACCAGAGCACGGACCCTAAAATCCCCCCGGAAGTTGCCCCGAAAGTCCTCTCTCGAAGGCCTTGGGGACGGACGGGCAACCTCCCCTCCCCGGAACCGTGATTTGGCTCTGCCAATGGACTCAGAACGTCGACATTGCCTTGGGGACCAAGTTCCGTGGCCAAAAGACCACCCGACCTCCAAGAAGCGCCAAAGTAGCTCATGTCTAGCACATTCGTAGTCAATTGGCCTAGGATGTGGATATACTGTCGTGGAGGGCGTGAGTCTTTCTTTTGCAAAACCGACCTTGTAAGTTGCTCCCTAAGGTGATTTTGCCATTCCGGACGACTTGGCGAGGTCGATTTGCCATTCTGGAGCCTCCCGGTGTAACGACAAAACATCTGGGCTTGAGTTCTCGGGATGCTCCCGGTTTGACAAGTTCTCCGGACCCGATCTGGAATCTTTTGGGCCTTCTTCAGAAGAGGGGCCCCCGAACGGAGGATCCAACGGCCGGATAGAGGAACCGAGAGCTCCGGGGAGGGTGGTCATTAGCGTGTGTGTGCCCCTCGGGAGCGAACTGACGCGAGGAAGGGCTGCCTCGGGACCTTTTTTGGATCCCGCCTCCTGGGATCCGGACTCTCCCCTCTTGTGAGGGAGCCCTGCAAGGTCCTGGCCTCGTTTGACTTGGGGAAGGGTGCCAGCTCGGTTGCCACGGGAAGCGGCTTGACTGCTTTCTAATGCTAACCCTTTGACCTAGACCTTCTCAAAAATTCCAAAATTGAATTAGGTGTGTCTTTGGAGATGAATTAGGAATCAGCTGGCAAAAAATCAGAATTTATTTTCGTACAATGCATTAATTACGAATTTATGAATGTATTGCCACTGCAAAAGGCCCCCCCGACTTCTAATTGCCACATCGGGAGGAGGACAGGCCCAAACTCTGTTCCGTCAGTTTCCCTTGCTCCGCGTTCTCGGCCGCAGCTTCTCGGCCACGTCCCAACTGCAACAGACCAAACTCGGCCCCCAAAAAGCAAACCCTTCTAGAACCTGGCAACCCACAGGGTTTATGTTTCAGAGGAGAGGCCCTCTCCTTGTCAGATTCGGCCGGGACCTTCCGCCGTGTCTTGACGTGGAGTGGGGGTGTTGACGCCAGAGCACGGACCCTAAAATCCCCCCGGAAGCTGCTTGCCCCGAAAGTCCTCTCCCGAAGGCCCTAGGGACGGACGGGCGACCTTCCCTCTCCGAAACCGTGATTTGGCTCTGCCAATGGACTCAAAACGTCGACATTGCCTTGGGGACCAAGTTCCGTGGCCAAAAGACCACCCGACCTCCAAGAAGCGCCAAAGTAGCTCATGTCCAGCGCACAAAGTAGCTCTGTCCTCCTCCCGATGTGGCAATTAGAAGTCGGGGGGCGCTTTTGCAGTGGCAAGACATTCATAAATTCGTAATTAATGCATTGTACGAAAAAAAATTATGATTTTTTTGCCAGCTGGATTCCTAATTCATCTCCAGCACACAGCCCAATTTCCAGAATTTTTGGAGAAGGTCTAGGTCAAAGGGTTAGCATTAGAACAGTCGGGGCAGCCCGTTGCCTGGCAACCGAGCTGGCCCTTCCCCAAGTCAAACGAGGCCAGGACCTTGTAGGGCTCCCTCACAAGAGGGGAGAGTCCGGACCCCAGGAGGCGGGATCCAAAAAAGTTCTCGAGGCAGCCCTTCCTGGCAGCGCTCCTCCGGGGGGCCGCACGCTAATGACCACCCTCGCGGAGCCCGGTTCCCCTATCCGACCGTTGGATCCTCCGTTCAGGGCCCCTCTTTGGGAAGGCCCAAAAAATTCCAGATCAGTCTGGGAGAACTTGTCAAACCGTGGAGCGTCCTGAGGTCCACCTTGTAGAAACCTTGGCAATAGTGATCCTACCTGCCATGGACAACTTGCTACCCTTCCACCAATTGAGGTGTTTCTGCAACCCCTGCAAAATCTCATCCCACACCCTCCCCATGGAAACATCCCCTCCAAAGGGAATACCCAATGACTTAGTACACACATTACACGGAAGCACATTCCAAGGGAATAGAGCCAAACAAGGGGGAGGGGAGTCGGTGGGCCCATAATGCGGAGCACTTACCCCAATTGTAAGAATGCACGAGGCCAAGGAGAAAGTATCCAACAAACCCTTCACATTCCATAAATTCCTCTCTTACGCCACCAAGAAGAGGAAAGTGTCATCGACACAAACCGGTTAATAATCTGGCGGCTACCATCCCGCATCCAAGCCCATCCACCACTCCCTCCTCCACCGCAACAAAAACAAGCGAGACAAGTGCCTCCGCCACAATCGTAAACAAAAACGGGCCAAAGGGCACCCACGGACGCACACCCTCGCCTAAGGAGAAAAAGGCGGAGGGTTCACCCCGCACACCACCGTAGCCCCCGCCGACCTATGCATCTTCATGGCTGTCTCGTAAAAGCGTGGACCACATTCAACGCTAACATCATGGAGACAAGAACTCCCAGCGGACACTATCGTAAGCTTTGGCAAAGTCAAGCTTAAGATAGGCAATGCCTTGACCTATTCTTTCCGCCCAATAAAGGCCCTCATAAGTCGCGGCAATATTAGTCAAAATGTTCCTCCGGGGACAAACCCATCGCACCTTACTAATGGAAGAAGTCAACACCGGCTTCAACTTCTGCCGGGGCTTTCGCGAATAATCTTATACACAGAGGACAACAAGGAGATAGGCCTCCAATCATTAATAGTAGAAGGTTTGCTTAATCTTAGGAATCAAGGAAATGCATGCGGTATTCAAGATCCTATCCATTTGAGACGATCAAGTAAAGCAACTCAAGGTACACCTGGTACACCGACTCACCGGGCCACTCCCAATAAGTCCGGAAGAACTCCACGAGGATGCCATCCAGCCCAGGACATTTATCCTTGGCCATGCACATACATGCCGCCGCTAAATCCTCTCGAGAGCTCCTCGCCCAAGCTCTCACGGTGAGGTAAGAATAGATGGCTTTAACAGCCCCCAAAACAAGCTCATGCATCTCCTCGCCATAGGGAAGAGTCGCCTGCGGCGAAAAACCCCCGAGAAATGGGCATGCACATACCTCTGCAAATCAGCGGGATCCTCCAAAGTCCGGCCATCGAGGGCAAAGCAAGGGGACGCCATAGATGCCTTTGATATCGCCACGCTTAGCCTCGCTCAAGAACACCGAGCGAACTTGTGTCCCCTCCTTCAACCAGGTAGGGCCGCCTTCACACGTGCCTCCCCGTGACTTTAACCCCGCCTCGAGCAACAATACGCCGTGAAAAGCGCATTCTCCCTAATACCATCGAAGGTCAGCGCCCAATCCTCTCCAACTCCCCGATAGAGACCATGCAACTCCTGGGCCGCCTCGCTTTGACACACGCCGCCTACCAAAGAGCTTGGCAAAACGCTTCTCGCCAAGGCAAGGCCACCATACCGCATACATACCCTTGAGGAGATGAAAATGTCCCGCACCGGGCCGAATCCGCGATCGCCGTAAGCCGGGTGTTCAAACTAACACCGCCCTAGAGGGCCGAGAGGCAATCGCACCGGACCGGACAAAATCTGAGGGTAATGATCAGAAATGGAGGTAGACGAATGTTACTCCTACAAGAAAGAGGGCACACCATCCGGTGCACATGGGGAAGCATAACACCGGTCATGCCTAGCATACCGCCCCGCACTAACCCTGCCTATTACAATAGGTGAAAGACAAGTCCCGGGGACCTCAACCAAGGCCAAATCCACGCAACAAACGAGACCATCGGGTCCCTCTCAAACCCATGCACAACACGGGTTCCAACCGAGAGCGATCCTCTACTCTCTCTACCATATTGAAGTCCCCTAACAACAACCAAGTTTGCTCAAGAACCCACCAAGGGCTTTCGCAGAACTTATTCGAGCGTAGCCCATAAAGCACCCCACTGAGAAGGCTGATTAGGGGCATAAACATTAACAATCCCCCACCCTTGCCCTCCCTCCAACCACTTAATTATTGCCCACCAGACCAAACCACGCTGCGCAGAGAGTACGTGGTGACGCATATCCATCCTCCAAGCAATAAGAGTACCCCCACTAGTCCTAAGAAGAAGCAATAGAGGCAAAACTGCCCACCAACCATATTCATGAGCCTAGACATATCACCCCGCGGACACTTGTGCTCTGAATGCAAACAATATCAGGTCGCGAACTGCCGAGTGCCAAAGAAACACGGGCCCTCTTACTACTAGAGGACCGTGACTCCCCGCACATTCCAACCAAGGATCGACCTATTCATCCCGGGAGGAGAAGTGCCTGCCCCCACATGCCTACCCACCGGGCCATCAGCCCACTCCACGTAGTCATCATCTAGAGCCGGAGGATTAATCACAAACAATATGACCCACATCCGCTCTACATGAGATTCCACTTCCAACACGTGTTGGAAGTCCCCTGTGTACCTCCATAGAGTCATGGGCCACACTAGTCTCTGCCTCCACCCGGGCTGCTCCAGCCACCTCATGCTTCAAGACATACCGCCAGGGACATCCCCACCGGGATCACTAGCCCCTCCCACTGCGTCCCCCGGACCTAGCCACAACCAAATCATCTCGAGCCCTCCCCTAAGCCACCACGCCCCTAGCCCCCGCCATCCAATGGGCGGCCAAGAAAGAAGCTTGCCCGGCCTCGCCCCACACCACCTCTCCCAACCACACCACCTCGCCTAACTCCACTCCACGCACCACGGAGTCCCCTCATGCATTGCCTCGGGAACAGAGGAATCCCGCCCCCCGTGATAAGCACCCCAACCCTACCACATCACAAGCACCGCCAGGATCATCAACATGGTCGATGGTAGCACAATAGATGGAAACATCCGCCCGGATCTGAGCCATTCAAAAGCTTCAATCGGAAGAGAAAATGCCGGGGACCACTACGCGACTTTGGAAGAGAAGTGGGGCACAGCCGCAAAGCGTAGAGCAACACGGATCTTGGGGACCGCACAATAGAATGAGCCAAATATACACCTGGGCCATTAGCCATAGAAACCAAGAAATCGGGCACCATCGGATCGGGAGGAAGATCCCGAATCGGAACCAACACGGGATTTTAAGCTGGCTGTCCAAAGAACGGTGGACATTGGGAGTATAATAATCGATACAACACATAAGATTCACCCAAAGTATCCACCCCTCGACTAACCAATTGCCGCACGTAAGACTCACCTCAAACATGATTATGAAGAAATTATTTGGTAGGAATTTCAGAGACCGACACTGGGCAAACCAATCCGCCTCGGATGTCAGGCAAGCCAAGAGCTAAACCTCCTCGTGTCCAATATGTAACCCGTGAAGTAGCCCAATACCGCAAATGAAACTAGATTCTCAATGGGTCCGAACATGTCCGGTATGATCAATATCTATCCATGGAGTCTCCGAAGAGCTGCCTGGCAGTCAACAGCAGTGATGATCCTCCACAAATTTCAGAGCCTCTTGAACACGGGCAGTCCTACACTCGGAGCCTTGGCGCTTTGATCCAATCTGAAAATCCCGCCGAAAGTGATGCGAGCAGCAAGTGTCATTGCTCCGCCCGGGCCGGGCGCCACAGGGAGTTGGGGCTGCCATACGGCATCCTGAGAGGTATCGCACCCCAGAGGCACATCGGCTACATGCACTCTAGAAGAGGGCGCGATCACCAGCAAGTGATCCCTTCCCAAGCATGGGGAAGAGGGCATCACGCATCCGGTTCCAAAGGGGCATGCTTGATGGGACCACGTAGGAGTCTCCAAAACACAATCTACTGGGGTTGCAGAATTATATTGAGAGGAAGAGCAATCCACATACCTCTCAACCGAAGGGGATTCCAAGAGCTCCCTCATCTCTGCCACCAATTGCATGCCACTTCCTACAGCCCCCGCCTCTTCATGCATGCCGAGACCCACACCTTTCCCCTTTACTGGAGGATTCTTCCTCCTCGCCATCTCCCTAGGCTTCAGCCCCAAGCCATGAGGCTCAATTGATCCCCCATCAGCCTGTCTGGCAGGAGCCATGATCCGAACCAGTCCGGAAATCAGCTGTTTTCGGCAACAAACCACATGCAAAACAGCTGATGCTATACACCACCGAAAGGAGCTCGGAACAAGCTTTCCAACGAGCCTAAGCACGCTGAAATCTGACACCAGATAAGAGAGATATCGCCGATCAAAGTTTCGCCGTCAGAACCCCAACCGCCCAATTCGACCGCCTTCCATCTCTCTGTTCCCGCTTCAATGTTTACATCCATAAGTAACTGTTTGTAGTTCTAAAACCTTTGATGTAGACAAATACTCGCTAGACAAATAAACTTTGCCAACACGTATTTCCAAATAAAGCACAAATATGAAAGGGGCAAATGAAAATCCATCAGGACATCACATCGACAGTAATATGAGACATTCACCCTATGAGTTTTTATTATGTAAGAGGTTGCAATTATAGTCTCACATTATGAACATATTAATCTTCTAACAATTCCATTATGTATTACGAAAGGGGGTTTAAAAGATGTTGAAAATTTTATGTTCTTCTTTGTCAAGGGGGTTTTTAAGGATATTGAAAAAACTAAGCTCTTTTTTGTTTGACAATATTTCTCTTAAGCTTGAAGGAAGGAAAGAGGTAGTGAAGAAATGTGTTGGGTCTATGAGACGAAACTGTCCAATTACCAGTATATATGTTGGAACTCATAGTAAGAATGTTGAAACTTCATAAATTATGGAATGTTATTTGAACATTATAGTAACAATATAGGAATGTTATAAAAATAA
This sequence comes from Isoetes taiwanensis, assembly GCA_021234155.1. Classification (NCBI taxonomy): domain Eukaryota; kingdom Viridiplantae; phylum Streptophyta; class Lycopodiopsida; order Isoetales; family Isoetaceae; genus Isoetes; species Isoetes taiwanensis. The sequence continues at coordinate 272,716 of JAJEKV010000278.1, forward strand.
ATCAAGTATATATGCATTGGCTTTCCATTCAAGGGAAATTATTGTGTTGTTTGACAGCAATAGGTTCATTTTTTCACAGAAAAATCAGCTTAGTTCAATAAAAATTTGAGCACTCTGCTATAGAAATCATGGGTGATATGTAGAGCTGCCTAGCTGGTAATTTCAGGGCGAAATATTGAACACACGTCAACCTACTCGAACGCCAATAGAGTATAATCCTCTCTAACTACCCCTTGCTTCTTATCATATTCTTTCCATGCCATGCTTAAGGCACCTGGAATCGGCCATGGAAGACTTGATGACTCGGTAAAACCACATTTTCTATTAAGCCACCAACTCTGCAACTCTAAGGCAATAGTAGGATTCTTTTGACTAAAACTGTCGAAGCATTCAATTTTTTAGCACACAAATTTCCTGAAGTGTTCATCCACAAACATTCCACCACCTATAGTTCCACTATTCATATTTATTTCTCGAACTTGTAGCGAGATATCATTGACTTTTTCATGTGATGCAAGGTCTATAGTTCCACCACCAATATCAACAACTAAGAACCTTTCGCCTTTTAAGTAAAGGCGTTTTTCTCTACGGGAATACATAGAAGCCGCTTCGGGTTCTAACACCGCGGGGCGTGAGGATGTGGTCTAGCGCAAGGATCCCTACAATTTGCCCCTAAAACCATTCCAGCCTTTTCTCGCACACACTTCCATTTTCTCGCTTTATTTGCTCACTCCATATTGCAAAACCTTTGTGAGACACCATTTTACATGAGACTTTTGAAAATGGTTGCTGCCATACTTTTTCTTTTCGGTTAAGCCTATGGCAAACTCCGACATGGCTCTCAAATAGTCTCGTTATCAGCCTCTCAACCGTGATACACTGAAGGCAATTCCTTAGGATATTCCGAATTAAAAGAGCTTGAACTTGATGAAGAAGTATGACACGTTATTATTAGCATCTATAACTGAAGCAATATCTCCAATGCTTTCCTTTTGCTGTTCTGTATTTTGCAGCTTCTTTGAGGTACTTAACATATGCAGACCATCCCCATTCCTTTAATTCCAAGGAGCCATCAGGTCCAGTCAGGGCATAGTACAAATTGGTCTGGGTTTTGCAATAAAACTTGCCAGAAGCAGCTTGCCTTAGAAGGCTTCCTACTCTGAAAGGCCCAAAGGCACAAAAGCCATAGCCAAATATGCAGAATAACTTAAGGACCTAAAGCAAGCTATCTGTCTTTGCTTTTGCCTTCCTATTCTAAGAAGTATAGATCTACAGCAAATGCATGTTCTTGGGCCTATCCACAAACAAATGCATCGTGTCCACTGTTTCTGAAGCTAGATTATCGTTGCCAACAGAAAAATGAAATTAGTGAAGAAGAAGAACAAAGCCAAACATAAACCAAAATCTTACCTCACTGGCTCAGCTATGAAAATAAACCACCATCGATTTAAACATCTCCTTTGACTACCATAACCAGCATGCATACCAGCCCGCATGACATAATCCTCTTTTGCAGAGCCATGAATAGAGATTCTGAGCGAGGAACAGAGATTTTGAGTGATGAACAAAGGTTTTGAGAGTTTCTCCTCCTGAATACCTACCTGCAAGCCGACACTGCAGAATCCTTTGCAGTCATATGCCATAGCTGCTATTGTGCAAGATCGAGCTTCCGGCACGTCCTTCTCTGCTTTAACGACTGATGTTCAGCATCAAAGTGAGCTCCAGATCCTGTGCCTACACCTAATGGGTCCATTGTTCCACCATCGCTGCCAAAATCCACCATAGCTGGGAGCTCAAAATGCCCCAACCATATTTTCCCGACAAAGAGAAGGCAGGCTACTCCACACAAACAATAACTTAAACTAAGAAAACTATCTTGAGTTCTAGCCTAATATAGCGACTCCAAGCCAAGCAGAGGACTTAGCACAGAGGATGGCTATGGCGGCCGTTTGACGGGGAGAAGGCAACCACACCACAATACGAAACGAAGGGCGAGATGATGCCCACGTGGCCTGATATAATCTCAGCCGCCCAATCTAGGGCGAGGTTCAAGACAGACATACACAATAATTTTATAATAAAGGATAGCAAAATCGGATAAGGCACAGTGTCCTTGACACGTAGTTGCACTTTCTCTAGCTTATCCCATGTGTTCTTGCTAATCGCTGGACCCCAGACCTCTACCCCATATAGCAATACTGGTTCAACGAGTACTTTGAACAGGTGTGCTAAACGTGCCCAGTCACAGAGGTCTATTTTGTAGCAGCTATTCTGCATATCATACAGGGCTTTCCATCCTGCGCTGACCCTTCTTTCATATAAAGCATGATTTCATTAATTGGAGAAAATAACGCAATTTTGAGAATTTTAAGCACACCTAATTTGCTCAAGCACAAATACTTTCACCTAGTTCTCGAGCCCAAGAAACATGAGGTAATTAACATACACATATACATACAAATTATGTGTTATACTTGTACGTGTACATGATACTTGTAGAAGCCCAATAATGGCCCTACATTCTACACCAATAATTCACATCAATAATTTTACTCCACTATAAAAACAGTTCGACTCGGGGTAGAGGTCATTCATCTTCCATGGCTTCCTCGATGCCTCGTCCAGAGCACATCCGATCTTTCAAGTGCTACTTGAGCTACAACGATCTGAACGAATGCGCTAGAAATGGTATTAATCTTGATCCATGGCTCCAATCTAAAGCTGATGGTCCTGCTAGTGCTTGCAAGAAGCTCATTCGTGTTGTGGTCCACATTTACTGGCTTCCTGATCAGGAGATCTATGAGCTGAATAGCATCACGAGCTTTGGTGTTGATGATGAGTGAATCTGTATCTGCTATGGATGTAATAATGACATGAGTACCTATGAACTATGTATTACACTCAATGTTATCAGTGACGACTACTGTATTTGTTTATGATATAGTAATAGTATGAGCACCTATGAACTATGTTTTAAAAGCATACACATATCCATACGAAAGATGTATTATACTTGTATATATACAACAATCTTATACACACGCAATAATGGCGGTAAGTCTACCCCAATAATTCACCTCAATAATTCTTCTTCACTATAAAAGCTTCTCACTTCGGTGCTAAAGTTCATTCATCTCCCATGGATTTTTTGCCTTCATCAGTTCACCACATCGAGGCGATCAAGTGCCCAGTCAACTCCAAACCCAATAAGGTCGATGCAGAGAGGGTCATCCCCAGCTAATCAACCAGATAGACCGAGTTAAACCTGCCATCCAGACTTTCCTCCAAGATCAATGATCTATTGGAATAGGCTACATAATCATATAAGCAATCATATCAGATACAAGCAGCCGAGCTGTAATAATCCCCAAAGAGGTGGATAAGAGCAATTGTAACTAGTGAAAAATATGAATTTCAAAAGTAATACCATTAGTGCATGAAAATAAAAAGAGGGAAAACAGAGCAGTACCAAGCCAGGTTCAGAGGAAGTTACCGCCAAAAGCAAACCAATAGAAGGGGAGAGTAGAACTCCGTACCGAATCCAATCAGAACTGAATGGCAGATCAGGCAAGCTTTAGTCAACAAAGGAAGGGGGGCACAAGGAGAACAACAGCTAGCAAACATGATCTCAGGGACTTCTTGGCATAGATGGATGTGCAGCTAGAAGCCAGAATATCGAGTTGGATGCACTGAATGCCCTGGCAAAAATAACCAACCAGAATAAAGCAACGATATCCAACATTGAGGGCAAGGTGCAAGGAATAGAAAAAACAGGAGAACAATTGCAACAACGGATAGAGGAGATTGAGACGAAGAAAGAAAAAATCATGGAAAGGTTGGCCGCTCTAGAAAAGAAAAATATTGATTTAGATGCAGGGGAATCCTTTGAGAAGATAAATCCATATATTATGGAATTTGAAGAACATAATAGGATTAAGCGATATTAGATTGATAGGGATAGTGAAGAAACCTAATGAGGTGAGCCACTCTGATCTTGTTGGTTGCCTAGACAGGCATCTTCTTCTTGATCCCTACCTGCGAAGAAAAGCTTTTTGAGATTCGTTGCCAAGGTCAATTAGGTGTTATGATCCATCTGATTTGGCTTCCCGAAGCGATGAGCTATGAGATATCGGGGATCACTACTACAGATCCCCGAAGATGAATGAATCACCTGTTCAACATGTTATAGTGTAAGAGCTCTTGTGTTAAGATGAAAAATGCAAGACGCATCACCTATATAAGATGCAAGTTTGTTTAATTGATATATGATATAATAGTTATGTAGAAGAAAAGTTGTGTTGCTGAGTGGATGAATAATGCATATCTTACCTTAAATAGCCTCAAGTGTCCGCTTCATCTTCAGCATCTTCTTTAGCTAATAGTTCTTGAGTGGAGTCCTACACTTGTAGGGATCATTACTTGTGATGGCTTGTTCTTGACCAACCAACCATAGTCAACAGTTTTCAGATGTTGGTATCGCGGTGGGTCATTTGGATTTGGCCTCCACTTCTTCTCCCAGCAATCTTTGTACTGCTGGCTATAGGTGGTTCCTTTCCTCACCACTGGCTCCCACCAAGACACAAGCACTTCCTCGTAATGTGGAAGAGTGGGATCCTGTATGGGCTCCTCTTCTGCATAGCCTAGCCATGTCGGACAAGCATCTCCAGGTCTAATAAGCAATAACATACCTTTCTTTACATCCCGGTATGGGTCAAAACCTGCCGTAAGGGTTTCTAGGCTTATCCTTGCGTGTTCTACATAAGGTGGGGGTGCATCGTACTCATCAACCAACATGCTTTCTGGCTCAACCAGCACATCTTGCCTTGTGATAGGCCAGAAGTCCTTGATTTCTACAATGCTTGTGGGAACCGCACTTAGGACACGCGATTAGATCGACCCCATGAGTCAATAACTTCACTCATGTAAGCATTAGACCACGAGTTCTCACCTCCCCTAGAAATATGGGCCCAGTGCATCATATATTTTGCAATAGATGATCTTAATGCTCCAATGTCTTTTAAGCTACCATACGGCATCACCGTCTTTGGCGAGCCCCGAGGCATCATGGGCAAATCATTCTCGTCCGCTTTCCACATTCTAATACCTTTGTGAGGCAACCATTCTCGATGACCTGGCCTCATCTTGTAATACATTAAAGGCCATCCATCTCTCATACAGAACTTGAAAAGTAGGGGTTCCAAGTGACCAATCAATCGATCTTTTTTATCTGGGATGTACCCTTTCACAAAAGACTTCCAATCCGGAACCTCGGTCACTAGGTATGGTGCTGGTGCTTTGGTGCTGCATTCCCGAAAAAGCTGCATAACCTCGGCACAAGCCTGGCATCTCATAGACGTTCTTTCTGGCATTGGATACAACCTCATAATTGTCACACCCAAGAACTCTTCTCCCAACTTCATGTCGGCGACTGCATGATTAGGATCTGTGAAAATTATTACGCCCGATGCATATGGTTGACCACAACACTCGTGCAACAACGAGCAAGTCTTCTCCATGAGTTCCTCTCTTGAAATACCTTCATGTCGAGGGCATGCCTCAGGCTCTGCATCTTTGTCTTCAATGCACAACCAATTTATGCGTTTAACCTGTGCCGGTGGTGTGACTGCATTCTCTTCTGCAGTTTCTGGGTCTGAGATGTCATTGCTGGGCCAAAGAATAAATGACCCCTTTGACTCTTCAAGTGTATCAATCTCAGGTTCAGGATAGGGCAACGGCAGATCTCCATTGAAAATACTTTCTAGCGACACGACCTTGAATCCCTCAGGCAGGGGCAAATTATGATTAGTAAAGCTGTGCACTTTGCCCTCGGCAACTTTAATGCCATTGTATGACATGCACTTTAGCTCCATCCTGCAACAATAACATGAGAAAGTAGTGTTATAAATCGCGGCCGCGATCCAGTGGACCAAATCTTAAGTCTGGAACAACAACAGGGGCATTCGACATGAGAGTACATATTACCTTAAATTTGCTCGATAAGATCGCCGCGGCGATTTTGGTGAGGTGAAACGTTTTGACCGATGGTGAGCCTTTGAATTGCTGTTTCAGGATAAAACATCAATGAATCATGATAATATTCCCCTTCATAAAGAAACATGCATCTAAACATGCACCGAAATAGGGATCTAAACATGCATCTGAAGTGATTATGATCGGACAACTGAAGTGGCTAGACAAGATCGCCACCGCGATCTTACAGAGATGAAACTATGTGACCAATGGTGAGCCTTTGAAATGCTGCTTCAGGATAAAACATCAATGAATCATGCCAATGTCCCCCTACGTAAATAAATCAAATGAATGTGCCCTTAACAAATGATGTGGTAATTGGAGAAGTGTATAGCCAATTTTTGCATCAGGTGGGCAAACTACTCAATGTGTGCTTCAGATTCAATCGAGAACTCCACAGATTCAATAGAGAACTCCACAGATATGCATACCAAATAGATGCAAACCAAGGGGCATCTTAACATGCATCTGAACATGCATCTACACATGCATCTGAACAGGCAAACTGAAAATTGGATCGAACAGGAAATACGCAGATATAGGAAATTGAATTGAACCTTTCGAATCGAGCAAAAACTTCGCAAATCTGAGGTCGCCTGCTCCCCCAGGCACAGCGCCCACAAAACAACAAGCAGCGCCCACAATCGGGAACGGAGCGCCCATGGAATGAAGCGCCTATGAATAAGTTTCTCACTGTGTTCTGAATGCAAATTCAAAATGTATGAATTTGAATTCGAAAATGTTTGAATTTGAACCGAAATGATTTATCGTCCTCCCCCTCGCATGAGTAATTATGGTTACGACATGGCATTATCTTGACGTTGACTGTTGGTCACACGTCAATGTCATCCCATTCTTACGCCCTCCTGCCGTCCGTCAGACATCTGTACGTCGTCATTTATGCAGATCTCAGTCATTAGTGCCAGGAAATAATGCCAGGAAATATTAATGCCCGTCGTTGTCAAGTCCATTCACTATTTACCCATAATGTTTACTTTACCGCGATCATTATCGCGCCCGTCGGTCATTAATACCGGCCCGGTCATTAATCGCCCGGCGATCCATAAATACCGTCGGTCATTAATGCGCTCGTAATTAATACCCGGCTGATCATTAATGCGCCCATCATTAATACCCGCGCCCGTCATAAATTCAATCCCTATATATAAACACTTTCTAGAATTTCGAAAATTTTCACCGCCTCGATAGGAAGCCAGCGCTGCGTCAAGAATCGCGCCTTCATGGCTCGCCCGGCCAAGCCCTCAACAAGGTAATTTTCGCGCTTTCTTTTGGCGATCTTTGGAGTCGAGCACTTCATTACATAGTTTAAAGGGTAAACCCGCGCTTCGACGATCGCGACCTTGATCATACGAGCTTGGCCTCCAACAAATATAGCAAAGGCCTTGTTAGGAAGGATCGTGACGCGATCTCCTTTAGGAATTTTAGGGTGTAGATAGGAGGCTGTCGTGCTTATCGGAAAATGCTTGGCGCTTTTGTTTAGTTCTAAATGGTTAGGTTGGCGCCATGTTAATATTTTATGGTTTATGGTTCTTGAACCAATCGCGGCCAGCGCTTCCTTCTAGAAGAACCGTCAATAATGTTCTTGATTTGAATTTTCGCGTCCAATAGTATCAACTACCTATCTCCAAGTGCTTGGAGAAATCGTCGCGATTTTGTTTATCTCTTAGGTTGTCTATGCCCCGAATATTTTTTTGATACGCGTTTTTCTCTGCAGCTGGAGTTGTACCGTGGCCCCAACGTGGAGCCCATTCGCATAGTAACTCCGGGCCCTACCCGTAGGTGGTGCATAGAAATTGCAGCAGTGCTATACCTTGAACAAAAGGTGATCGAAGAAAGGATTTATGCCTATTTATAAGAAATGGCAAGGATATGGAATCGTCGAACAAATGGGTATTGTCATAGCCATGTGGGAGGGGACGAAGAACAACGCCCGGGGCCTTTTATCTCGCAGCTGTGGAAGACACACAACAGTTGGCATTTATTGAGTACATTTTATCTTGGCAAAGCTATGACCCGAATATGATGCTTTTGCAAGCAAGGCGAACAAACCTGCCGGTGGTGGGGGCACCAACTAGCGCAAAGGGCTTTGGGCTGGACCCTCCTTCTGATTCATTCATTAGCGCTGCCGGTATTAAAGGAAACAGGGATATCTTGGTAGGCTTGATGAAATGCATAAATGGCTTAGCCTCCGGACAAAAAAACCTACGTCACGTGCTATCAAGGCCACAAGAGACAACAAGATGCCATGACGATGGATACCAAGCGTTGGTTGAAGCGGCAAAGAAAGAAAAGGGCGTCATCCCATTAGCTACAATAGGTGAATCATCCGCTCCAAGTCCCATGTTGAGCTCGAAGACCCCATTACACTGTTAACCCCATCGCTTACGCGTTTGATCCCACCGGCCCAAGATGATTATGCCGGACTGTTGATCCTCCAGTCCCGAAAAATCAGACCATTTAAAATAAGATTGCCATTGGGCAGTGTAGAACCCGCATCCACATCCACAACTCCTTCGGTCATCGGCCCGACACGATGCGACATCATGCACGCTCTTCGTGGCCCGGATGACCACTAGGATTCCGATGCTTTAAAATTTAATCCAGAAGAAGAAAAGAAACTTGCTGAGCAGACAACACTGAAACTGGAGCAATTTAAAAAGTTTTGTCCTATGGGTGTAAACTAGTTTATGACGGTCAGCATTTTTGATTGTGAATCTGCCCCGGCTAACATGACGCACAGACTCCGTTCCAATGACCATGTGCACACGTTGGTCAAAAGCTTCAAAACATGTCCAATTGAAGTTCTGACACCTGCAGACTTGGTGCCTTTCGATCCTATTACACGGTAAGTAGTTTCATTCTTTGCTTTTACGTTAAGTGTGGTGAAGGTGACACTTAATGCTCCATGCAGAAAACATTAAGTAACTTGGTCAAAGCCAGAGGATCTGGTTGGAAAAAAATTTTATATTATTTCTGGAAACCACATCATCTTTGCTGCTCAGGTTCTCCTTTCAATGGTAGGAGAGATCGCTCAACGTCTAGAGTTTGCTAAAGCCTATGCGAGGAGGAGGTCCAGGATCCTGAATGGAAATCTCACGGATAAAGAAATCAACTCCAACAGCTGAGAAATCAACACAAATCTTTTGGCTGCCCACCACAAGGCCCAACTGGAACAGCGATAACTTCGGCGTGGAAGGTATTTTTTTGCTACACTTTGCTTTATTTCGCTCCCATAGCTTGAAAAGATCGCGGCCGCGATCCTAACCACCGCTTTTTCAGGATTTCGTTGATGTTGCGACCACTACTTTGAAGGTCAAATAATTAAAAGATGAGAAGCAATTTATTTTTATGCGGGAATCGACTTGGTCGAAGCTAACAGAAGTTGTTGCTCATTGGGCGGACGTAATTTGAAGGGCGACCATGGAGAATTACGGATAAGCCCAAAGCAAAGAATTCTTTAATAAGACCTTTCTTAGGTATCTCCGTGGGATGAATAACGATGAAGTTTCCTTATTGATGGACGAGATTTTGGAAGGCAAAACCTTCTTGAAGGTTCAAGAAGGTTATCTTGGCGATTCATTTGTCGGACAATGAGCCCTAGATATTAGGGCGCTTAACTCTCATGCTTGTAGTGAAGTGCTATCCTATGCAAGCGATTGTGCTTGACAAGGAATATGCCACTTTCGAAGAGTTGGTGTCTCATTTTCCAGATTTGACCGAGGATAGGATTTTGAGCATTTCGGATACGGATTTTGAATACATAAAGGCAAATTACAATAAAGAAACCGTCCAGGGTAATCTTCCTAGTGCCTTTTGGAGGCAATCAGATCTATAATCGCGTGCGGAGGAAGCCGCGCATCGAAGACCAAAAGAAACTTCGGTGCATCATGTAACTACTGGCCGGGCATTCGATCCAAAGACTGCACAAGAAGAAAATGCAACGATGGCCTTTATTGACATGCGCGCCTTTAGTACGATTTGGGAAGTTAAAAAATATCAGGATTTATTTAACAGGATTGCAGGCATCACAACGGCCAAGGTATATCATCTTGTAATCTTTATGAGATCGGCGCAACTTCCAAACTGCATGTACAGCCAGAAACAAATCCAAGGTGGGTCTCATGTGTCAATTGGAGCTTATGAAGAGCAAGGATGGATCAAAAAAAAAATGTGAAAGAGTTTCAATATTATGTTACACATATGTTTGTTAATGAAGTGGGGCCACGAGTAATACCAATTGTTCCAAAGTTGGATCTCCGACTAAACACAGTCACAAAAGCCTCAAGAGCACCCCGCTCCCCAAGTATGAAATAACCGGCAATGAGGAAGTGGACGCCAAAACCAAGCAGAAGTATTTACAATACTTCACAGGCAAATTAAAGTATGCTTGGGCAGGTATTGAAGGAGACTTTGTGCTTAAATCATGTGCAAAAACCTCTTATGTCTATCGGATGGTGAGAGAACTAGTGCCGATGTAGACGGGTGCGTGCTTGATTTCTTTTTTCGGGGACAGACCTCAACAGTAGCAATGATGCAAGGCAAACGCAACAGAAGTTTTGAATTCGGCGACAAGGTCGTCGGTTTTGAATGCTTTCTTTGAGACCCTAGAGAAAATGCTTACCCCTAGCGTGGAAGAAAAGTTGAGGAAAACAAATCGGATGTATTGTCCGCCGCAGAAGCCGGATTTGAATATCACTCAACATCGATATTAGCAAAATGGATGAACTCTTGGATAAGCTAGGCGAGAAAGGTTTTGAGCGGAGGCTTCAAGAGACCAGAGATCGATAGAGGGCACGCGAAAACTCTTGATGCCTTTGGATCCTCAATTCCACAAGCTTCGAGGCACTAAAACCGAGTCCGGATAATGTCATGCCCTTGTTGTGCGGCAAACGATTTGAATATATGGGTTCCTCTGAATCTGAAAACGTGGAGCTAGAAACGGGACAGCTCCACAAAAGATTTAAAACAGCAGATTCACAGGAAGAAGCCATGAAATTGGACGACACGCAAGAAACACCCCAGTTTGATGAATCTTATGAGGCAGGCCACTTGCAACAGTTGGCTGTTGCAATGAACGTCGATATACCAGATACAACAGGCTATACCGAAATGGACTTCTCCCAGACTATGGCAAGAGGCGCTGAACATGTGGCCAAAATGGAGAATGAATTGGAAATTGCCCCAGACTCAGTACAAGAGACATAGACCGTCACCTGTGTTTTCAAATGCAAATGTAATTTTTTTCTGTCGTTCATAAATGTGAAGCTTTGTTTCAAGACTTTTTTATGAAATATAATCGTTCAAGTTCTTGTAATTTTATGTCGGGTGTCCTTTTGAGAGAATATTAATTTATGAATCTGCGAGTGCAATAGCAATAAAAGAAGTCGCGGCAGCGATTTCCTTGAGCTATTAGCGGTAGGTTTTTTGTCAAATGTTACAACTGCCCAGAGCAGGTTCATAGATTTTTAGGCTATGCCCGAGCATTTAAAGATCGCCACCGCGATCTTTCGGACCACTAGTGATAATGACATGCCTGGTCTAATGCTGTCACTTAGCATGCTAATCATAGAAATAATGCTCCATCTCGCGCTAAATTAAAGTTCCGGGCGATATTGCGTTCTGTAGTAGTTCATTTAGGTGCACAAGGACCTTAAATCCCTGTCTACGCACTGTCCGCGACCTATTTCGTGCTCGAACGAGAAAACATATTTTCTCTAATTAATGAATTCATGCTTTATAGTCATCCCATACCATGCTAGCAGAAAAGTCGATCAAGATACTTGAAAGTCCTTATGACATCCACCTTCTCCATCCTCTCGTAATAGAGATATGGGATATCATTCTCAAGAAAAAAAGAGGATTTCCAAGAGCTTAGTTTTCTAAAGGTTCACCGTCATTCTGTTGTGTCACGTGAGAACCCACTAAGAGCATCCAAATGTTGTTTGCATACTGGTTTGTATGGGACAACAAGTCCACATCGTCTGCATAGAGCAATTGTCTTCTATATGCATCGGTAGTCTGGGCCACAACCCCCATGTTCTTGCATCCAGTCTCCAATTTGTCAATGTAGAGACCAAAGAGCGTTAGGGATAACGCATACATCCTTTTTTGACCCCTATGGTGCTAGCAACTTCGCTAATCGATGCAGGCAATGCAACATATATTCCATCATAGAGTCTATAGATGACATTTTGTAAGTCCCTGTGGGACATGCAACTCCTAAAAACGCTACCACAACCGGCCTCGAGGAACGTATCATATGCAATCTTGAAATCTATGAAACAAAGAATATAGGTCACGTCGGCGCATTGTGGTTAGCTTCCATAAGGATTACGAGAGTGAATATGGGCGGGGCAAAACCCCCCCGCCATCTCAAGCACCTCTAGCTTCCTCAACTCACCGAAGTTAGCCTCTTCTCCACCACGCCTGCTAAAAGCGTCACGAGTAATGGGCTAACCATGATCAGGCGGTAGTTCGCCGAATCATCCTATTACCTGTCTTATGAATGGGGATGACCTTGCTAACCATCCATTCATGTGGGAGACCTTCCCTTATGGCCTAGTTAAGGAAAAATATCAAGAAAATAAAAAGAAAAATATTTTTCAAAAATACTTGAAGAAAAATGTCCCCAAATAGCACCCACTAAACACCACGTGTCCTTTGAAATAAAAAGTGTCCCAATCTCAATGCTTTGACCCAAGTATACAAGTTGGGAAGTTGAAGGAAAATGGGTTGTTAAGAGCTCTATATACGGTGGTATTGCCTTCCTGAGAGTTTGTTAGGGTTGTAGAGATTGTTAATACCTTCAGGTTCAGTTGAGGAGCAAAGTCGTTCAACAATAAGGGTTTTTGGGCTATATTAAGTGCTATATCAAGGCTTTGACCCCCTTTTTTCTTGAAGATCATTGTGATGAGTTTAAGAATGGAAGCGATTGTAGAATAATGATACAACTAGCATGATCTTTGCTATATTGGGGTCAACATCATGCAAAAGTTTCACCCTAGTTATATGGAGCAATGCATCCGTTTGACATTTGCATATATTTCGTTGTCTTTAATGCCTTTGATTTTTTTTCTTATCAGCTACACAATCTCCCTCTCCCTTCACGAGCATCTTATTTAACAACCACGGCCATATAGGAACCAAAAAAAATACACAAGGTTTTTGTGTGATCCAATATTAAGCAAATATAAATAGATTTTGTTCCAAATGTTCAGGGTTATGGTTTTGAATTGATTGTCAAAACATGACTTTGAACTATGATTTAAGCCCCTTCACCCTCCCGGCCATGGAGGGCAACCCTCGTCTTGTGAGACCTTGTTATTTAGGAAAACGTTTCATCTTGGGATGTGATCTACCACTTGAATGGTGGGATTAGCAAACACATCATTTTTTATGCCCCAATACCTAAACCCTACTAAGTCCATATAGGTTTTGACAGCCTTCCTTGCTTCTAAAATGGTCGACAACTTATGTGTAGAGTTTTCTCAAGGGCCCAAAGAGAGACCCCAAGAGAGAGAACAAAAAACCCTTCCGAGGTGCCGGTTCCAAACTTCGCGATGGCTCGTAACAGGCAGGCATTGCGCGATCGGGCATTGCCAGAAGGCACGACATGACTGTTGGCTTGTGCGGTTGCATCTACACGGCCAGAGTCACCCTTGGAACATATGTTTAAGTAGTAGACGACCGATCAAACGCATGGCTTACCTAGTACGTGCTATGTTTAGATTAACGCACTAGGCAAAGAGTGCATTGAGCGAAAGGTTAACTGGTTGCTCATATCAAGTAGAGATTAGATCCATTAATCATAAACTAAAGGTTGGTCTCAGGAGTAATTTAGATGCTTTGAAATCATGCGCAAAGTCAAAACAGCTTTTCGGGCTCGTTAGAGTGGCTGAATTGAATTGGGGGACCACGTCATTTCCTCGTTGTGCCCCGAGTAAAAAAGGGGGAAATTTGGGGGTAGGCACATTCGTGCGGTGGATGCCCATTTCTTATTTTCAGAAACATTTTTTGGGACATGAGCTAATACTTGAGCGGTGGGATTAGGAGAATGCAAGAGTGATAATTGTATCAATGCATTCGAAATTGTAATGGTAAGGGTGTTGGGCGAACGAGATACATGCATATATCTAATTTCTAGAGTAGAATTCTTCTACCAACCTAAGAATCAACCATAGACAATCCACATGTGCCAACTGTCCCTTCGACTAGTATACTCGACCACTTTCAACAGTTGTCAAGGACTAACATTGGATCGCATTGTTCTTGACTTACGCACAAATGTTTTCGCATACGGACAACTCTATATGTCTCTTACATGGATACGCAAAAGAGGAAGATGCGTTTATCCTCCTCAGCCCCGAAACAACGAGGCAAACGACAAATATGGTCTATAAAGAACTCCTTTGCTAAGAAGGTATATTATTTTCACTCAAACTATTTTTTGTATTTAGTGCATATGTGCAGATACACAAGTCAAGGAACCTCTTAGTCAATAGGGTACATCCTTTTTGTTCCAAACAAAAGAAGAATGGATGGGATAAATAGTTTATTCCTTTATCATGAAATTCTAGGCTCTGCATAACCTACTTGCTGTTATAGGTCATGTGCACACGTACAACAATGCACAGTCTAAGAGCTTCTCCGTTAATAAGGTACGAGTTATGAATAATTCTCCTCCTACAATCGATGAAATAAATCATTTGCTACTTTACTACTATGATAACAAAATGTGGGATTGGAACCAAGAAATAATGAAATGTTGTATCATCGTGGTGTTGGCCTAGTTGTCAGACTTATGAACCAAGCTATCCCCTTTTGAAGTTAACAACCCACTGACCAATACTGGATGTTAAATTGAAAAAAAAAAAAACTATTTATCGCAGCGGATGTTTAGTGGTTAGGCTATCAATCTGGGGTGCCCCCCATCGAAGCTTAAAACCCATTGGTTGTCGCTGAGGGTGATGGGGTTAATAATGTAAGCATCGCGATGTTGACCACTTAATAATGTAAGCATCGGAAATAGGCCATATCGCGGAGACATATGGTCCATTAGATCCTAACCCTAAAAGCGTGGGAGTTAAAAATACAATACAAAGATCCCTCATGGATCAAATATGATTTACTTACAAAGGACCTACACGGATCTGAATCATATCTGCAGCTATAGTACTCATAAGTCTCTCTCAACCTCTTCTTCTATCTAACTAATGCTACAATATCAACATCTTCTCAGTTAAATAGAATACTACATGAGTCAAATTCCCATTTTCTATAAACTATAGACAATCTTGAATACTCCAAGAAACCTCTTGCAAAAATAAAAATGAAGAGAAAAGAGATGAAGAGTAACTTGAACAATCTCCTACGCTGCTCAGAGAAGCCAATATGCTTCAAACTATGATCAAATTTTGCAGTATCATTACCAAATGTGAGATTAAAAGGAGATGCTGCTTTGTCTGGATGTGCCGGTTAACCCGACCTATAATAGGCTCTAAGACAATGCCCGAAATTACCAAAACTCTCCTAAATTCAGGTTCATGATATCTGGTCTTGATATGGAAGCATCTTCCTAGACACCATCAAATCCCTAGCTCGACAATCTCAAATAATCTGACATCCTGTTTCAAAACTGTAAAATTGAGACCAAGAACTTACCGTTCCTTCCAAGAAAAATATCCCTAGATCTTTCCTCGAGCAAGAAAGAGCAAGAGGAGAGGAAAAACCATCTACTTAGAAGATCAACAGAAAAAGACTATCTAAACGACACATAACTGCTTTCTTTATAAGTCTTGCTTCAAATATGCTCAACTCCATGCCTTTCAATGTGATTTGCTTAATAAATCATCATCTTTTTGAAAAACATTGAGAGCAAAATGCCGTTAATGGCTTACCAGCCCAAACATGCAGAATCAGAATAGGCTGCTTCAGAATCAAATATGCAATTTCTTTGAAGAAGAAACCATCTGGAATACAGGCAGACCCTGCTAACATCGGATTGTAGTCTCCAATTCGCAAGAAGATCTACAAAGGTCGGATAGGATAGAATGCCGGATATAGGGAAAGAAGAGCGGCCTCCTTCCCTGTTGCCACCCTAGTTGTAAGCGCAGGCAAAGCATCAAGATTATATTTTTTTTTCCAGCTCCCATTGAGTTAAGAAACTAATACAAAGCCCACTAATCTATTTTGCAAAATGAATGCCTCTTTAAACTCAACCCCAACTATGAATCATGATTTTGTGATGAAGGAAAAGATAGGAACTTGCCTTGGTAGAAAAACTTCTTTGATTGCTGAATTAACGTGTTATGAGAATTCAAAACCCTCATCCTCATATACATATTCAACCTCACACTCACCCTCAGCCTCACCATCATGCCTATTGTTGTTTGATAGAATAGTTTGGCAAAACCATCTAAATTTTCTGAAAAGAAGCAAATTGACCAGGAAACAAACCCATCCACAAAAACATGGACCCGTGGCTTGGTCACTCTGCTTCTGAATCTAAAGTATGCATGCATACAAAGGATGCAAAGTCAGATATCAGCCGACCTATGTGTACATCATCTCATAAATGTTAGTAGGTGCACACTTTTCTTCCAATAAATACAAGTGCTTATATCACATACATGACCTCAATTGACCATTCACCACAAAGGCATGCCTACTACACAACCTATGGGTTATAAAAGGAGCTCGGTTTTGTTCTCATGTAAGAGTGCTAAGGGAATAATCTCGAATTATATAGGTACCCGCTTGATATCGTCCTCTGGTTTTTGAAAAGAGCCTTTTCATTATGATTCTCTAACATTGTACTAAGCATTTCATTATAGATAGATCTTCGGCTAATGCTTCATTTATAAGGGCAAATGCATTGAAATTTGAAAAGCATAGCCTGCACACAAGCGAAATCCTATTAGCAACATCTGACTAAATATAAAATTATGCGAATCGGAAATATTTTTAGAATTATCATCATTTTCTGGCTACGTAATTCTTTTGGATTGAACCTTCGATTTGGAGGAGGCGTGGTTGATTCTTAAAGCAGAGCCAGTGCGTTATTTTTGCCGGCTACATTTCTTCCTGTTCTACTCAAAATTGCAAAGGTGGAGGCAGACGGAATTCGGCCGCTGAGTGTTCTTGAGCCGAACGCTCTGTAAAAATTCAAGCAGAAGATACATTTGAGCATTTCGATTCTTGCAGCTTCTGGCTGAACAAGGTTATAGAGTTCCATGAAGCGTCCCCTGCAAAGACCTCTGTAAAAATCTGGGCAAAAGATGCCTTTGAGCACTCTGATTCTTGGACTGCAAAGAGCTTGCCTTTTAAACATCTTATTGAGCTCTACTATGACCGGAGGTTTGTTATTTGCCATTTGCTGTTATTCCAGTGGAGTTTTAACCCCAAAATCCATGTTTGCCTCTACGTTACTCGATCCAGTGCTTTGGGAAGCCCACAATTTGTGCAACAAATTAAACAGAAAACCCCATCTTGCTTTCCCCAATTTAACACGAGCCTTTAAGCATTCTACTGTGGTGATTTCAAGATCAGACTACCAGAAGATAGGAGCTGATTTCTTGTGGCCCAGCATTTGCTCTGTATTTGGGCTGAAATAATTGCACGACCCAAATTTGGCGCTACTGATGGTTCCGGCAGCCAGGCATGGGCGCCAAGCCAAGCCCTCTTTGCTACAAGGCTCTTATAGAGCTTCGAAAATCAGGTTCAAAACTAATTTTATGGGTCGAAATTTTATTTGGGGAGCTTGGTTGCATTGGTAATTGGGATCTTTGAAGCTTAGGTTCAAATTTAGCATTAAACAGAGGGTGGAACGATTTTGGAGCTAAAACAAGGGAAAGCAGAGTTTTTTGTTATGCTCAAGCAAGCTTGCTCTGTTATAGCAAATTAGTTAGGACTGAAGAGCTGAAATCTGACAATAGCAGGGCTTGGGCATCGTTCTGTTTCGGCATTATCAGAACATGGGCATGCTGTGTGAAACCAAATAAAACATGTCAATTTTTTACAGCTGCAAATCTGTATTCAAACTACATTTTTTTCGCCAGATGGACTTTACTCTTTCTAATATGGATTTTTTCCATTTCTCGCTTCCCTCCTGTATTCTTTTATAATTTTCCAGTTGAAATAAACAACGGTTGCTGCTGTTGCAAATTTCTAAACCTCCAATTTTAGACCCAACTCTCTTATATGTGGGCGCTCACAAGATTAATCTGGCGACCTCAAAGGCCTTTCCTGTATCATTTTGCAAAAGTACAGTTTCAGATTATGGAAAAAATTATCTAATATGCATGGGTGATGAGTCAAGGGTGGTTATACAGGACCCAAATTTGGTTAGGGAACTGCTCCGTAAGAAAGCTGGTCATTTTGGCAGGACGCCTCTTGAGCGGTAAACTATTGATGTTTTAACTAAAAAAGGTATATTAGGAGCAGAGGGTGAGGATTCGGCACAAAGAACATGAATTCTGTCTCCAGCCTTTCATGCAGAGAAACTTAAGGTATTAATTTCTCTTCTTCTGGAGGATTATACCTTTATTACACCCCCTTTTTTTTTCCTTTTCTTAGGCAACGGTGGGTACCATGACAAAGTGCAGCTTGAAATGGTTGAAAATTGGGAGCGGGCTATTGAGAAACAGGGTTTAGAGGCAGAAATTAAAGTTTTAGAGCAGCTCAAATACGTGACACACAGCCTTTGGATATGCATGCAAAAATGCCTTCCAAAACTCAGCTAATTCTGGGATTTCATACAAGAACTATTTCTTTGTATATCAATTTTCAGAAAGTTCCACTATGGAGCTATCCTCACCCCATTCTGTAGCTTCTTTATTATACACATATATGCATATCTGGCAGGAGCCTACAAACTAGTGAATCCATGCTAGCTTAAATGGATTTACTACATCATGTCATTGCATGCAACCATTTTATTTTCCAAAAACTCATGATGTCAACTGTATTATATCTCTGATATATCTCTCGAGCTCGCATGATTATGGAAAAAATTATCTAATATGCATGGGTGATGAGTCAAGGGTGGTTATATGGGACCCATTTGCAAGTTAATCTGCATA
Organism: Isoetes taiwanensis; assembly: GCA_021234155.1. NCBI lineage: Eukaryota > Viridiplantae > Streptophyta > Lycopodiopsida > Isoetales > Isoetaceae > Isoetes > Isoetes taiwanensis. Next base: position 291,846 of record JAJEKV010000278.1, read on the forward strand.
TTCACGTAAAACGACCAACTTATAGAAGACCATCCAATGGCAACAAGGACTTTTCTCAATGGTTATAAATATCTAGCACTTTCCCAACATGAACTTGAATTAAAGCCCAACACAATATGCCATCTAACAAAACCTTGGACGAGAGATAGAGGTTTGGTAAAAATGCAAGGGTAATGGTATCTTCAATGCACAATGATTTGTGACCGTCAAACTACTTACGACGATTCACAACATAAAGGGACTCTTCACCCCATCTCCGGGTAGACTTCTTCACTCGGCCGGATGATCGACCATGGACTATCCATCGACAACAACTTCCATCTGCGACAAATTTTACTCAACAACATTCAATAGCCGTCTAGGACTTACACTTTCGATAAAATAGTCCTCGACCTACTTAACTAAAGTTTTTCCACATGGCCAATTATACACGGACTCACTTTCTGCGTCCAAGAAAAAGAAGATGTACTAATCCTACTCGATCTAAACAACGTATCACGGACTACAATAAACGCCGCGTCTACGTAAGTCTTACCATAAAGAAAGGTAATCAAAAAAAAAAAAAAAAAAAAAAAAAAAAGACCTAGTAAACCTAGATCCAACATCCACCTCTACCAATCCATCATTGGTATTATCATCCTATTACCGATCGAAGTTTATCCAAAGATAGTATCTTTTTACCCATTTTACTCAACCATAACATCCGGTCCAAATAGCCCTTAAATAACTTTTACAGTTTGTATATATTCATATGGTCAAAGTTTACATCTGTACAACTAGCAATTTATTTCAATAGAAATCATTTGTATAGCCCAAGCATCTCACAACTAGCTTTGAAGTAGAAAATAAAGCCTTCAACCTTAAATAACTTTCTATTGTGTTTCATGTTTAAAATTGTAAATATAAATGCATTCTAGATTTAACAAAAGTTGACATTTACAACCGGTTTTGACTCCGTTTTTTGTTGTCGTAGATGAACTTAGGGACACCAAGATTGTTTTCTCGGCTATAGACTCTTCCAAAACTCCATCATTCTTCTAGCCAACTCCAACTACATAAGCAAAAGGAACAATGGGAAGAAAATCCGCACTGCAGACCAATCGGGTACTCTTTAGTTGGCGTGGCGGTATGAGGGGCAAGGGCCAAAAGGTACATTGGGATTTTGAGTTCATCATCGATTACCCATTGTGCCTTTTGCCCTCGAAAGTTAAATTAGCAAGAGAAAATGAAAGGAGAATATATTAGCAACCTGCCATTATCTATGTTTATGCATTATGCATCCGGTACCCTTTGTAAACTTACTAAAATTAATATTATTCCTTAGCTGATTTCAATAATGCAAAGTCCCTTTTGTTATAGATCATTCGACCAAGTAGACTAAGTGTTTGATAGAATTATCAAAAAGCATATCTTTGCACTCATAATGCAAACACTATGCTCTCTCTAGAGAGCCCCAAAAAAACAATTCAAGCATTAAAACCCCGATTTTTTGCGTGGAACCTCCTACGTCATATTCACAACTTGTGGAGATAGATGATCTTCATAACTTCACGCAATGCATTAAACTTCCTTTGATTTATGTTTGAGCATTTGCGGTGTTAAGCCCTTCCTCTTGCTTAATCCGAGGTCTTGCATGCATCGTAAATGAAGCCCATTTCTTGGGCCCCGGTTCTTTTGTCGCATACCACGATTTCGACCCTCGCATCGGATCTTGGATGAATAAGAGTAAGCTTCAGGATCTATCCTTGTATACCGGCCAGGACACATCATTTGGAATAATGCCGCTTCACCTTTATATAGCTCTGCACCGAATCCGGTGTTTTGGGATGGATAAGATATCTCCGCCAAAATCGGTGTTTTGGGATGTTTCTAGTCCTTGGAGATCCTGGTGGTCGTTGCATGTAGTCAAGCTCAAAACTAGGGCATCCGGCCCGAAACCCTAAGAATTGTATTTTCCATTCAACCATTCCAGCTTTTCCCTAATACCTATTCTGGTCAAAGCATACTGCAAACGTGCAGCAAAAGTTAAATTCAAAGCACCATTATAAATTTTGGCTGCCATTATTTTTACCCATAGGGTTGTTTTCACCATTGTTGTACATAACCATAGCCAGTATTTCTTAGAAAGCCAAAGGAGAAACTTTCTATTAATATCAATCTATGCTCCATTCGAATATATCTATCATGGTTTGAAAATACATCAGTATTGCATTGTGTATCAAATAACTCCAATTGGTCCAAGTCTGGAATTTCTTAGGTCTCAATTGCCTTAATGTGACCAAGGAACGTCCTAGTTCCAGCTTTTTGTCAGAATTTTATTGCCATCACTTTAGCTCTAGCCAACACTTGGCTTATTCAAAAGCTTATTTCCCACTGATCCATGTATTATCCACTGATTCACGAATCATGGTATTTGCGCTTGACTCTACTTGACTCTACCCAAGGCTGAACTTGCAATTGCATAATAATAATAAAAAAAAAAAAAAACACACACACACACACACATTCCACTTCACTCCACGCCGACGATATAGACCGGTACCCGCCTCTCAAGCAACCGATGTTCACTTTTATATTGTGGGCACTGCATTAGCGGTTGCACCAGGGTTCAACTCCCAGGGATGCTATTCAAGAGAATACCATCGCACATACCCTAAAAAAAAAAAAAAAAAAAAAAAAAAAAGCCCACAACAAAGGCGCCCGCCAGCGCTAAATTCTTGTCCTTCCTATATTCCTTCCTATATATAAAATTATTAGAAAAAAAAGACGGTTACAAAAAGGGCCATTTCGAATTATCTATATCTATTTTTGGCGCCGGAATAGGCATTTCCGAGTGTTCGCCTGGGGCGAGATGGATTTTTTTTCCTGGGAGCGTCTTTTTGGCGGGGCTATGGCGGCTATGCTAGCTTTGGAAAAGCAGGAAAAATGAAGGACGCAGCTTCGGCGCTTCTGGCCTTGACTACAAATTCAATCAGATTGCTTCCAAATTCCTCTGTCGCCATATCTATACATGCTGAGCCCCATAACTTGCAATCAAATTAGGACCTTAAATAAAAAATGTGGATCTACCCACAGATGGTTGGCAACAGTGTACACAAGAGGGCGCGCTCCCCCCTGGGCGCTCTTCTGCCTCTTTCTCAGTTTCGTGGTTCTCTAGAGCACCAAAATCATGTGGATAATTCAGATTCTTACTGCCACATCCCTGGGTGTATCGCCCTCCCCTCTTCCAGAGCCGGATGCCTATTTGTCATTGGCAGATTCAAACGCTCCGATAGTGGCAAGCCTGCCCATCTCCAAGTCTGCTGTCGGCTGTGTGAGCTGTGAAAATGGATAAAAGCTGACTAGGCCGCACTTCTCTGTAAATCAGGTAAGCGTTGATCCAAGCTTTGTTTTAGAGTTTAATTTCGTTGGGCATAGCAAGTGTAAAGTTTACTTGGAGCTTAGCATTCTTCTCTCTGAGTTAAATTCCACTTCCTGCCCCAAATAATCGAAAAGAGTCTGGCTAGGGCTGGTTTTTGAAGTCATGTTTAACAATCTTACATTTTGCTATGTCTCTGCTACCTTAAAATAAGAGTTCATTAGAACTTTATGGCATGTAGCTCATCCTGGAGACCATTGTGAGAAGGAACATTCTTAGACTATAGGTTATCAAGTATCCATCAGAATATAGCCATAACCTCGCTGGCATGAATGAACTACATGCGAAAGCTGTGAAAGAGGTATTGTGATCTTAGTGCTGTTGGTGATCAAGGTAGATTAGATGATACAATTCAACAGCAGGAATTCACCTAATTAGAATTTAAAAGATGAATATTCCACAAATTTAGATGCTTAGACGCTGCTTAAATTATCGTTGGAATGCAGTTCTTGACATTAGAACAAGCAGGTGTAGTCGCCATGTTTTACATTGCATATTCCGCTAAACTCTTGGGTTGGTACATAGACATGGTAATCGTGGCATTTTTCAAATTGTTGGATGTAGTTGATGACAATGAATTCAAACATCAAGAAGCTAGCTGGAAAAGGTGCATCGAGAAATGGTTGAGTATATGTGGTGCTCCACAAGTTGAACAAGTGGGAGCTGTTTCGGGGACGCTTTGGCGCTCCAAGAAGTAGACCACACAAATATTGGGTCACAGCTAGCTTCAAGGTAAAATCCCCTTCTGATATTAGTTTCACTATCTCAGAATTTAATTTTTACCCTATTATGCAGATCGCCTCCGATACATCAAGTTACTGCAGCTTCTGCTATTTGAACAAACTCCCCGTGGGTCTTAATGGTAAGAATAAGCTTTCACTCTGCTTTGGTTTTACTTTTGCAGCAACATTTAAAGGATACGATCTCTAACCAAAGCATTACAAGGAGATGCAGCTCGTCAATGCTGGAAGGGATTCTGACGTTTAAGTTGGTTTTAAGCATTATCAACTGGACTTCTTTTTTTATGTTGTTCTTGACAGTTTGGAGGATTATTGTTTAAACGTTCAGTTTTTTGCAACTAGCGGAACTGGAGCTAACGCTGTTCATCTAAATGCTTTTGTAGGATGCTCGTTAAGCTTTCCAGCAAATGCTCATGGATAAAACCATTCAAAGTTATGCCCTTTTCATGTTGTGCTGTCAAAGTAGGACAGCAAGCGGATTTTGTGATTTTTGACATAGTTAGAATAAAAATTTAAAGATCATGTGCCTAGCATTATTTTTAGATCTTCTTGCAAGCTTTCCGACGACGGATACTCTTGCTAATGAAAACAGAGGTTTGCTTTGTGTTATGGCCAAAACTAGAAAACAGTTTTGTTTCTGCTGTCAAAGTAGGACAGCAAGTGGATTTTGTCATTTTCGACATAGTTACAATGAAAATTTGAAGATTCTGCGGCTAGCATTATTTTTAGATCTTCTTGCAAGCTTTCCAACGGATATTTTGCTAATGAAACAGAGCCTTGCTCTACAAGTTATGGCCAAATCTTGCATTAAGATACTATCCTTGCTAGACAATTTTAAGAAATGTGGAGCTTATTGCAGGTATAATAATTTTTCTATTTTGCAGGTGTAATAATTTTTATTTTGAACATCATTACTTATCTTTTGTGCTTCTATTTATTTCCATGGTTTTGCTTAATGCATTCACTCATGTAAATGTCATGCGTAAATACATGCAATCAAGTAATTCGGTACAGAAAAACAAACTGCGGTCATTTTGGAACTAGCTTGGAGTCCAGGTACTACTTGGCACAATGCATATCTCGAATATTTTCATTTGCAACTCTTTGTAGGAGGGTTGACTTCATAGCAAATGGTTGCAGTTATTTTTTGATTATTGTCCTTCATGATGTGTGTGTGTACACATCCAAGCTATGTTTGCTGCAAAATATACAATGCAAGCCATAAAAGTTTATGCAGACAATTGGAAAATGATTTCTTTATTGTCCACGTACCTTTTGCAGACCCTAACAACTATTGAAGTCAGCTGGATGGATGCATGCCTGAAACCGCATGCCACAATGTTCATGGCTGAGCTTAGCAAATCGACTTGCATTGGCAATGCCCTTTGTTTCTTAAAAAGTAGATCCTAGAGGATCTGCAAGAGGACCAGAATAGTATGGTACATGTGTTTTACTTGAATTGTTTTTCATGAAAACAATTCAATGCTGCAAGAAGCATCTACAAAGCTTAATATATGGCTGAGTTGAAAAGGTGCACATTCTGCTCTTGGTCGATTTCATCTCATTCTCTATCTTAGAGGCCTGGGAAAATGAAAAATACTGCAGCCTTTGATCAGCACGTAGACACATTTCAATGATGGTGTCGTTTGAGATCTCCACTGCCACACACATCACATCTATTATCCAGAAATAGAGTATAATGATTTTCTTTACGGCCCCACAAAGACCAAGAGAGTGGCTATTTCTGCAGCCAGATAGTTTCAAGTAGCCAGATAACGTGGACATGGCTAAATTAATATCAATGAGATAGGACATACTTAAGATCCGCAGATAACCTTTACATTCTCAACAAATGCCTACAAAAGTAGACAGATTTGCAAGATAGTCGTTACATTGTGTATTTAACAAGTGAACCCGATATCAACGTTATGTTGCAAAACGCCATCCAAATCTAGATTGTGATAAAAACAAATCCTCTCACCTTTGACCCCATCCAACACTTTTTGGACAAATTGTTCATCCTTCTTTTAGTATCACATTGATGTTGCTCATGATCAATGCAATCATTGTACTTGAACCCATGAACCTCCCACCAATATCACCGCCTTAATAATCATAGGCTCCAAACCTCTAATTACACCAACACTTGGATTTTTGAAATCATTATTAAAAATTTTCAAGTTTAAGCAACTAAGCCAACAATCCAAACCATCTCCATTTTTCTACCTTTGATGTTGATCTTTGAGTAAAAAACACGTGTGTTAGAGCTTTTGATGTCTCATAAGTTAAAACTTCAGGAGATGCGACTTCTTCCTAAATGAGAATCAATATTCCTATGTTCGTGAATAAAAAATCTATCATATTCATGACAATCCACAAAAAACTCCCACAACATATATAAGCTAACCTCAAGATACTAATTGAGGGTATTACTTTAACATCAATTTAATCCTCCCTCTTCCTAGTCCGGTGATCTAAAACTTTGAACCTTTTTGTTATTTATTTGCGGTTCTAACATCAAAATGCACAACGATACATGTATCCATGTGAACAATGTCTTACTTCCTCCATTTCAATATGGACATCTTATGAATGTAGCAAATACCTATCAAAAATCAAATTCGTAAAGAGATATTCATCATTCTAGACATTCACAAAACTTCTGATTAGCTTACGCACTTTGTCATGCATCTAATCAATGATATCTACAAATATATCATCCACTATCCAAAAAAAGATAAAACTCTTGAATTATAGATTGCAATACTGACATAAGGCGCTGGCTCCGCCAGCGCTAAATTCTTGTATATTATATTATTATTAGATATTTATATATGTTTTAGGGAACACTACCAAAGCACTTCTAAACACAAATTTATAGTTGGTAAATATATAAACATGTACCACTAAGACATAAACACAAAATTATAGTTAGTAGTAAATTATAGTTAGTTAGTAGTAAATTATTTAGAAGCATATTCGCGATCTTGCACATGATTGCCGAAAGGCAATAAACGGGAAAAGTCGGGTCGATATATATACCGTGAGCCACTGCTCGTTAAGCTCATGGCTGTAGCTATGCCGACGTAATATGGCGGAACCCTGTGTCTTTCCTATTTTCATTCTCCACCACCATTTTCATTCTCCAAGCCCGTGGTTTCATCCTTTCCTGGCTGCCTCGCTTTGCACATTTAAAAAAATGCAAGCCCACAAGCTGGCCGCCCTCTCTCAATAATCTCCTTCTCATTCGACCTAAAATTTTCATCTCGGCCTACATGGCTTTCTTAGAGGATGAGATTTCCATCAAGCTCCAGTGACTCTTCTTCCGGTAAGATCAAATTTTTATGCGCTTTGGTGGCAAAATCATGGCCCGGCCCTACGGATAATCACCGTATACATGGGAGGTGAGACTCAGATTCCGCCGCGGGGCAAATATTTCCTACTTGGAATTAATGGAGAAGCTTGTTAACTCTCGGGGGTTGATCATATAAGTGTCAAATTTCATTTGCCGGGAAGACTTGGATGCACTAGTGTCACCGGGATTTCCATGGCGATGATATTGAAATAATGATGGAAGAATAATAAAAGGTTAGAAGCAATAGATGTCTCTGAAGGTTGAGGCTTTTTATGTTTCCATCGGACAAGAAAGTTCATCTAATGATGCTATGGAAAAGCAAGGGCTCAATGCTAAAGAGCAGCAAAGGATGTGGAAACTATTTCCCCGAGGTGCTTCTCTCAAGAAAGTGCGTAACTATCAGCTTAACCCGAAGTTTCGTAATATTTGATGGGGCAACAAGCTACTATACCGGCAAGTCCTTGGCACCGTGTATGGTTGTAGGGGCATCAAGTTTTGTCTTCGCCTTTGTTCTTCATATGTGTTCGTGTAGTTGCTCGGACGTACCCCTCTTATTGCCGGGCATTCGGTTCCTCCAGTCAGAATTAATTAGCTTGTCATCTATGGCACTTGCATCCTCGATTGCTGTGGGAAATTCAGCCCCTATTGTTTCTCCAATCCCATCCATTGTCCCTTCACTTGCTCCAAATTAGTTAACCCAAATTTTGATGAATCAAGTTATTCCTCCAAAAGAGTGAATAATCCAGCCGCGAATGGCCAACACCATGGATTTTCCAATCCCGTTGTTTGTTCCTTCCCTTGTTCCACCGGGTTAATCCAATAGTTGTTGAATCCTCGTTGTTCCTCTAGTAGGTAATACTCCGTTTTCGGAATGGCAAATGGTAACTCGTTCTTCCCGTTAATCCACCGGTGACTCGCCCCCCAGTAGTTAATACTCCTGCTTCGAATTGTGAATCATGTTCTTTCGTTAATCCAGCTTTCTAGAATTGTGAATTGCTCTACCAAAGCTGGTTAATAATCGAAAGTGGTGAATCCCGCTGTTTCAGTAGTCCATGGCTTAATCCTATTCCTCCGGGGCCGTATAATGGTGAATCCCGCGGGCTTCGGCATCCGCTGGTTAATCCCGGTTTCCGCCATACTCCGTGTTCTATTCCACCGCCATTAATAATCCGGCTTCGCAATGGTGAATCCCCACTGCTTCTATTAGTGCATTGGTGAACTGTTCCTCCGGGGCCAGAATTGCGGAATCCTCGGCCTCTATTAGTCCATTGGTGAATCCTGCTTTTCCGGGGCGGTGCAGGAATCCCGGGCTTCGCCAATCCATTGGTGAATCCCTGTTTGTTGCTTCGCTTAATCCAGTTCTCCGCTACCATCAATAATCCAGCCTCGAATGGTGAATCCCGTTTCAGTTAATCCATGGTGAATCCTGGTTTAGCCAGATTGGTAAATCCCCGCCGCTTCAGTCGCTCCAGTTTCTCCAGTGGTGCCAGTGGTGAATCCTGTTCTTTCTGTTAATCCAGTTTCTGGAATTGTGAATCCTATTTCACCAGTGGTTAATAATCCGCCAAGAATGGTGAATCCCCATTAGTTCTCATTAATCCAATGCATTAATCCGTTCGCTCCGCCGCGAATGGTGAATCCAGCTTGCCTCTGTTATTCCATTGGTGCCTCCGGTTTTGCATTGGTGAATCCTCGTTACTTCAGTTCCATTGGTGAATCCTTTGTTAAATTGCTTTCAAGGGGTCAAGAACGAAGTTCCTCATGTTATTTATTGTGTTCTATTACTCCAAAGTGGTGCACCGGCTTGTTCCTCAAGGTGCCCCCTATGTTGATCCCTCCGGTCCAAGGGATAGAGCATCAACTTCTTATGTGCCAACAACTTATGTTCCAGTTGCAGAAGACACCCAAGTGCATCTCAAGGGTGCATCTTTAAGGAAGTCTAGAGAGGAAGTGGTTGTAGTTTCATATCAAGATGTTCAAGCTAGCAGGGCTTCCACAACTCTTTTGTCAGCGGCTTCGCAGGCAATGAATATGTCCCGGCAGGGATTGATGCGCTCCGGATCTGAACCTCATCATTTACAAGGATGCTCGTGGTCCGGACCTCAAGATTTACAAGGATGCTCGGGATCCGGACCTCGGTATTTACAAGGTTTCTAACGCTCGCATCCGGTTCTTCACGCACCGGGATTCCCACGCTCGGGATCCGCTCGCACATTCTTCCTTTTCTTCAAGAGCTGAGGCCGAGGATATTTGAGGAGGCCTTAGCTTGTAATGAAGAACGCGTGATCCATAGTGCTGCTCCAGCTGCCCAGGTTTACTATCCCGAGAAGATTTCATGTCGGTAAGATGTTCCTCATCCACCATTTTAAGGATAAAATTGCACCGTGATAGCAGTTTTTAAACAAAGATGGAAGACCTTTTCACTAGTTTTCTTTTAGGTAATGGTTGAGGAACTCTTCTATCTTGCCTTCTGTTTTTTCCATATTCAAGATACCTTGACATTGGGTTTTCCAACAACTTTGGAAGTTCTTAGGGTGATTTTGTTGAAGGTTTACCATATAAATAAACCGTCATTTGTTTGTGAGAGAAAAAAAGGAAAAAAAAGCCTTGTAGCCGCATTTTTAAGATTTTAACCGCAAAGAGAGACTTTAAAAGTCGCCATGCATGCGTTGAAACTTTTCAGAAGGTGCATCAAGCGTTGTGAGTTGCAATGGGTCCCGCCCAGTTTTGTTATAAGTTAGTGTATAATTTTAGCATTTCGAAAGCATTCCACTTTGGAAATTAGATAAGCTTTGTAGCACGCCATAAGCAATTACCTTAACGCTTTAGATTGTTGGGGGACATTCCCAGACGTTTAGGACCCATAAGTGACAGTAATTCCGTCGCAGATTTCCCTCGTGAGCATGATCTCGAACAGCTATTTTACGTTTTGGAACAACTAATTTAAATTTATTTGATTTGATAGAGGTATCGCTGTGACAGGTGGAATTAAAAAGAAGGAAAGAAGGTATGGACGTTGTGCATCGATTCTTTTTAGACTTGATTCATACAGGTCAGATGAGGGTATCAGATCGGATTTTTTTTTTTATGCATGATGCCTGCTTAGGGTCCGATCACACGATGCCGCCACCAGGGATTTTTTTTTTTCCTTTTTGACATTAACGCCTTTTTTTGGCCGGGGTCACATGTTATTGCGAAAGCAAGGGGTTCCACGTTGCGAAGAAAAGTGGACGCAAGACAATTTCACGCTTTTTTTTTTTTTGCGGCAAAGTGATCCGACAAAGGATTGCTGCTAAGTCCAAAAAAGTCATGCCATCTTTGAAATCCCTATTGACGACAAGGCTTCCAACTAATGCAGAGCCGGTGGAATGGATTGCTATCAACACGGCTCCTTCTCTGTCAATCTATCGTTGACGGCATGTGATCATGAGAAACGGCCACCTTTTCGCAAAATTGCCATGCCCATGTTGCCGACATCATGTGATTGGATCCTTAGACTAGATGGCAAAGATGATGCTCTTCCAACTTCATGTTTACACTTAGAAATAGAGCCTTTTGGTAATTTCACTTGGCTACATTGCAAAAATTTACATTGGATACTTTGCGGCATGGTTCTTAGGGTGAGATTCCTCACAGCGGAAGGCAATTAAGTTAAAACTTTGCCATTACTGCTGGAACTTCCAACTCCCAGCCCTCATCTCCCGGTAGTTAGAGCAGCATTTTTGGCAATTATACACTAAACCGAGCCTAATGCCAAACCTAAATTGCCGCTCTTAATTGCCACTAATAGAATCTGAGCTCCTTCGGCATTTTGCAAGATGGCTCTTTCTGATTTGTGGACGTAAACTGCCACATCAAGAATTGCCGTAGTGGAATCTCACCCTTAGTATGAATGTGGGCCTTCAATCCTATACTATAATGTTATTCTGTAAGTTCTGGATTTGGATCCAGCCCTAGATCCAATGCCTGAGATTTCACCATCCAATTGTGTTTTGAAATGGATGGCCAGATTTCACCCAAAAAAAAAAAAAAAAAGAACACACTAAAACGTCTGTCCAATCTCCTCTCTCTTCTGTTACAAGTTTTGCAAGTAGCGGCGATGGTCGTGTCGGCCAAGCTCTTGGGTATGGCCTTATCTATCTTCTTGGCTACGTCCGTCCAAATCCCCTCTCTCTTTTATTACAAGTTTTGCAAGTAGGGGTGATGGTGGTGTCGGCCAAGCTCTTGGCTATGGCCTTATCTATCTTCTTGGCTATGACACCCAATGGCGAGCTATGGAAGCACTGCAACTTGCAAACGGCTATGACGTCAGTTGCAAATGCATATGGGAGTCTTCATACGTTTCTGTCACCTGAGTGCACCAAGGTGTGGGAGCCTCTTCAAATGGCAACTCAGTTAGAAATTTCAAGAGTTGATGCACTTTGTCTGGACTAACATGAGCCAACGTTAGAGTTAGGCTGCTCATTGAGCCATACACCAGAACCAGATGTTTATTCATTTGCTTAAAGATGGAGCACCCGATTGGTAAAAAGAAGCTTTGAACCTTTGGTCATGGCCAGTTGTATATTTAATTTTGAACCGTGTTTTTGTCACTCCAGTCCATAAGGCAGTCTTTTGCTTTTTCTTCACATTTTCGTAAGGCAGTTCAAGCTTTAGAGCTGAAAGTTACCCGTATGTCCAAGAAGCACATGCAAATGGAGGTACTCTTAAATTCCCATGCTGCTTTATTTTACAGTTGTTAAAGATCTTCTGCTAGACCTGAAATAATTCAGCAAAGACCTGTATGTGATATTTCGTCGTAGGAAATGCCTACAATGCGAGGCTTTTTTTATTCAATATGATAGTGGCAAAGATGATAGCTACAGTACCAATTGTTTCAATCAGATAGAAACTGAAATAGAAGTATGTTTTTGTAACTTATATTATGACTTTTCTACTTAAGGATTTTGCTATTTAATATGCGGTAGCATTTTGATTATGTGCCATTGGGCTTTCATAATACTTTAAACATGTGCCATTTGCATACTTTTCTGACAAGCTTACAAATTATGGTATTGACACTCATGACCATACTTAGCAGTTGTATTCAACAACTATTCATGTGCTCTTTAAGCCATTCTCATTAACTATATGCAGGGATGTCAAGTGCAAATTTGTTGAATTCGTGTTGTGGCATTGGAGGTAATTACAATTTCAAGTTTACAATGCAATCTGGGGCAACAATTACGACTTCAAACACAAAGATTCATTGCCCCATCTCTGCAGATTAATTAGGATGGTGTTCATTAGAGTGAAGCCTTTTACCCAAATTTTTGCACTTGCCGAGGTGCTACAATTCAATGCATAATTTGTATATCATAGCTTGAAAGTGTAATGGAGCCAAACTTTGTGTTCACGTTAGAATATGAGGAATCCAAAGGCTGTAAGTGCTTTTATGTGATGGAAATCTAGATTATTTTATATTACACTTTTTTACTTCATATAGAAAAGGCTATATAATGTACAAGCTGAGGAGTGAATAAGTGATGTTGTGGTGTCAAGCGCATGATATATGAGCCAACCCTTAATAGATAGCATGGGTAGGATGTGAGCATATTGGCATGCTAATTTTGTACTTCAATGAATACACATTTTGAAACCAGAGTTGGAATTGGCCAATGCTTATGTGGTATGATGCAAATTATGAAGCAAGCAACTGACACGATATGGATTCCATACTATGTAATGTTGTATGGTATGAAATTATTTTGATGCAGAACCAACACAACCTCAATCACATTGTTTAGTTATAATTGTTTTGCCAAATATCAATTGATGCCATATGCAGGGCAAAAGAAAGAGAACTTTTATTTGCAAAGTAGAGAATATACGTTGATAAGCTTTAAGATACATGGCAAATGAATTGTAGATGCTTACGAACATCTTTTTTGCTTTCATTTTGCAAGTGCTTCTTTTGCACTAATAATTGTCATCACACCAAGCAATCTAATAAACCACACATCTAAAAATACACAAACCACACATCTAAAGGCTCATCATTTCAGGTTTAAAACCTTAGCAACTGAACTTGCTTGGATGGTACAAAATTGAACCTCAATGAACTATTTTTAAAGTCGTGATTTCAATTCATGGGACAACTATTTTAAAGTGGGGAGTTCAATTCATAAGACAACAAAATGTTCATCTTCTCATAGAGAGGGATTTATACGCCCGTAAATTCCTTATAGCCTTTCCTTATGTCTTGGCCATGAGATATTGCCTACTGGTCTAACATGCCGGTGAAAAGACATTAACGAGTCGGAGTTGCATACGACACCGCTTTGAAAGATCAATATGCTACCTTGCATTAAGATTAGATGTGAACAAATCCAAGATGTCGCGTTTCCAAAGTGAATCCACAAGATGTGTCATTTGCAAGTTACCAACTTCTACCCAGCAACGCTGATGTTTGTCCTCTTTTGCCTCTGTTGGATTCATTTGTAGTCTCTGTCCTTCAGTGTATCTCACATCCCTTAATGCAATTAAATAGTAAAATGTAGAATGTACAGTACAATGGTTTCTAAAGCTTGCCATTAGGGACACTTTTCCCCAAACCATATGGGTTTGAAAGTTGCTATTTGTGGGTTTTTTGAGAAGAAAACTGTCGAGTATTTGGGAACAAAAATTAGGTTAGATTTTTATAGTTTGTATTCTGACTGGATGGGCGGAAATATTTTTGGAAGTTCTTTTATGGCAAGTCAGGCATGGATGGAGATGGTCATGGCAGGCAACACTTAGTTACAAGAGCTTCTAAAGTGATATAATCTCATCTTCCTTCTCTAGCGATGGCGGACAGGAGCAGCACATGACCATGGCTTGTTTTGTTCTATGATCTACCATGGCCAGTTAAGGCAGATCTTCCCTCCTTTTTTTTCGATTTCTGCAGGCGTTGATGTTGCACCTAGCTTGGCCTTCATATTTTACATTTCTACTAGTGTGGTAAAGACTAAACGAGGTGACCTGGACTACCTCAATCGTCGGACCTATCCATCCTATGGCTTCTGGGTGCCTCTTGTTTTGATTATGGTCATTTATGACTGGGGGCACCTATGATTTTGAAATATGCAATACAGGTTCTCCTAAGGTATTGGAATATGAAATACTAGGGCTCATCTCTATACAGGTTCGCCTAAGATTTTAGAATTTAAAATATGGAGACTCGAACCTCATCTCTATACAGGTTCGCCTAAGGTTTTAGAATTTGAAATATGGAGACTCGAACCTCTATCAAAATAATTCGATATCCTAATAAGAATACTTTAACCAATGCAACCAGCAAATTAACATACTTATTTTATCTATTGATTTTTTTTTTCTTCCTTTCTTTCTTTTTAATAATAACCTATTCAATTGTTTTGGGGGTATGGTCTATGGTCTCAAGGTAGTGATTTATGCATCCATATCAAATCCCCCTAGAATTCCTTGTTATTGTTCTAACTCTTGTTCTCAATGAAACTAGTAGTGCATACAGCTTGTTGAGATCAGCCCTTTCCTCTTATACTTTTGATCTGCCCCATAACTTTGCAAAGTTTTTTATATTTGCTAATGCGATTATGGGAACTTTCATACTCGTATTACGTATGAAGGTAGTCTACCATAATTCTTTGCATCTGTTTTCGAATGTGGAATCCTTTAGATATTAGTGTCTACCTTGGAAACTGTTTTCAAAGATTTTTTACTAGTTTCTTAGCCTGATATCGCTTGGGGATTATGGTCAGATATTGCATTCTCAACCATATATGATCTGTAGAGATTAGGGGACCAAGCAAGGGCTATATGATTCCCACATCTCTTATCATGTCTTGCATAAGCTCTATCTTGTCCTCCTCACCCATTATACCATGTAAAATCCCTTATCCCACTTAGCTCAACAAATCCACATTCATTCAGCTTACACCATTGTATTTTCTCAAAACCACTCACGATTTCAGAGGTTGCCCCTAGTCTATCACATGGAATAAATTACTAATCGCATATTTCTTATTAGCCAGAATGACTTTAGCTAAACTTGCTCGATATTAATCCCAAAACTTTCTGTGGTTTAGCTAAACTCGACACATTTTTCCTCTCATACTTTCTAGCATTTAGCTAAACTAACCCAAACATCATCCCAAAAATTTCTATGGTGTGGCCAACAGAAAATATTAAGCCAAATTACTATACCTTTTTTTCAATCGTTTCCACTTATTTTAGTCATTTTCTTTGTGAAAACATTCTAAAATAATGTTAACTAGCAAAGTTTAGGACTCAAATTAATTCATAATGCTAGAAACTAAACTATTAATCATATATTTCATATAAACTAGAATGATGTTAGCTAAACTAGCCCGAAATTCATTCTAAAAGTTTCCATAGTTTGGCTAAACAATACAAAATTTCAGTCTCTTACTTTCTAGTGTTTGGCTAAACAGCTCTAGGGTTTGTGCAGTCCCGGAAAAAGTTAAGCTAAAATTATTATTTTTTTCCCAATTTTTTCCATTTACTTTAGCCAATGTTTTTTGAAAATGTGCTAAAAAATCGCCAAATAGCTAAGTTTAGCCCTTAAATTATTCCATGGTCTATCATTAATTGCCTCGCCATATTAAAACCACCCAAAATCATCCATGTTATGTGATTACCAAAACTCTTTATTTTGTGTTTGAGAGTTGCCTATAATGCACCTCTCCCTCGAGGATTGTTATGGGCATATACATTTACAATCCCCCACGCTCGGTTATTTTGTTGCCACACAATAACATACCAACGTCCAAATCTATCTATCATTGATGCGATCACATTGACTGTATTTTTCCATGCTATCAATGTGCCTGCACTAGACATTTCCTTCACATAAGCTATTCTAACATAATCATTGCCCACAAAATTAAGTAGGATGTAATCCTCTTCCTGCTTGCACTTATGCTCTTGGAAGCACACTCTATCTGGTTTCATTCTCTTTATAGCGAAGTCTATTGCTGTTAAACTCAGAGGATTTTATCCCTTTAATATTCCAGCTCCAATTTTGTGATTCATGATAATAGTTACTTGTAAACTAGCTCCCCCTACACACCCATGTTTAATTTTCTCTTTGCAGCTCTATATCCCACGATCTCAGAGAAAGAAAGTTAAGAGAGAGAAATTGTGTTTTTTTGTGATACATGCACAAGGTACAATCATTTATATCCTATTTATAATCTATAATTATTGTCCAATTTTCAAACTTTCCATTGTTTTCAGAATGCATTCCATTCCATCAATTTAATTTCCTATTTCATTCAAGAGGCAAGATTTACTTTGCCATGTCTCTGATGTGTCTACCGGTTGTAATACTCGCATGAGAACATTGAAGAAAGCTTGACCTGCCAAGTGGTTGAGCTTGCTAAAGAAACATTCGGTAGAATTGCTACTATAGAACATTCTTATTCTTATGCAACCAAGGCACCTCCAACTTCTTCTCCAAAGCATAATGCTCCTAATGTGAGATCTATGCCTAGTTCATCCTCACAATTTCGACACTTTCGTGTAACAGGTATTGCATCTACATCTGCTCAGAGGTGTCAGAATACATTGACAGGCACAACCATCAATGTAATTTGGTGATTTGCGGCATGCAAGAAGAAGCGTCAGAGGACTTGCAACAGAAGGGACAGACTTTGGTGTTGGCTAAATTGGACCTCACAACACTAGTTGTTGTCACTACTGCATACAGGGTAGGAGCATTACAACCTCACCGCCTGCACATAGTATAATTTAAGTGCCAAATTTGAGTACTAAAATGTATATCCTACAGCAGGCAAAGCGATTGAAAGGGACATCTCGGTATTTGAATTTTCATCTTACTAAATCACAACAATTAGTAAGACGTCCGGATTTACAAAAGGTCCAGGAAATTCAAAAGAATGGTTTTAAGGCTACATTGATCCGTGGAAAACTATTCATCTTTACACCATCAAATGCAACATTTGCTGACAAATTTCATCTTGCTACGACCACTCATACTGCGGCTGATGCACATGCTGCACACGCCAAAGCTGCAAATGCGCATTCTACTGTTCTATCCTCTGCACCCACCGCATCTTCTCATGTTCAAGGCCCCTCCTCTCACGATGTTGCTAATGGTATACCTGCTGCTACTACTGTTACTGCCACCACCGCCTCTATAGCACAAGCCTCTTCAGTTCACACGGCTCATACCTTAAATGTATCTTCCTAGAAAATGTGCCTTCGGTTGGTGTCTTGGAATTGTCGAGGTTTTCCTGGCGTAAAGGTGATGGCCTGAATCCCATTGCAAAAGATATGGATATCCTTCTGCTCATGAAAACATGAGAGCATTCTGCCAAAAAGCTACCTCATTTCACAGGCTATCAATACTTTTCATTATTTAATGAATGTCATGGGCAAGCGAGGCTGTGGCAGGGTTGCTTGCTATTTCAAGGATGCTCTTGCTCCATATATCACCTTCATAAAGCTGATATATATATCGCTACATATGGATCAAACTCTATTGCAACAATGGTAGTGCCATTTTTGTTGTTGTTTGTTACTTTCCACCTACGTCATCACCACCTTTTTATGATGAATATGATGTAGAACCTGCCTCAACATTTGGAAGGGAACTCATTCAATTGTGTGAAGTCTTCAGGATGGTAATTTGCAATGGCTTAGAGCAATGGCCAACACTCTAAAGTTGTTACATGCAGACAGGGTAGGCAGGAAGGTGGTTGTAGTGTTGTTGATTATATCATTTTCCAAGTGCAAGCCTTGGATTTCATTTCAGAATTTCGAATTGGCACAAGGCATAGAGATGAGGAGATAAATTCTGACCATTATCCACTTTATTTGTCATTAAAGTGACAGCTTACACCTCTTCAATCCATTGTTGTCTATGCTCCTGCTTCTCGCATTCGCTTGACCTATTCTAGATCTTTTGAATATGCACAGACATTAGCTCCTGTACTTGAAGGTATTTTGGATTACCCAACTCTTCAAGAACGTAATGTTGCATTTGTTGACGCGTTGCTTACTTCTGATGTCTCCTGCTTTGGTACACGCACTTCTAGTGCTGCTCCTTCTCTAGAAATGCATGGTTCGATGCAGAATGCAAGCAGCTTAAAAAACACCTGTGAATGATCATTGAGCCAGATACACGTCATAATGCCATCAAGAATTATAAGTCTGTGTCGATACACAAGAAGGCACGTTTTGTTGCTGAGCATCATAAACAAATGTTTGAATTGCTGCTACGTGAGCCTCGGACCTTCTGGCACAAAATATTATATCGACCATATCCTACTCTTGGATATATTCTAATGCAGCAATGGGATGAGCGATTGGTTCAATTGTATGATCATCCTGGGATTCTTAATTCTTTGCCTCCTTTGGTAGATAATATTGTTCAATTCATAGAGGAGGAAGTCAAAGAAGGTTTGCGACATCTATGCAAGTCTTTTGATCTTCAAGGTTTTCAAGCAGAATTGCTTAAATGGGGAGTTCCGCTATTGCCAGAAACTTGAGCTATCAGTAAGGTCAGTTCCATATTTTCCAAGCTCCTAGCCAGTATAATTGAGAAGCAATTGACTTGGGCAGAACATACTTTTGTAGGTGCTATAGGATAGACAGGCTTTTGCCCAGGGCATTCTACGATAGACCATATTGTCACATTGCGCATGCTTATTGAACATAGTCAAAGCTTGAAATAAGACCTCTATACATGCTTTGTGGATTTTACTTTTGCCTTTAAGATAGTACCTCAGGAGCTTCTTTGGCAGCGCTTGCAAGCACTTGGGGTTCCACAAGACCTTTAAAAGGTAATTGATCGGCTCTATGAAAGGGTCTTTGCGAAGTTTCCAGCATCAGGTACCCAAATCACTAGCAAATGGTTTCCCTCTATCTCCTACACTCTCATTCTCATTCTTTGGCTTGTATGTTGATCATTTGGAAGAATGGCATGATCACCATGGTGGCGGAGGCCCACATTTAGCACACTATATCATCAGGCAACTTATCCTGATGATGTTTTGCTTATGGCACATACCGCTGCTAGTATGCAACAACATTTACATGCTCTGTACCTGAGGAGATTTTTTTGTTCTCTCTCTTGGGGTCTCTCTTTAGACCCTCGAGGAACCCTTCATGCAAGCTCTTGACCCTTTCAGAGGCAGGGAAGATTGCCAAAACCTAAACCCTACAGATGTAGTAGAGTTTAAGTATCGGGGCACCAAAAACGCTCCATCTGCTAATCCCATCGTCCAAATGGTAGCTCATGTCCCATGAAACATCTCCAAAAAAAAAAATGAATATGCCAACCTCCAAATGTTTCCCTTTCCGAAGTAGGGGCACGTCGGGGACATGGCATGTTCCTCCAGTTCGGCCACTCTACCAAGCTCGGAATGTGGTTTTGACTTCTTGCATGAGTTTAAAGCATCAAATTTACTCTAGGGACCAACTATTATAACCAACAGAGCCAAACATGACTTGCTATGTGCAACGACCCAACCTTTCGCTCAATGCACTTCTTGCCTAGTGCACTCCTCATCTAAACGTAGCATGTACTTAGCAATAGGGGCATTTCATCAATCATCTTCTCTTCAAATATGTGTCATAGGATAACTCTGGCCTTCTAGATGCAACCGCGGAGTCGCAATATCATTTCATCCCTTTCTGGCATGGCCAGTGGCACATTGTCCAGCTTGTTACGAGCCATCACGACGGAGCAACTTTTGGAACTAGTGCCAGGGGGGGCGTCTTTTTGTTCTCTCTCTTGGGGTCTCTCTTTAGAACCTCAAGGAAACCCTGTATGCAAGCTCTTAACCACTCCAGATGTAGGGAAGCTTGCCAAAACCTAAACCCTACAGATGTAGTAGGGTTTAGGTATCGGGGCACCAGAACCGCTCCATCTGCTAATCCCACCATCCAAATGATAGCTCATGTCCCAAGAAACATCTCCGAAAGAAAAAAAAAAGGACATCCATTGCACGGAAGTGCCAACCCCCAAATTTTCCCCTTTCCGACGTAGGGGCACGTCGGAGACATAGCGTGTTCCTCCAGTTCGTATTCCTCCAGTTTTAGAAAAAATGAGTTGCAATGGTTGAACGTGGTTTACAAAATATTAAAGATAAGATAAGAGTTTAAAGAGAAGAGGTGAACATTCGAATAACGTGAAGCTCTAGTTGTCAATGATCAAATATTCATTTTTTCAAACTATTGGATTTTGAATTATTGAGGGTTATAATACTTGTGCCTATTTGCTTCATGAAAAAATATCATAACTTAGAATGATGGGGAAATCGACCGTGAAACCTTTGCTCGAAGCTCAGGGTTTGCACATTGATGATATCATGAATGTCAAAATGTATAGGCTCGTAAAATTCTTGTGTTTTTTATTGGTTTAAAACATTACAAATTATATACAGTCATGATGCCAAGTTCTAGACTTGAAGGTTGGTGAATGCATGGCATGAACCTTTGACCTAATGATGTTTTGGATGAACGAATGGTCATGAATATTTGACCTAGTGATTTTATAAGAAAAATTAAATAAGGTCACAAAAACCATTGAGATTATTTATGTTGGCTAAAATATAGGTCCGGCGAGCGGATTGGATCCCAGAGGATAAATAAGAACAAGATTGCATCCGTCAATTGAAAATAAGTCGAATCCATTCTTGGGGGAATAAATTGGGTTTACACATGCAATTAGGATCATGCTTTGAAATCAAGCTTGTTTTTGTGTTTTTTCATTGCTGTAGTAAAGTCTCGTTTATTTAATATAAGTGAAGCATGTTGTTCTAAGTTTTTGTCTACCTGAAGCTACTTATTTGAAGTATCCATGCATCTAAAATTTGAACATTGCTCAGGAATATCAAAGTCTTATGCTCGACATTATTTTATGTTTTACATTAAAACATTATAGTTGCTCGAGGAAGCTACTTGACACTGATGCTATAACTCCTCACCATTCGAATAAAATATGTGCATGCTCTCAATACGTGTACTAACTAGTATATCACAGAGGATACATTGGAAAAGATCGATACAAACATACACTTGCCCCAATATAAAACTACGCTACATATAATATTAGAAAATAAGAAATAAAGCATAGACACCATGCAACCAGTAAAAGTCAATGTACATAATGGAAGTTTATAATTACAATTAAGGATCACGCTCTAAAAGTAGGGGAAAATTAGATATAATAGTCAGAATTACTAGTTAACATAAATAACTATGCTCAAAGTCGGTAGTGACATTATAAGGATTGAAACAAGTATATTAAATAAACAACCACTCAAACCAACGTAATAGACTGCTAACAAGCATAGTAAATAAGCAAGTGCCAAAAACCATAGCACACTTGCAAAATCAAACATGGTTCTCTAAAAACTTGGGAGGATTAAAACTAGATTAAGAATTATATATGATAATGATAACTAGCATGTAAAATCATCGTAAATTGTAATATTGACAATGTACGCTTAAGAACCACCTCTTAAACTAGTAATAACTTTAAGAAACTAGTGTTAGATACAAAATTAGTATAAGAACTATGATCATACTAGCAGTGATTATGAAAGCCATATAGTTTTTCTTGACATTGTGAATTGCATGTAGTAGAAACCACTCTTATATTGGTTTCTATCATGATTATGAATACGTGTTAATTTTTGGGGGCCTTGTGACAGTTTTTGTGAGAACACAGCCTACGTGTTAATCTCCAAAAGATCAAGCTCTTGGTAGTTCAATCTTCTCGGCATATTGTTCCAACTTTGCACTATGATAGCCACGAAGTTGAAGTTGTAGATAGCTACAAGTATCTTGGTGTAAAGTTCTGTAAGAACACACTTTGGTAACAATGTATTACCAAGCATGTGACTGCTGGTTGGAGAGCACTCTATGCAATGCAAAACAATTGTTTCACGCAGAGATTCTTGATCGATCACAGAAATCCCACTTGTTTCGGGCTTTGGTAGACCATGTTTTACTGTATGGTTCTGAAGTATGGGAGTCTGCCATTAGTACTAGTGCTTGGGAGAGCTTGGAACGGGTACAAAAGTCCTTTCTCACTTACAGCCTAAAAGTCAAAACCTATGCTATTCTTTTACAAGAGATAAGTTTTTGGCCTCTTCAATATTCTATCATGAAGCGCCATCTCCACTATATCAGCAAGGTGCATCACATGAATGACGGAGACCAAATTGGCCATGGGACGCAAATAAAAAGAGAATGCTAATGTTAATGGCAATTTTGTGCGACTTAAATTATCTAGACATAGTCAGTCCAAAGATTGGAAGGCCATTGATCTAGAATGATTGTTGTGCCTCCCCTGTACACTATCCATTTCTTTTGCATGCTTGTTGCCCTAACCTTTCAAAGCTCCTTCTTACGGTTACATAATTAAAGAGGAGAGAGGTTCTATTGTATTGAAAAACTAGTCCCTCTGATATGATTACCATGCTGAAGAATATGTAGGTGGCTGAGAGCATCATGAAACTGAACTAAAAGATGTTGAGGACGACCTTGTCTTGTCGCTCCCACCCTAGTAACACAGACAACTCCAGCAATCTTCACATGCATGATGTCATTGAAGAAATGCAGAGCCTCATCCACAGCTGAATGTGCATCAGTTTCTGCCTTTACAACTCCTATAATACGCAAGATCAAGGTACTAGTAGCATCAGGTACTGAGTCAGCGTGGTCCTGTTTGCTTGTTGATGTTCCAGCTCCTGGTCCACTACCGATTGTGGAAATGGCTTGTTGGGTGGTCACCACGTTTACCATAGTCACCAGTCACCACTGTTGGGGTGGTATATGAGGCAGTATATCATATATGAAGTGATATACACATATGCACGCATATACATGGAGGAGATATGCACGTATGCATTGTGGTGTGGAGGATCCATTATCATCACAGTGTTATGTGAGCAGGAAGAGAAAACAGAGAGACGGTGTATGAGAGAGAGATTATTTTTGCTACATCTAGCTATGGAGATTATGAATCTTTATGTTGTGCATTGCATAGATTTGGTAGATTGAAGCTTGGATTATTGGTTATTCATCCTTCTTGCAAGGTTGGAGTTTAGGCTCTAATAATTTGGCAATCGTGGTGCTCAATAAACCATTGATTGACAAGAATTTCCATTGAAAAAGAAGTTGTTAGCATTTGTATTTGGTGATCGTTGATAAAGAATGACACCATTGAGCAAGGAGCAATTTCATCGTGTGAAGGGGATTTTGCCGTAAGTGATCTGCGGGGTACAATTTGACAAAGGGAGCATAGTTTTATGCCCCAGAGAAGTAAGAAGGATATACCATCAAGCTTCATCGTAACAAGAAGAGGACCGATGACTCAATATTTTGGCTCAAAGTTGCATCAAGTGTCAATTTTGTTTTTAGATTTGGGAGCAGATCTGGAGTCTAATTCTCAGATCCAGGAGGTTCTGATTCCATTTACCGATCTAGAAGGTCATCCAATTTTATTTTTCAAATTGAAGGGAGATTTCGTTTCGTTTTTTCAATTTCAAGAACCTCAAGAAGAGGCAGAGATGGCTGTATTACCACCGATGGTGTGGGGTTTTCAGACAATGGGGATTCCAAAGTTCGATAATCTGGTAGATCGGGATCCTTTGAAGCATATTGTAAAGTTTGAGAGGTATTGCCAGCAATATAAGTTACCGGCTGCTGATTACTTGCGTTGGTTTCATAGTTCTTTGCAAGATTAAGTGGAGGAATGGGCACAACCCCAGCCAGATACCATGACATATTAGGAATTAAAGTAAGCATTCATTGCTAATTATCAAGAAGTCCATGGTAAGGATAAGACTATGGAAAGATGGACCAATTTCATACAAAAGGAAGATGAATCAATTAGAGAGTATAATCAGAGGTATATTGCGATTCTCAAAGCCGTGGTTCATTGGAAGATTGCAACGAGTGATGAAATAGATATCCAATAGTATGTGAAAGGGCTAAAACGAGCTATTACTCATAAAGTGAAAGCTAAACAACCTACAACATTGCTAGAGGCACAAAAGTATGCTCTCAAAGCTGAAGATAAGCCGGGATACATTCATGAAGTTGCTGCTCCAGAGCATAAAATAGAGGATATTGCAGCCAAGGTTTCTAAGATTACAGTTGGTGAGAAGTCAAGGGAGGTTCAGTTTATTACTTGTGAGTATCAGCCACTCTAGCGAGCCCGAAAAGCTGTTTTGACTTTGCGCATGATTTCAAAGCATCTAAATTACTCCTGAGACCAACCTTTAGTTTATGATTAATGGATCTAATCCCTACTTGATATGAGCAACCAGTTAACCTTTCGCTCAATGCACTCTTTGCCTAGTGCGTTAATCTAAACATAGCACGTACTAGGTAAGCCATGCGTTTGATCGGTCGTCTACTACTTAAACATATGTTCCAAGGGTGACTCTGGCCGTGTAGATGCAACCGCACAATCCAACAGTCACGTCGTGCCTTCTGGCAATGCCCGATTGCGCAATGCCTGCCTGTTACGAGCCATCGCAAAGTTTGGAACTGGCACCTCGGAAGGGTTTTTTGTTCTCTCTCTTGGGGTCTCTCTTTGGGCCCTTGAGAAAACTCTACACGTAAGTTGTCGACCATTTTAGAAGCAAGGAAGGCTGTCAAAACCTATATGGATTTAGTAGGGTTTATGTTTTGGGGCATAAAAAATGATGTGTTTGCTAATCCCACCATTCAAGTGGTAGATCACATCCCAAGATGAAACGTTTCTGAAAATAACAAGGTGCTACGCACGGAGGGTTGCCCTCCATGGCCGGAGGGTGAAGGGGCTTAAATCATAGTTCAAAATGTTTTGAAAATCAATTCAAAACCATAACCCTGAACATTTGGAACAAAATCTATTTATATTCGCTTAATATTGGATCACACAAAAACCTTGTGTATTTTTTTTGGTTCCTATATGGCCGTGGTTGTTAAATAAGACGCTCGTGAAGGGAGAGGGAGATTGTGTAGCTGATAAGAAAAAAATCGAAGGCATTAAAGACAACGAAATATATGCAAATGTCAACCAGATGCATTGCTCTATATAACTAGGGTGAAACTTTTGCATGATGTTGACCCCAATATAGCAAAGATCATGCTAGTTGTATCATTATTCTACACTGCTCTTCCATTGTTATTATTATTTTTTTTTTTTTTTGTACATGGAAACGTGCAAGTGATTAACCATGTATGTATTGGTTGTCGATCATTTTCCATATGCCAAAGTGGGTTGCAGATGTGTAAGCAGAACATTTGCTATGAGAAACCTTAAAGCGTATTTTCCTGATTTTATCTGTAAATCTTCCTCTTTGTTGTGCATGTGGTTGACTTGAGATACTTCTTAGGATGACTCAAAATTGACTGCATTGCAGTGAATATCCTATTATTTTAGTGTCTTCTTGATTGATCTAAATTAACGTTTTCCTTTCTTTGTTTCCCTTTAAGCAGAGAATTATGCTGATTAGAGCCAATTAATCGGGTTCTTATCCGACTTCGATTTTGAAGGCTGAATTAGATCGGGTCGTGTTTTTCTTTTTGCAAGATGATGTTTGATCTGTGCACTTTAAACAACGAAATCAAGGTAGACAGTAATCTTAGTTTTTCAAGGATTCGGAGTAAGTAATCTTGGTGTCTTAGCAATGGATTGTGTGAGAGCTAACAATAGGAAGCTTTTCCTAACGCCTAAACCTACCAAGATAGAGTGTAAATTTATACCTAGACTTACGCTTAGAGAAAACAATACAAACAACGAGAAACTAGAAACAAGAAGAAGGAAGGAAGAAAATGCTCAAAGAGAAGGCCGATAGGAATGAACTGGAAGACAATGACAATATATAGAAACAATAGAAAAAAGTGAAAAAATCTGATAAAAATAGGCCAAAGATATGCCGTCTTCCCAAGAATGATGGTTCTATGATGGCATAGAACCATTACAATGTACATATACCTTTATTATATAAAATTTTATATTTAGAAGGAATTAAGCTATTTGGCTTTTAACTCATTTAGGGAATTCCCCAATCCTTAATATAAAAAGAACGCGTCAAAATTGGTCTCCTATCCTATGTGGCTTTCAACTCACTTACACATAGCTATTCATTGTACACCTCCTATAATGTCTAAATTTTGGACCATTCAATATGAGTATGCATTAAATTTAGGGAGTATCTGCAATAGGGTCGAAATAGGTTAATCATTTCTATTGTGTTGCATAGCTGCTTGAATCACTTGCACACAACATTGCACTTTTTCAGCTCCTTTACACATGCCTCAGCTCCTTTACGCATGCCATTTTTAAAATATATCCTTTATTAGAACATTTGGTAGAAGATCGAACAGATCCATGGCCAACAGAATTAAGGGCGAGGAGTCTATTAACAAGTGCATACCTTTTGTGCCCTTTCAACAAGAAAGGTCTTATAGGTCTTGGAAAAGGATTGACAATAATTTGAGTGCAGAACGTGTTTTCATGCATTAATATTCTGTTTGATCTCTGCTCCATTTGCTTTCTGTCTGCTTCATCTTGAATTTCTGATTAACCAGCTTTAGAAATCCTATCTTCAGTGTTATTGCATGCCATTCTAGTGCAACAGAATGTTTGCATACTATAGTTTTTTCTTTTCAAAAGCTTTCTCATATATCTCAGTGGAAGGCAAATCAGATGTTTCAATGCAGGCAATCACTAAGAGCATCTGAAATGTGCGGTGAAGATGTATGTATTGAGACAAATATGTTTGAAAAGACGAATTTAATTGCACTGTAGTAATGAGTGCATTCAAACCTCATTTGGCAGTTTTCAGCTAAGTAGTGATTAGTTATCTTACAAGAATGAAATCAGAAAAGAGTTTGTAAGATCAGATGACAGTAATGGAAAAAAAGCAAATGATATATATGTATATGTATAGCCGTATATGTATATGAGACAGGCAGATGGATTGGTGAGCCACGTCAGGACAGGCTCTGTCAATGCTGCCAAATGGGAGTCATTGAGGATGAATCTCATACCCTTCAAAAAAAAACATATGATCAAATCCGGACGCTATCTTTGAGTTGGTCGGGGCCTGGCCAGCCGCTACATGTGACATTGATAAACGGCAGAAATGACGGATGCTAGGATCATACCGGGGAGGTCATGGACATGCGAGATCATCCTATGTCCTCAAGCACGCGTATCTTGACATGTACATACACATTTATTTCATGATGATGTATAGGGGTGCGGTAACTGACATTCTTATTCCATCGCCACGGTTTTCCCTCGAAAACCCTTCGAGGCGCGGGTTTTTGGGGACGGTAATAAGTTTTGGCAATGGTCCCATAGGCCGATTGGTCTGGTGATTGTATAAAAAACTATTCTATTCTATTCCCATGGATATGATCTACTCCCCCACCTTATAGACATAAGTCCTTTCGGTGTGTACTCACCCATCCGCGTCGGGACACAAAAAAAAAGCAAATGATGTGCTGTTGAATAGAGTAAAAGTAGAACGTGTAGGATAAATGTAGAAATGATGAAGAATTATGTAGAGCAAGAATGTCGATCCTACGCACAAGATAGGAGTGTCCTCTTGGAGCTAACTAGAGTCCCAATCTTGAGGGGTCACTAACTCTTGCTATTATTCCATATAGTTTGCCCAGTTCGCTTGGTATTTGGGGGAGGGTATATTGGCAATGGTGGGGATTATGATTTCGGTATGGTATTGTATAGAAAAGGGTATATCTAGGCCATTTTGAGGAGCTTAATTGGCTTAAGGGAGATTGTTCTAATTTTGGGTGGGTTTTTTGGAGAATTTTTTGGTTTGTTTTCAAAGGTTGAAATTGGAATGCATGTGAAGGCTACCGGACCGGGCAGCGGACAAGAGAGCACATGAGGGCTGTGAACATGCCGGCTATGCCGGTTGCAAGCGGACCTGCAATTTTGTCAAATCAATTTCGGCAGAGGCAGGGGCAGAGCAGGGCAGGTTTGTATAGAGCAGGAGCAGGGGGGGAGGGCTGTGAAGCCGCTTTAGGCCTCTCAGACATTGCTTTCTGTTTCGCAAGGATCAACGGGTTCTGTTGTTCATTTTTTTGTCCGTTTATTTCTTCTTGTAGGGGATTTCTTGTGTGTTTATTTCTTACGGGGCTTGGTGTTTAGGCATCCGGGTGTCCGGTCCTATTTCGGATGGCAGGGTGGTTCTCTTGCCTCTTTGCGTGCCCATATGTTGTCTCCACTTTGTAAATCGACACTTGATGTTTTTTGTTGAGAGTCTATTATAATCTGGTCTACTGTGGTTCAGCATAAAAATATGCGACGTAATAGTCTTGTACAGAAGTTTAATAAAATATGGTTTCTGCCAACTATGTGTTCAATCGAGATGTTAGAAAGCGGCACGCCATTTTTATCCAAAAAGATGCTGGCCACCGATCTGGTATCATATCGAGCATATGCTCTAGATCCATGGCTCAGATTCAATATTAAAAGAAAACCGATAAAGATTGAAAATAGAGATTCAGCATAAGGGAGGGCATAGGCCATGAACATGTTTTGATGATGAATCGTTGAATGTTCCCCAAGGTTAGTTTGGCTTTTATGTATGTGGATGATCTAACCGAATTCATATAATTTGGCCAATGTTGCAATAAAAAGTTCGTATGGACATGGTATCAACCTTTGTTTTGCAAAATGCTGCGCCAATGACCTTGGTTCGGGAAACGTTTTAGCCTAAAGCATTAAGTTTCCTGCAGTTTTGAACCTGTCCGGCAAGCTACAAAGCTATTCTTCAAAATTGCCGAAAAAAAAAAAAAAAAAAAAACTCCTAATTGTAGAGTGAAATTTTCCTACTAAACTGCTTACATGTTAATTTCAGAAAGTAATCGGACACATGGGCTAAAACCTCGGCAGTTCCCAAACCACGCCAATGACTGCTCGGCTAGACATTGCAAAGTGGCTATGGCCATGGCAAAAAAATATGGAAGCACCTGGATGTATGCCTGACGTTTATACCTACAACTCAATGATATTTTGTTTCTGTAAAACTGGGCATTTTGAAAGTGCTTTAGAAATGCTTGATGAAATGGATAATGCCGAGTGCAAACCTGACCTTGTTACCTACAACACGTTGATTGATGGAATTTGGAAGTCTAAGACAGTAGGAGATCCCTCTTTTTTACTAGAGAAGATGGCAAAAGCCGGTTGTAAGTCTGATGTTCGTACTTTCAACGCACTGATAAAGAGTTGTTATAAGATGGAGAAGGTAGAGCAGGCTTGTGAATTTCTAGAAAAAATGAAGTAAGAATGTTGCAGTCCAAATGTTATTACTTACAACACTTTGATTCGTGGACTTTGTAGGGCAAAACAGATGGACCAGGCATCTATTCTTGTTTCAGATATGGTGAAAAGTGGATGCTAGCCAGATATTGTGATGCACAACACATTGATTGATAGTCATTGTAAGGCAAGTGATATTAAGCAGGCACATAAGTTGCTAGATGATATGATAAAATGGTTTTGTTCCATATGTTATTACGTACAATAGCTTGATTGATGGACTTTGTAAAGAAAAAAAAATTGATGATGCTAATGAGCTTCTTCTGTGTGGATGATTGATAAAGGATGCCAACTAAATGTTGTCACTTATAGCATCCTCATTGATGGCCTTCACAAGGCAAATAAGGGAGAAAAGACCGATAAAATTCTCAATGAGATGGCTAAAAGGGGATTTTGTACCAAATACTGTTACCAGACAAATGGATTGATTAAACTCAATAAGTTTAAGGATGTCCATGTTCCTAGTCAACTGATGGTCGAAAATGGTTGCCCTATGGATGTTATTATTTACACTACATTCATAAATGGCTTTTGTAAACAAAGGCCGATACAACAGGCTTCTCATATGTTGATACAAATGATTGAAGATGGATATACTCCTGCTGCTATCACTTACACTTCTTTGTTGACCGAACTGTGCAAAGCAAAGAAATTTGATGAAGCTCATGCCCTTTTTCAAAGAATGCTTCAAAATAATTGTGATCCGAATGTTGTGACTTATACATCTCTCATTGATGCCTTTTGCAAGGCTAGAGAATTGATATATGCTTATGCTACTTTTGATGTTTGAGAAAGGTTGCAATTCAGATGTTGTTACTTATACCAGTTTGATAGATGGATTTTGTAAAGCCAATAAACTGGATGAGGCATACTATCTTTATCGTCAAATGGTTCAAACTGGATGTCAACCTAATCATATTACGAATGATTGTCTTGTCCGTGGTTTCTGCAATGGAAATAATCTACAAAAGGCTTATAGCTTGCTTAAAGAGATTGTAATAGGACATGTTCCAGCTATTGTGGTCCAGCATCAACTTCTCTCAATTGTGCAAAATACTTGGACAAATCAGCTAATGCAAGCACTTGCTGATTATCAAGGGCCTCCACCCACACCTCATGTTGTTGGCGGTGTCTTGAGAAAACTGAAGGTCAAGGATTATAGAGATGCACTGATATTCTTTGATTGGGCTGGGTCCAGGCCCGAATTTTTCCACAAGACATTTCCCTATAATTGCTTGATCTACTTGCTTGTTGGGCAAGAAGGTATGCCGATGCGTGCAGATACTATGACAAAATGACTGACATGGGTTGTATTCCTAATATAAATACTTATAATATGCTGATCTCTTGTTTATGCAAAATAGGACAGTTTGATGGGGCTCAAGGGATCTTTAAGGAGATGTGTACCCTTGGATGCAAACCTGATGTTACAACTTACAACATTTTGATTGGGGGAATTTGTAAGAGAAAAAGGTTGGAGGATGGATCTGCTCTCCTCAGAAAGATGATTGTCAATGGCCATGAGCCTAATGTCCAGACATTTAGTAAGTTGATAAACAATAGGCTTGGGAAGATGATGAAGTATTGTTGATCCTTAGCTTGGGCAATCCATTATGACACAACAATAAATTGGAGAATTTTATCTGGGCCATTACTTTCCAGAGTTTTGGCAGAAACATCCAACATCATTCATAACCAAAAAGCTGCTCTTGCCCTCTTGATATCCTTCTCAGGATGATACTGAAGGGAAATGTTCAAATTATTGGCCAGAAAGAATGATTTAATGCTATATAGGAAAGCACATCATGTTCAAGGAAGCTTTTCCTGATAGAGATGGTGGCATCATAAATGATGCTATGTGTCTAGGCTTACTGATATCAGATGGACAATGTTAGTGATGTGCATTTCCATGCAAATGTCCATCACAACTGTTTGACAGTAAACAGGAATGCCAACATAATACGCTAGTCTTGAGTAGGTTAGATGCTGGATAAGGATGTTGTGGGGTGAACAGAACAAAACCAGAATGCCTACTAGTTGTCAGATGGACTAGGAAATTTATATATCATTTTGGTGCTCAATTTGGATTAATTTCAAGTACTAAACACTAAGAAAAGTGGTCTCTTTTAACTTGCTGAGTAATCTCTTGTTCGGAAATAATATTTAGTTGGCTTATTTATGCAAGGCCCATGTACAGACCTGGTATACATATGTACATTGCTACTATATATAATGCATAGGAAAAAGTGATAACATTTTTGGTATATGCTGAAAACATGTAAAGAAGATTGATATTATTGTTGAATGAGTGAGATAGATAGATGGATGGATGGATGGATGGATGGATGGATGGATAGATAGATAGAGGAGATGAATCATGAACAAAGTTATGGATTACATCTGAAGATATGTGCAGGAAGGTGATGAGATAAAAGCATGAAATGAATAGCTAGAATGTTTTTAAGCCGTCGACTAGTCTAGATAGTACTTAGAACCGATTTTTCTGCTAGAAATGCATGTCAAGGTTCCTAGTCATAGCAGTACTAAATAGAACTACTTTCTGTTGGAAAGTGTTGTCACGTATTGTAAGCTAGGCAGAACTATGCTGAGCAGGACTAATTTTCTGTTGGAAATGCGTGTCAAGGTTCCTCCTAAATGACGTGTGAAAAATATTCTAACATATGATAATAGAAGAAGAGGTCGCCTTTTGGCGCCATAATCTCCTGTTTAAGAGATTGATGGGTAACATATGAAGCTAGCAATTCCAGGTCCATGGGCTTATCTTCAACCTTTTTATTAGGCACGGATTTCTCGAGTCTCTAAAAACTCGCTTAGAGCGTTATCTATAAACACTTCCTTCTGCATCCCTTTGAATACAATAAAATTCAATACATATATCTTGTAAGCAAGTGTGCTCTCAAACTCAAGGAATGTGTCTCACACTCAATTTCCATGGCATGTCTTCTGTTCTTTTCAATGGCCCACTCATATATTGTCCAAATGTAAATTGGCGGTGTCATAACACGACATTGATCAATGATGACAGCGCAAGCTAGGCTATGCATGATGTGGCATGGATCCTTTCAGTATACCATTCTACGCTACTTCTGATATTGCGTCTCTACTTGGTTGCCATGTTAGATATTACATAGAATTTTGAAGAGACAATCAAATTGAAGGATAATGATTTCAACGGAGGTTGCAATGATATATCTAATAAGTCTATGATATAAAAACATATATATGTGCTACACATTAAGGTATGTTGCTTATGCTTACCCTAAATATGCCATTCTTATGGCATCATCTTCTAATGAAAGTGAAACAAGTTTGGATACCAGGGAAAATAGGGTTGGTGTAGGCTTATAAGCGTCCCAGTATAAACATGTATTGAGACACTAGCAAAGCTTTTCTAACTATGAGCTTCAAGTGAAATAGGGTTGGTGTAGGCATATAAGCGTCTCAGTATAAACATATATTGAGACACTAGCAAAGGTTTCTAACTATGAGCTTCAGAATCAACTTAATTCCTTGTTAAGATGTATCCCATGGGGAGAAAAATACGATATGTATACCAAAATGTATAAAAACATCCTACTAGGACGTTATCAAAATGTGGTATGAGTGTAAACAACAACAACTAGACCAACAACATCAAAAAGCATGTTAAAATGGAGTAAATAGCAATGTCATGTGATATTAATGTGCATGGAGCTCATATGCATCATAGGCATGCACATCTCTCAAAACCACATGGCTACTTCATCTCATTCTCAATTCTAAGCTTGTGCGGTCCACTTTAAATTGAGCACGATAATAAAAATACTTGTATTTTTGTTTGTCAAGTACCATATCCCAAAGCTTTTATGTGGTTGTTTACTTACACACAAGGCTATTTTTGAACCGTGTGTTGTGCTATACTCCAAGACTTGTGCAATATGCATAGTTGTTTTTTCAAAGACAAATATCATACATTGAATGACTACATCTAAACAACACAATGTAATAGGAGCTCATAAATTATATAAAACTTGTGAAGTATTATAATCAATCTCAAAGTAAATTGAAATGAAATTTTAAATCCACCAAGATTAAACTTGACGAATGGATTCGAAATGTTACTACTATAAGATTCTTTGTACATATTAACTTTATGGTACTTTTCATCATGGTAGTGATCTCCTTTGCCACCTCTAGTACATACGCTATTGGCTATTCGTTCCCCATAAAGGATCAAGTCTAAGCATCTACAATAGTTTTAGATTAACAGTTTCAGAATTTATTGCTTAAATGCAGAATGGTAAAAGTGCTATTCTAGTGAAGGAACAATATCCTATATGTGCAATTGAAGTTATTACACCTACATGAGAGTCAACTTACATTGACTCTTTCCATGTTAGCAAGGCCTTTTCCATGTTAGAAACATTGTATGGCTAGACTATCCATCGCTTCAAGAATATAAGGCTGTAAGTTTAGATTGTACTATACAAAGAACATGTGTGGAATGAGTCCCAAAGTAAAAAATGGGATTTCGCTTTGGTTACAACAGGCTCAATTCATGTTCGTACTTGATTTCGTGATTATATCTAAAGCAAAAGGAAAACCTCAAAAGCTGCCAAAATCAATTAAAATGTTATATAAAGGCATAAATATTTGCAAAAAGACAAACTTATGTCCATTGATGGAGGATGTTTATGCTTTCTTCCCAACTTTCTTTCTCATGTGCATGAACCAATATATCAAGAACGTCACTAGGAAGAAAATAAAAGCATGGGCCCAGTCCCTAGTCCCTAAATTCAAGCATATAATGTAACTAAAGACTTGATGCCTTTCTTATAACAAATAGAGCCAATTCTTGAGTAAGTGTCTCAAGCTGAAAGGAACTTGTCCTTCAAAAATAGTTGCTCTTTTCTCTTCTCTTCAAAGATATTCAATTATATATGTCTTCTTCATAATGGTACTTGATTGCAACGCCTAGCGGGCTTGCATTTTACTTGATCTTTGGCAATGTGAAAGAGCACACAAGAGTACTTTAGAATGTGGAAAACGGAGTAAAAGGGACCTACATGTAAAAGATGGCTATAGAAACTAGAGTGAACTTGTTAATGAAGCAAGATATGATATATGAAACTGGTAAGAATGCTAATGGTCCAAAGTCAAGTTAGAATTGGCGAAGATATGATGTGGCGTATGATTTGCATGCATAGGCACAGATGGCCAATGACTTGATTATTGGGAAGTCAAGAATAGGGATTGGTGCTACATTTGTGGAAATTAACTTGGAGAGAAATTGAGACGAAGGTATCGACGAGGTTGATATGGTAATGAAATAGGCCCTACTTAAGCCACATAAATAGGGTGTCTGTATATGAAGATGAGGTAAAAGGGGTTGATATGGTGATGAAGTAGGCTCTAGGCCATATATGTAGGGTGCCAATACGAAGATGAGGCGGCCTTGAAGAATTACCCAAAAAAAAAGGACGTGGATCCCACTTTGACAGCATGCATGGCACTGCCTTGCGCAAATAGCTTCAAGACCACAAGAAAGGAAGCAAGGTGGACCTTTCATTTGTCTTTGGGAATCTGGTGATGGTCAGTGTGATTAGTTTAGGCTTGGATACAACTTGTGTGTATAATCTCCAACTAGGCCTCGACTTTGAAATAAAATATCAGTATTATGCTTTGCTACAAATTAACACAGAAAACGGGCTGACATTAAGCAAAGGCCAGGACCCATCTATGATGCTTCCTACTTTAGACCATTTCCCATTTGACCTTGTATAAATTGCACACCTAAGAGGCATTGTGCAGATACATGCATGCATATCTTTAGTTCTTTCTAGCCTTGGAGTTTGGACCATTTCTATATATTTTCTTTTTGATACTTTTGTGCTTCCCAACTCTACCACACACTGAACTGAAGCATGGCTAAAGCCAGAGCTCTTTTATTTTATGTTTTGCTGCTCGTATGCTCAGTAGGGGCAGACAAGCTGACAAAAATTACTCTAAGCCCCTCTAGTGCATGCCAAGCAGGGATGAAAGCAGCAGCACCCAAAATCCAAAACATTCTCAATGACATACAAAGCTCCTTGCTGGCTGAGAAAAGTGAAGGAAGGCTGAGGGCAGTTCTGGAGGATTGCCAGGAGACAATTGGGCAATCTTTGACATACATCAATTCCTCAATAAACAAAATGCAATTTTATTCTGCAAAGTCTCTCAGTGATGGAACCAGTGATGACATATGGACTTGGATGAGCTCAACACTAACAGACCATGCTATATGTGTTGAAGAATTGCAGTCTCTAGGTGCTTCATGTCCTCAAGAGCTGCTAAAAAGTGCACAGGGGTTGCAGAATGAACTGGCCAGTGCCCTTTCCCTCTTTACCACTGCAAGGACTCATACAATTCAGCAGTCCCTGCATAATAGAAAACTTCTTTCCCTTGACCATGGCCATCTTCCGTACCCTCTTGATCATGATGGCCTCCCTTCCTGGATGCCCACCGAGCAGCGCCGCCGCCTCCTCCAAGCTACTTCTGCTGATATTGTTGTTGCTCTTGATGGTAGTGGCAAATTCAAAAGTGTTCAAGCTGCTGTAGATGCTGCCTCTTCTGGCAATGTTATCTATGTTAAGAGTGGTACTTACTATGAGACGGTTACCATTCCTAAGTCTAAGACCAACTTGGTGATATTGGGGGATGGTATTGGCAAGACAATTATTTCTGCTAGCAAGTATTATGCCCAAGTTGGAACCACCTTCAAAACCCCTACAGTCGGTAATTAACTCTCCCCCTCTCAATTATTCTAGCCTCCTTTAATATTTTTGTCTATCTTATTATTCTTTTCTTTGTTGTGGTGGTATCATGCATGTTTCTCTCTCTAGAACTTTCACTTTTGTTTCTCTTTCTAACTTTCTCAACTTGTGTGCCCTGGCAGCCATCAAAGCAAGTGGTTTCATCGGCAAATACCTCACCATACAAAATACTGCTGGTGCTTCGAAGAACCAAGCAGTTGCCTTGCTAGTCACTTCTGATAAGGTTGCCTTCTATAAATGCGCAATCCTTGCCTATCAAGATACTCTATATACATATACCAACCGCCAATTTTATAGGGAGTGTCAAATTCAAGGCACTGTAGACTTTGTATTTGGTAATGCAGCTGCTGTCCTCCAAAGTTGCACAATATATGCAGGAGTGGTGGTAATACATACACAATCACTGCCCAAGGACGTACCGATAAGAATCAAAATACAGGGTTGTCATTCCAGAGTTGTCAAGTTGATGGGGCCACCTCAAACACATACTTAGGAAGGCCATGGAAAGATTATTCTAGGACAGTGTTTATGCAATGCCAACTCAGTAGTGCTATCAAACCAGCTGGTTGGCTTGAATGGGCTGGTGCCTCCTATAGATCAAAGACTGTGTACTATGGCGAGTATCAAAACACTGGTGCTGGAGCAAGTAGATCTGGTCGTGTGAGTTGGGGCAAGGCCCTTAGTATGGATGAAGCATCACAATTCACAGTTGGAAATTTCATTGGAGGCAGTTGGTTGAGTGTCCCTTATGCTGCAGGACTTTAGTCTTGTTTCACTTGTGTATATATATCCTAGATAGTGTATGGCCATTCTTATTCTTTCAACACATCAAATTTACTATTATAGAGAGTTTAGTGAGTCATAGTGGTAAATGCAATATTGGATCTCCATCCATACTAAGTGCCTTGCTCCTACTCACGTGACTAATTGACTAACTGAACTGAATGTTCAAATTATTCCATGGCGGCAATTATAATTGCTCATGTTCCTTTGGTATGTTTATTATGATACATTTCCCATTTCCTTCTTATTGGGGTGGGGGTAGACAATTTGCAAAATTCTTTAACTAGAGGTGATAAGTTCAATTGTGACATTTGCAATATGCTTTTCCCCTGCCAAGTGGCTTTGCCATGGCCTCGTGGTATCCTATTCTAAGCTCTCAAAAAACTCATCTATTTCAAAGTAAATGAAGTCTATTTCTTATATCCAGTCTTTTTTTTTTTTTTTTTTCCCTCAAGCTTCATGCTTACTGAAGTGCAAAAGTACATCGTTTATTGAAGTGCAAAAGTACATTGTCTATTGCAGGTCGGCATATGTTCATATCGAGGGTGACCAAAAACAGAATACTTAGCACAAAATGGGATTGATACTTACGAAAGTAAAAAAGGCTCTTCAACATCACAGGCGACCTTTATGGTAGTGCCTTCTGCTAGAAAATACACATCATAAGAAATACTTTGGTGGAGCCACGTTGCTTTTGATTTCCCTTTCATAGACTTTCATAGATGTGGACAATCGCATCTCCGTAAGAATACGTCCACATAGCCCTTCAATAAGAAAGTGTTGATAGTAAGAAAATGTTATTTAATAATGTGGAATTACATGCAATAAAGGACACATGTTTTCCTGGAAATAATGGTGCAAATTCCTTCCTTTTTGTTTGTGCCACGCAGCTTTGGCTATTTTTCTATCTTGTCAACTATATCTTCAAGCCGTCGATCACAACATATATAATTGAGAATGTCCGATAGGGACGTCCAGGTGGCAAGAAATGTGAAGCTCTAAAGCTTAACACATGTTTTTCTTGGACATTTTTTGCAAGAAGGAAAGAAAAGAAAAAAATAATGTTGCCGTGCTTTAGACATCTGGCGACTATTGTGGCAGGATCTCAATGCGACGAACAGGTGTTTGGGGATAATCTCCTCTGTCTGCTTGCTTGCTCCCCAGATATTGATGTGTTGTGCTCCAACCAGTGTTGGGCAAAGTTTTTAAACCCAATCAAAATTTTTTCTACTTTTTCATCAAATAGCCGAATATTTTCAGTTCCCAATCGAAAATTTATATTACTCTTATACAAATATGCATAAAAATCTACCGAATTTTTTCCCGCAATGCGCTAACTCAACCGGAAATTCTTAGTTTCAACCGGAACCAACCTTCTCTACCCCGGAATTTGCCCAACAGTGGCTCCAACGATGGCGATCTATTGAATGAAGGTCGATCCTATTTCATGTTCGGTTCACCATTCAGGGTATTGAAGGCTCCATGTTTGATTTCATGCAAGAGCAGATTTTGTTTAGGAATTTTTCCTGTTTCTACCATTATAATGTTAACTCTGGTAGGAAGCGTTTTGAAGAAGTTTCATATGAAATATAAGCAGTAGAGCGTGAGGATGTTTAAGAAAACCATGACTACCTGCAGAAGTTGGGGATGATCCATTCCAGTGTGTATACAAGCTCTGCTTGCCTTGGCTATGGTGGCCTATCAGAATCCGGCCCCTTGCAGAAGAACCCAGAACAAAAAAAGGATAAGCATGCACTTAAGCTGCAAAGTCCGGCCTCATGCAATAGCAGGCCGTACATAAATCTACAGAGGACATTGTGCTGGAAGAATTCCCTTTTGGGCTATCAGAGAATGGAACCTGTGATTTATGAAGAAAGCATTTTCCTGCTTGGTATGCATGCCTTTTTAAGTCTAACATACAATTGGTTCTTTAATCATAATATTTGCTCCTGCGCAGCCAGATCTAGAGCTCGAATATGTAGCATAATAACAGGGGGTTTCCTTTAGTATTTTTGTACAGTTTTTAATATGGTTTTGCTATGATTTGTAGGAAGTATTTGACAAGGTCTACTAATTAGTACATCTAGAGTGCATGCCAATTTTTTCTTCTTCTATCTCTAAATTTTGCATATGTTTCTGATGGTTTCGTTAGGTATGATGTGTATGTATTTGTGGAAATTTCCCTTGTGTTTTAGGGCAAGCTTTCTATGCTAAAGCCTTCCGGAACTTGTTTTCTTTTCATGCAAGGATCGAGGACCTTAGCTCAGGGTTTTTTAGTGTGAAGAAGCGGTCCAGAAGCAGTGGTCATCTTTACAGTCAAAATCCAACCAATGCCATACCCCATCTTACATGCGCAAGAATCGTTTATAAAACTAGAGCTGCTTTCGGATCAACAACTTCAGCTCACAAAGAAGCGCCTTTTCCCTTCGTCTTTTTAGCAAAAGACATCTCCTCTTCATTCATTTCGAGAAAGCACTCCAAGCGATATGATTTCATCTTCAAATATGAAAAAATGCACCACGGTAAGATCTGCATCTCCGCCCTCTTATTCAAAACAGGGCAAGTAATCCAAAACAGCGATTTGCAGATGCGTGAATCTAGATGAGGATAAGCGATTGTGTTTTGGAGTTGACCCTAATGTTTAAAAGGTTCTTGCATTATTTTATCGATCTTATTATCCGCAAAAGTCGAGAATTATCTATGGTGGATCTTTGTGGTAATGTGGAGCTACAATTATTGCTTGGATTTATGGTTGGAGTGATTCTCAACCTAATTCGAGGAGAAGGTATGTCTTGCTCTCTTTACTTAAGGTTGAATGTTTGTGGCGATCGGCTGACTTCTCTCAGGCATGACAGTCCATCATGTTATACAACACATTTCTAAATCTCTTCAATAAACTGTTTTAATTTGGTTAATAATGATAGTGACAGAATTACATTTCTTACGGTTCTTGATCATTTGTGCTCCAGCACAAGGGAAGTGCATTCATTCTTCTATTATCCTTTATGGATTAGGGTTAAATATAGCAGTTGGCAGTGCTCTTGTCAATCTATATGGCAAATGTGGATGCACGAAGGGCGACGGTTATGAAGTATTTGAAAAGATGCCACACAAAATGCGTTTCATGGAATACAATGATGGCGTCATATTTCCAGAATGGTGAGCATAAGTCTGCTTTGTTGTTGTTTCATGAGATGCGTGTGGAAAACACAGAGCCAACCAAGCTTACATTTATAAGCATGCTTGATTCTTGCATAATATTGCCCGAAGGGAAGTTAACCCATGCAAATATTCTGCGAGCGCAGGTGCTTAGATCAGATGTCTTAGTGAGAACATCCCTTGTGAATATGTATGGAAAATGTCAAAGTTTGAAGTGTGGCTGTTTAAAGGATGCATGTGCAGTATTTGATATAAAGTATTTGATATAATGAATGATCAGAATGTGGTGTCATGGACAACCATGTTGGCTGTATATTGTCAATATGGCTATGGCATGCATGCAATGAAAATCTTTAGTCGGATGCAGTTTAATGGTGTATAAACCTCCTTTCAGCATGCAATCATGCTGGAAAGCAAGATGAGGACCATCATTTCTTTGTTTCTATGGCCACTCATCATTTCTTTGTTTCTATGGCCACCTTCAATGGCATCACAGTAGGATTAGAACACTATGCATGCATGGTTGACCTCTAGGTCATGTTGGTTGGCTCGATGAAGCAGGAGATTTGATTAAGGTGGTTTATGAAATAATTTTAGTAGAATAGCTTTTACAGAATGTTCATATGACTGGGGATATTTCCATAATTTTGTTTATGTTTGAAGTTACAGAAGTGTTAACCAACAAATTTTGCATTTATTGGTGTTTAATATTAACAAATTCCAAAATCCAAATGGGTTGGAAACAAAGGAGGATTTGTCTTTAGAGTTCCTGGTCCCTAATATTATACTACATATTCTGAGCTTAGCCTATGGATTTGGAGTTTTTGAAACCATAAGAAACAAGCACTTCTTTAACTATTTGGCATATTTTAAAATACTCCCTATAACTTGAGTATGTGATTTGGCAAATTTTAAACTACTTTTTATAACTTGAATATGTGGTGCGACACCTCGTTTTTTTTTCAATCGTTTATCTTGTTTTTCTTTTATACGATTTTTTGTTAGGGCCCGAAGGGCCCAAATTTTTTTTTTTTTAAACTACCAACATATAACTAACATTAACACATTGCATCTAACACATTTAAATGAAAACCCCCCTGAAACCCCCTTTGGTTTGGGTGCATATTCACACGGGGGGTTACTCCAGGCACCGAGAGCTGTTGGATGGGCATATTTGCCCCTTATTCCTTGATCTGGACCGTATATGTCAATCCTCATTTGTGGGGTATGCCTGTACAAATTTTTGTATATTGTATATTGAGGTTTGCAAGATACTATAAGATTTGAGGGAATGT
Organism: Isoetes taiwanensis; assembly: GCA_021234155.1. Lineage (NCBI taxonomy): Eukaryota > Viridiplantae > Streptophyta > Lycopodiopsida > Isoetales > Isoetaceae > Isoetes > Isoetes taiwanensis. The sequence goes on from JAJEKV010000278.1 coordinate 333,753, forward strand.
ACTTAATGGTGTTAATTTTATACATGTATTGTAAGTTTTTAGGGAGAGCTCGAATTAAGTTATGCACAACATCAAGTTAGCTTAGCCGTAGGCAGCTTGGTTGCATTACAGCTTGGCTTATAGTATACGTTCTATTTGTGACATAAATAGTCTGTACATGGGACTGTTTATTCATTCTTGCTTTGCTTATTGTCTAGCAGGATCTGATCTCAGCTAGAATGGCCATTTTGCCGAAGAGTTAACACGGTACATCCTCTATAAAATGTTTCGTACTCCTACGTAGGACAAATTTACTAATCAATAATGTGAATAGACTATTGCAGATCAGTGGGAGCTTGGTCGGATATGAGTAGCCAAAGAAATTGCTGTTTACCCATGTAATTTACAATGTCTACCATGAATGGTTTAAGACGTTAGTATGAGTGCTTGGTTCTACTTATTATAGCTTTAAAAGAATATCATGTCAATGCAAATACTCAGCTTATGGAGCCTATTCTGTTATCTTATAGGAGCTAATAATAAGATGTAAGGATGGCAATAGGTTATTCTTAGTCTACCAATGCTCTTTGAGGCAAGATGCCATAAGCAAGTCAATAATAAGCCTAATATTAGGCAATAATATGATGGCATCTTGCTCTTTGAGGTGCTAAAATGGGAAAAGGCCAAGCCACAAGGGCACAGCTCACGGACCTTATCAACAAGACCGGACTATATCTTGCAGCATTATGCAGGAAAGAAAAAGATTTTAGCAGAACCGAGCAAGCAATTCCTGCTTAATGTGGTTGAAAAATATGGTTTGATGGCTAATTAAGCTCAAAGGAAAGATGGAGGTATCACTAAGTTCATAACAACACGCACAGATGGGAATAACCGCATCCTGCCAACTCCTGGCGTAAATATGATGGCTGATTCAGTAGGCGACCAGCAAATGGAAGCAGACAAGAATAAAGAATTCGAAAATAATTTGGAGCCTCAACCCAATCAGGTTTTTTCTGAAATTAATGGATAGTACTAAGTTAAAGAAGCAGAGATCCGACACCAGTATGGTGCTCCAGCATATCTATATTTTTGTGAGCTTTTGTAGGTTCTACAGTAAGCAGTTAATATAGGAATTGGTTCTATGATAGCAACATCTGTCTACAGAAGGCAGATTTCATGTGAGAAATAAGGTAAAAGCTGTAGAAACAAATTACTGCAGATCTTAAACAAAGAATAGTACAAAAACAGGTCATAAAACTCTTGTTTGTAGAAGTTAATGGCTTCTATAGAACAAATGGATGGCTTCAATATCTTAAGGGGATTCACCACTAGCAATGACCACTACAAAGATTTCTTCCACAAATCGATATTATTAACTACCATGGCAAAACTTTGGGCGTTAATAGTCCAAACTCATAGGTTTAGAACCAAAGAAATGTTCACGGTGGCCTTTGTCGCTGCGATAAATTTCTTGTATTTTCAAATTCGATTCTTAAAAAAAAAAAAAAAAAAAAAAAAAAAAAAAAACTAGCAAAAAGGCACGCCAGGAGCTGTGGCCGAGAAAGATCAAGCTAAAAACTACGAATGGCCAACCAAGATACCCAAGTTATTCACATCTATAATGATCTAGAGGAAATGGCATTGTAAAATATAGAAACCTAAGGTAAAGTGCTTTTGTGAGAGTGCATCTTAAAGCTTCATATCTTAATGCAATTGTAGTGGATACTGGCATGGCAATGAATAATAATATAAACTAATTACATGTTGACAAATTAAATGATAAAATTTTGAAATGTTCGTGCTTGATGGCACTTGCTTGCCCTGGCTGGTTGTGTAATGTAAGGAATGCCTTTCTCTTTCTTTCTTTGTTCCCCTTTCCTTTTTATTTTTTGCTTTATGATTTAGTAAAGAAGCTTGTAAACATTGTTTCTAGATGATCATCTTGCATTTTAGGTACAATATTTTCTTTTTTGGATGGGCACGAGCATAGGTTGTTGTAGCCACTTGCGGTGGTATTGTATTGCATTATATAATTTGTTTTGATTGCCTTATTTTTTATTTTTATTTTGGAGCATGTTTCTGTAATGGCCCATGGGAGACTGCTCGAGTACATCTTGGTATAGCATTTCTTGATACTACCATAAAAGGTGGAATGGATTTCCCATAAATCCAGATATTTTGGCTAGTTGGTTAGGCAAGGATGGTTAAGGAACATTACATTTGGTATTAGAGTAGGGCTTGAATTCGAGTCTCCATGGGGACATATATGACTAAGGGCTTTTTGAAGGTTTATACATGAATTCGAGTCTCCATGGGGCAGATCCCGAAATGTTGAAAGAACAACAAAAGGTGAACCGAAAACTTAGCACCATTGCCAAATGATGCTAGATGCTGCAACAGCCCGACTGCTCATTTTCCACTTCCTCTCTGCTGTGAACCATCTCCCTCTAGTAGCTGCCTTGTTTGAAGCCAGCCACATAAGAATAGAATAGAATAGAATAGAATAGGTTTTTAGCGTCCACGGAGACCAACTGGCCTATGGGACCCAAACAAAAGAAGCGAGCAAGCGTATTCGCGATAGGATTAAAAACCCCGCCCGAGAAGAAGGGTTTTCGAGGAAAAACCTTAACAAATAATAAGCATCTTTGGCAGACTGCACAATTGCATGGGGCGGGTTCAAGACCGTCCCGTGGGACACAAACGAAGTCCGTGCATCCATAACCTCCGGAGGTATGACCCCAACAAACCCAGCGGACGCCGAAGTCAATAACTGATGCAACGGCTGGCCGGGGCACTAGTAGTCGAACATACCTCTCGGATATGGGCAAATCTTAGGGTAGATCTGGAGGGTATGACATTCATCCTCAATCGCGCCCACTGGTGGCAACAAGCGCAAAGCCTTTGCTCTCGTGCTTCCCGGCCCAGCGCCCTGTTTTCAATGCGGGGCGATGTGCACCCGCGCGAATGGAAGCTATAAATGCTGCAGCTTCTTCATGGGCATTTGGGTGTACAAGTCTTGGTGTGGGCCTCTTATGAGCCTAGGATTGACTTGCTGCGATAGTGTGCAGCTTAACGTCGGCGTCGAGCCTCGCATCCCGTGAGCTTGCGAAGGAAAGTAGCATCGATACGGTTTAAGTGCCTCGCGATCTTTCTTTGTCGACTGGACGCATCTATTTGCCCTGCGACGCCCAGCGTGGAGAACCACCGAGCTTGCTTGTCTTTCCAGCCAGATTTCCAGCGTTGGGGACCCTTGGGCGTGGCCAAAGCAAGATGGGGCAAGCGTGTATCGACCATAGCGACCACCTTTGGAAGTAAACGATATGGCGTTCCAATGCAGCCCGTTGAAGGGGTAGAAAGCCTCTCTCTGGAGTAGGATCTGGCAGGCTGTGGACTTCACCCCGGGGCCCGTGCCAAGAAGGCCTTTTGCGCACACTTTCGAGGTCATTTCGGTGTTGAGGGATATCACCGGACCCCACACTTACGCCCCATACAAAGGACCGCTCAACCAAGGCCCGAAACAAATGTGATTTGGTGGCCCCAGGCGTACAACTCTGCCTTGTGGGCATGAGCCGCATGGCATATAGTGCTTTCCAACCCGCCGTGACCCATAACCCGATAAGCGCATCCCAATGGGTGGTAGTTGAGAACTCAATCCCCAAGTACTTGTAGGCCTGAGCCACCTCTACCTCTTGCCCTGGTAAGTGAAGGTGGGAAGCCTTGGCCGACCGGGACGATGCAACTAGCAAACACCCTAGTTTTGGCCAAGTTAACTTCGCAGATGCCGGTGAATTGGCAAAAAGTGTCAAGAGCCTCCGGTGACACCGCATGTCCTCACGGAGTATAGGCCATGAGGTTGACATCATCGGCATATATGAGTTGCGGATTGTGTGATGCATGAGATGTCGCCCAGCGCCTCCATGCTCGAGAGCCAATCTTCAACCCGATCAATGTATAGACCAAAGAGTGTGGGGGAGGGGCAACCCCGCCTCCAATGCTATTGATTACCGGCACAGGTTGCTGATGTGATACGGCCCGAGCATGCCTCGCACAGCCTATATTTTGCGTGCAAGTCGGGGGTTCCGCCGCAATCCGTCCCCGAGCTTGTTGCCATGGGGTAATGCGGTGAACGCTTTTGCAAAATCGTGAAACAACAAGTCAAAAGGTTCCGGCGGGCGATTCACCGCTATCCTCTCGATCAATGTGCGCAGAGTGAAGATATGATCAATGGTGGAATGTCCGGGCGGAAACCCGCCTGTAAGAGCTTCGCACCTCCGAATCCTCCGCCCATATTGTACCGGCTGCTCAAGGATGCCGCCCAACAGTTTTGCAAAGAGAGAGCTGACCATAATAGTATGCAGAAGTTGGTCGGGCATTGAGGGTCCCCCGCTTTGTATATGGGCACTACTCGCTAGTGGTCCATTCGCGTAGGGAAGCCTTTCGCAATGCTTTATTGAACAATGCCGCGGAGGACGAGCACCGATGGAGGCCCGGCCCATTTCGGAAGTTACGCGCATGCCATCTAAATCGGCCGCCTTCCCATTAGCTAGACGTTGTAGGCCCATGATAACATCGCCATATACGGATAACCGTGGCGATGCCTATCTGTGATAAGGAGAATTAAAAGACGAATGGAAAGTAAGAGGCCCATCGAGAAAGGAAAAAGAAAAGCTAGAGGGAAAGGAAGGACCGAAGAAGAGAGCAAAGCATGGAGGGGAGAAAGCGTAGAGGAATCTGCAGAACCCATTCCCATCTCCGTGCCTTTTTTTAGCCAATTTCTAATTTCTTTGGGCGTAGATCTTAGAAAAGAAGAATCTAACGGGGAAAATTGCTGCTACATCAACTTTTGATGAGGTGGAGGTGCTACGTGGATAGGCTAGAATTGCAAGAAAGGCTGTAGGCTTGGTTGGGCTGGCGTGCTAAAAAGTAAAGGAGACCCCTTAACTGTTCGTTAGAAATGAAAAATGGTCGTTCCCTCTTCTCTCTCGCCCCCCCCCCCGGGGCCAATTCTAGCAGTGATCCATCCAATCGATTTCCAGTGCACCTTTTCCTGAGTCATAACATTCGTCCGAGCCTATGTTTTATGCTATCCTACTCATAATCGGCTTGTGAATTTGAAAGCTGTACCTGTTTTCTAACGTAATCAGTTACATTAGCAAATGGTTTTTGTTGGAGTTATAAGGTTTAATATTTGTTTTTTATGCGCGCTGAACCATTGAGAGTTCATATAAACATAGAGGAAAAATGTAGCTACAAATGAAAGGGGAAATAAAGAAGCTTATATTATTTTAAGGGCTTTTATATTATTTTATTAGTTTATCTTTTTAAGGGCTTGTTATATTTAAACTTAACAAACTTTTTAAGAACTTTTTTGGTTTATCTTTTTAAGGACAATTTATTTCGAAACCCACAAACGTGAAGGCAGGTAGGAGTTTTTGTTGGACACGCACTCCCATGTCAGAGGATGCCCAGATGAGCTAGGCGGTCTGCCTGAACTGGGCAGATTGTTGCAGGGGTGATATAATTTATGGACTCAGGGGTTTGCTTGATTGTAATAAGCTTGAGCTTCCCTGTGCTTGAGCTTGAGTCAATATTGTTAAGTATGTCAAAATCCGTACGTTTAAAAAACGTTTTTTAAGATTTTTTGAAGCTTTTTAAAATTTTTGGAAAAAATCTTTAAAAACGTATTTTATATAAAATACGTTAAAAATCTTTAAAATCCTTAAAAATCTTTAAAAATCCTTAAAAATCCTTAAAAATCCCTAGACCGTAACTTTTTTAATCCAAATATATGATATTCTTGAACTTATTTATCCTTGTATATGAGATTCTTATATTTCTTAACCTCTATAATAATGTTCTTTTGAACTTTATTAAGAGTTGCATAGCAAAACAGCTATGATATCTTTGTACTTGAACTTAATAGTTTCTAGTAGCAGCATAAGCATCTGATTTACTTGTTGGCATGCTACGTCTTGTAACTTGTAGCAAAAATGTGCATTTTCACAGTAGAAAATATGTCCAATAAAGATGTGCAAAGAATGTGAACTTTTTTTTTTGGCCATACCAAATCATAAAAATCCTTTAAAAAACGTGAGGATTTTTATAAAAGTACTTTAAAAATAAAAAACGGGTTTTTTAACAACATTGGTTTGAGTTTGAGCTTGAGCTTGAGCTTGAGCTTGATTCTAGAACATAAATTTTGATGGTTCACCTGCAGATTGTGTTGAATTAGCCATAAATTGATTCCATCTGGCTTTCTAGGTGTATTTATTTGGCTTTCTAGGGTCGCTCTTGGATTTATGCAGCAAAACAGGAAATGGAAGATGAACGAGAGAGGCTTGATTACTTTCAGACGTTAGCCATGGCTGAATAAACCAGAAGACCTGCCAAAGGCAACATTGCAAACTATATGTAAAAGATCATTGTAGTGCAATAAGCTTTTATAAAGGTATTAAAACTAAGACACGTAGGTTGGCCAGTTTACTTTTCGGGCCTCTTTCATTCCTTACTTTGGAAGATGGTGTTATGGTGATGGTGGCCGCACTTTATTGGCCGCATTTCGTATCGAAAAAGAAAATTTGAATTTTTTTTGTTTTGGTGTGTCATGGGATTTGTGCTATATTTAATGTTTTATATGATGTTCATGAGCTTGCCAACATGTTGCGTTATAACCTGATATGGACCTGGAAGTTGGGAAATAATAGATATAAAGCAGCCCTTGCTTCATAGATGTTGAAAGCAAAATCAGATGCAATCAAATGATCTCAGACATCCAAATTAGGTTTGATTCATTACATATTTACCCTATAATTTTCTTTTCCCTACATATATAAAGCAGTTTGTCATTTTTCTTTTTCCTGTATTCCTCCTAATATTTTCGCGTCGCAATCTAATCTCATATTTACATGCCACGTATATTTCCTTTTGAAAATATCCTCCTACAGTTCGACTTCTGGCTAGTGGCGACGACAGACACGTTTGACCTTATCTCAAGCCCCGCCGCTGCAACGAAGACATAGGTATATTGCTCACATGCTATTTGCGAAATAATTCTTGTTTGCCAGAGGAAGAAGCAAAAGGGACCCTTTGTTTTGCTGTGGCAGGGCGAGCTATAGCAGTATGCAGAAAAAAATGGGGGGTTGTGAGGTATAAACGCTCAGATTTGTGCTTTCTTAAAACAAGCTCTGGCTGGGTGATTCAAAATCCAGTCTCTGTCTTGCTCAGCAACCCAAAATCATGGGGAGGTTTGAAGATTCAAGAAGGTGCTTCTTTTCTTGCCATATGAGCTTGGACGCTTCATCTTAATTACAGGTACAAACCCTACGGTTTTATCGTATTCTCATCCCTAAAATTTTGAGTGCTACACTCATGCAAATATGTATTTTGAAACCTTTGATTATGCTGCAGAGCTGGGCCAATTTCATCACAGGACTGGGCCGATTTGATTGCAGGGCTGGGCCATTTTGTTCTCTTCCTAAACTGCCTTTTGCTCCCTTCCATTTTTTTCCCTCTTTAGTTATAGCATGGGATTCATGTAGTTACAATTATGGATTTGGTTTAATGTAGGACAATCCAGGATTTGGTAATTTGGTTTGGCCGGAGAGCATAACTGTGTATCTTGTATGATGTAAATGTCAGGTTCTAGATTTGGGTTTACTTATGCAGCCATCTAAGTTTAGAAAAGTAGAGTCCATGCATGCAATAGTTGAGCCCATGCCATTTTATTTCTTTCTGTCCTTCTGTCTGCTTTAAACTCTGTAATTTAACACAACCACCTCAATACTGGGTCCACATGTTGTTTTTTAGTGTGGTTTTTGCTAAAAAAACAACATCAAAAAACTACGTGGTGTTTTTTGTCCGATTTTGCTAGAAACGACGTGTAGTTTTTAGCCAAATTTTTATACATGTAGTTTTTTTTGTTAAAAGTCTACATGTAGAGTTTTGTCAAAATTATCTACACGTAGGAATTACGCGTGTGTCTACATGTTGTTTTTTAGAAGTAGATATGGTTTTCAAGTGTTGCTTTTTCTAAAATAGACATGTGGTTCTTAATAAAACCCAAAAGGTCCACATGTAGTTTTTATCTATTGTTTTGTATGAAAAAAACACTAAAAAACTACGTATAGAATTTTGTCCGACTTTGCTAGAAACTACATGTAGTTTTTTTTTTTTTTTAACTATGTTGTTTCTAAATGTTGTTTTCTTAAAAAAGTGATATGTGTTTTCTAGGAAGAATGTGGTTTTTTGTAAACTCTGTTGTTTCCAAGTGTTGTTTTCTTAATAAAATAATATGTGTTTTTTAAGAAGAATATGGGTTTTTTAAACTCTGTTGTTTCTAAGTGTTGTTTTCTTAACAAAATGACAGGTGCTTTTTAAAAAAAATGTGGTTTTTCTTTAATTATGTTTTTTTTTTTTTTTTTTTTTTTTTTTTTAAACGATACGTGTTTTTTGGGAAAAGTGTGGTTTTTAAGAAATAACTATTGTTTTCAAGTGTTATTTTAGCCTAAACAAATTTAGAAATACAAGTCGCCTAAAGCCTCACCATTGCAAAATATATTCTTTATTTTTCGAAATTGCAGTTACAATTCATAAACATAACAAAGATAAGGTAAAAATAACAACAAATTTAGACACTCTATCCAAACCCTTTTTGCCACAAATCAAATCCATTTGAATAAGACTTAAGACCGGCATGCGTTTCTGGGCTCATTTGCCACAAATCTGTTCCATTTGTTGAAAGGCAAAGCCCAAGCAGCATGGAGAACAGTTTGACAAGAACTCAGTGCAAACACAAAATTGGAAAAAGAATAGAATAGAATAGTTTTTTTAACGTCCACGGAGACCAATAGGTCATGGGACCCATACAATGGGCTAGTACAATCATTACTACTAGGATTAAAAAACCCCTGCCTCGAAAGGTTTTCAAGGGAAAAACCTTTGCAGTAATGATGATACTAGACAAGCAGAGATAATGACTAATCGAGGGGCTCGTGAATTGCAGACGTTTATCTAGAATCTCAAGTACGTATAATGCCAAGTCATGCACAGATGGTGCTCTGAGAAGTTGTGGAAGCGTGGAATGGAATGGTAAGGTCAAAAAATGATTCCGGACGATCTCAAAAGCAGGGCAACTCAGAAGAGTATGGCTTTCATCTTCAATAACCTATAACTGGCAACAGGCACATAGCCTCGCTTCTCGCGGCAATTGCGGCCGCTCCCATCTACCTGTCTCAATCCGTAGCCTGTGGGACCCCGTGCGAATTGATGCAATAGCTACAACCTTGTTCCTGGACAATGAAGCAAGCAAATAAGCTTGGGGCCCTGGTGCCAAGGTGGGATTTATATGTGCATGATAATGACCAGTTTTCACTTGGGCCAAAGTAACTGCGTCCCATATCTTTTGAGATAGATAGATAGATAGATAGATAGATAGATAGATAGATAGATAGATAGATAGATAGATAGATAGATAGATAGATAGATAGATAGATAGATAGATAGATAGATAGATAGATAGATAGATAGATAGATAGTAGTTTTAACGTCACGCCACTAGGCAGCATCCAACTGGACATGTGACCACACACCACACTACATTGCTTGGTTGGGCCCTGCCCCCAACCACCTTACATTGCGTCTGTTGTTGAGAAAAACGACCACAACAGATTGGAAGCTACAAGAAGCGAAAAATAGGCGGAATCAAGAAGAAGAGTGAAAAATAAAAGGTAGATAAAACCTTAAGCAGGGTATCATGCTTCCCAGGCAGAGCCGGCCCCAGGCATTTGCGGCCAGGCCAGAGTAGAAGTTAGAAGTCGTATTTAATTAAAGTGGGACAAATCTTGAATTTTGGGACTCGGACTGAAAATGGGACTCACACACCAAAAAGGAAATTTCTGAATTGATTGCTTGAATAGAATTACACATGACACACAAAGAATTGGGTTACTTGTTTTCCTCATAAATTTTACAAACCACTAGTTGAGAAAGTTTTCAGACTTCTCAATATTATCTACCCTCATACAATGATAAAGCATGGAGGTTGCTCATGGCCTTGTCCATCTCCCTTCTTGGGATCTTGTGTGTGTTGTCCTTCGCAATGTGAGAACTTGGATATGACCATACCACACACTCCACCAATTCCCTCCTTTGAGGGTCAGCATAATTGCCCTCCACTTCTTCTCGGCCACAGTGGGTGTATTGCTCCTTCAAGTTGCCCTTCTTTGTGTCTCCCAATGGGCTCCCAATATTGAATTTGGAATCCGGACGCAACTCCTCTCCATCGAGGCATAGTGGTGGTTACATCGTGAGAGTGCCACCCCTAACCATATTGGACAGTCCCTCATCATGGGGCCTTACTAGCACAAAGTATCCTTCCTTGATGTCCTCAAAGGGATCCCACTCGTGAAGATCAAACCACTTCGGCTTTGAGGCCTTACTTCCCACAAACCACTTGGAACCCTTGTTGGGACCCGGTGAGCATTCTTAGGCGTGCTTGCACCTTGAGAACCCTCCCATCTTGACTCGGGCAAGAACCCGCCTCTTAGCTCCCTCCCACATGGTCATTCGGTTTCTAAGCATGTCACAACTTTCTCCCGGTGCTTGATTAGGGAGTCCATTTGATTTTTCTTAAGAGTGGAGGTGTGCTTTCCATTTGAACATCATCCCAAGCGCGTTATGTAATCCTTGATGCCCTTCACTAGTTGGCTAGAGTCTTTGACTGTCTTGAAGGGAGGTAGTGGTTTTGGCTGCCCTTTAGGAATGAGAACTTCACCCAGCACCCCTTTGCCACAACTCGATACCTTGTATACGGGCATCCACAACTTGTCACCGGTCTCCACTTATATTGCATGATTGGTATTCCATCCCTAACCCAAAACTTGAACTGAAGTGGCTTTGTGTGTCCTGCCAACTGGTCCTTACCATCTAGCAAGTATCCTCTACAAATGATTTCCAATCTGCAACGTCATCCATCAAGAAAGCCATTGGGTTGGGGTCAATGCAGCTCTCAAACACATCCATTAGTTCGGGGAGAGTGGTCACGTTTTCTCTCTTGAGCTTGGTGGAGAACGTTCCAAAGAATCCATCTATATCATCATGCGTATGCCCAACCATCATGAATCCCACTTTGACAACTTTGAATACTCCCACTGGCCGCCAAGTATGACATTGCCCCAAACATCCATCTATTCTTGTTTTCTTTCCAACAGGTTGTCCAACTGAACACATAGCTCCTCGGTGGTGATTTCTCAAGTAAGGGAAATCATCCCAAGTCCTCCTTGATTCACTAGACACCTTGGATGTGAGGTTTTTATCGCCTTTGGTAACAAAGCGGTTGATCATCCATCAAAGCCTCAAAAATGGGTCTTTGAAGGGAATACCTCCTCCCTTCTATCGATCCTTTCTCTAGTGTTCTCGGGCACTTGAAAATGGAGCTCACATGGAAGTTTGGATCATCTCTCCATAGATCAAGCACAAAATGACCATATGTTCCGGTTCCATGACCATGTGTTAATACACCCGCCCGGACTTACTTTCATCAAAAGCGTTTTGACAACGCTTGGGTAAAGGATCTAGCTTTGGCAAGAAAGTCTTGTGTTGGTCCATCTTATCATGAATTATACACAAAAATTTGTCCTTTGCATCTCGAGAAAATGTTCTCCACCGCCAATACAACTGTCTACATGATATTTGGTCCCTTTGGTGATCCGCAAATTGCTCCCCTAATTGCCATTCTTTCTTTTCTATTATTGCGGTTGATGCAAGTGTATCCTTGAGTTGAATGCAAGTGTTGCACTTTGAGAATGGCATGTGTTGTAGGACACTCCGCCCGAGAAGTGAGTGCTCCATAACTTGCTGAAATGTGATTGAGAAAAGAGGCCTACCTCCGGTAGTTTCCAGGATGGAGTTGACCTCCTTAAGGCACTCCTTTTGGATATAGTGTTGTGGCAACACTCTTTGCACCACTTCGCGCACCGTGCTTTCGTTCACCTTCGACTTGTGGGGCATAGATTGAGACATGTATCTCACAAAGCTCGAAGACTGCAATGGCCTTGAGAGTATTTGCTCTAGGTTTCAAAGTGAGTGCATTACCATGTTGGAACAACCATGCCCTTTTCTAACCTGCTCGAATATCGTAAAATGAAGACTTGCTCACCCCAAGAATCCATCTCAATGCTCTCATACATACCTTCATGCCCCTCAATTGATATAGTAGCCTTCTGTGTTTTCATCATAGTGGAATTCCTACACAAGGAGTAAATGAAATTAATCCTATCTTTTTGAAGCTGTCCAATGTATTGGGACCTTATCATACGAGGTCATCCACATTGTGCTTGCCTTTGTGCAATCTAGGTTGCAACACTCTTGACCCCTAATTGCCTCTAGGTTTTCTTTGGTTGGTGCCATACTTTCCACCCTTTCTAAATATTTGTCACTTCTAGGCCTCTTGGGCACCCTTGGGCTGCCTTTTATGAAAACATAAGCGTCTCTTCCTTGTGATCAAAGGATGCTCATCGACCACCAAATCTTCCACATGGTCTTGGGTGGGCCTTGGGGTGTGTAGTTCAGTGGGGCATTCTAGAGTATCACCATTCTTGTGTGTAATATATCTAATTGGCCATCTCGAGCTTGGGACTCCAAAGCCCCACGAGCACACAATGCAATCACTAGAGCTTCCACGGGACATGATTGTATCAACTTCGATAAGAAGCTTCACAATGCCAACTCCAAGATGTTCATCTCCCGACCTTTCATCATTCACACTATCAAATGGATCAAGCTGCAGTTATTATGCCCTCTGCCAAATCTGAGATGCGGCTGCAAGGGTGCAACAAAAGGCAACCCATCTTCCTCCATTGGAGCCTAGGGCAATGCTCTCTCTTTGGACTTCCTTGGCTCCATTTTACTCCTCTCACATGCTCCCTGAATGAAAAAGCTCACATTAAAACCATATAGCCCCAAACACCACAAATATGACCATATGAACCATATAAAACCATACAAACATATTAAATATAACCATATTAAACCATATTAAATCATACAACCATATTAACTAAAATCATATAACCATATTAAACCATACAACCATATTCATTGTAAACCATATGTGTAAACATTGTAACCATATATAACCTTTAATACTATTCAACCATTGAAACCATATTAAATATATAACATAAGATAACATATATAAACATATAACATAACCTTTAATATCTTGTCATGGCCCGCGTGGCCTCCTCGAGGCTGAAAGCGTGGCCATGTCATGAACTCCCATCTGCTCGCCCGTCATGGAGGGCATGGCCCACACGTGACGAAGTTTATTATTGCACTTTTACGAGGTTCGAGGGTGCGGCGAGTGCTTCGCACCCTCTTCCTCTCCCCCCGACCATTCTTCCTCCCCTGTTTCTCACGATCACTCTTAAGCTCTGTATTTTCCTTAAAGCGCCCGGTCTTAGATCAAGCGATCGATCGAGAGCCGAGCCATTCCAAGGCCATCTTATGACGGCGGCAATGGTCGACGGATCGAGGACGCTTCAGGCCAGGTTTTTAGCAGATTGAGTGTTCGGCGGGCGTTCCGAGAAGAAAGTGAGGCCTTTTACTGCTTTGCTTTTTAGTTTTACGTAAGTCCTTTCTTTGCATATTTACTTATATTACATTTGTTAGAGGCTCTTATTAATCCCACGATACAATTTCTGGCCCAGACAAATCCTTATTCACGCTTTAACGAGCATTTGTACCACATGGAATCGAACACGGGAGCTTCCTCCTCATCCAACAAATCTTCCGGGTATGTTTTTGTAATATCATACCCTTTTTAATCTCATTTCTCTCTTTCTTTCTCTGTTTTTCTCATTAATCTCATTTGTCTCCCTTGTTCTCTGTTTTCTCATTAATCTCACTAGTCTCTCTTATATCTGTTTTTCCTTTTGTATTGTTTTACTTTTTGTTATCTTTTCTTGCTTGTGGTTGAATTGAATACATTTATGCAGGGCACAAGTGAGAGTAGTGGTAAGAGTAGTAGCAAGCAACCGAGATAGAAATCATCAGAGACAGGTGTTAGTAAGTAAGATATTGCAGAGCATTAACAGAACATTACTAGGAGAGATTCACAAAAGATATAGCTAAACTGTCTAAGAATGTTTCATAACAACATAACATAACTAGGAATGTTTTCTCCCACCGAGAACTAAGTATAGGAATTGCTTCACAGAACCGCATTTCTAACTCACAAAGATATCCTCCATCTGGGGAGACATGCGAGAAGGGAGTGGCGAGTTGAGAATACCTCGCCTTGCCAACAGTCCAGAAGTCTGAGGGCCTTCTTCTCGACTCGCGAGTCGAGAACTTCTCGACTCGCGAGGCGAGAAGAGGGAGTGTACACTCTGGACTGTTGGCTGGTTGAGGGATTCTCGACTCGCGATTCGGGATTGCACACAGCTACCCAACGTCTTCACATTCTTTTTAAACTGCTGCGGCCTTCTCGACTTCGTGAGTCGAGAATATCATACCGTCAATAGCCCTTTTGTGCGGTCGCGCGGTGCCTCCACCGGTCGAAGCCACTCTCCTTGAACCATGCTCGCCGAATATGCGAAGAGGACCGGGCTCCGGACCGGGTGGAGGCCTCGGCACGACTAACCACAGAGGTGCTGGCGGTTTTCGACTTCGAGTCGAGAAAACTTGATGCTCTAGTGGACTCTGCTTGCTGGCTGCAGGGGCGGTCTTAACCACTCTCCTTCAAACTATCTTCCTCGGATATTGCGAAGGGAAGTGGTTTTTTATCTGGCAGCCAATAGCAACCCAATTCTCCGTGTGGGGCGCGATGGCCTCTACCCGTCAAAGACCGTCTCGCCGAACCATCTTACGTGAATATGGCGAAGCGATGGGCTCTGGCCGGGTGGAGGCCTCTACAATAACCACGGGGAAACCCACGTAGCTTGTCAGTATGCATTCGGCTCAGCTTGAGTCGGGAGGCTCTTACCCAGCTGGCACTCCATGTGTACTATCCGAGTTCACCGATGGCTAAAAGGCATTCTCGACTTGGCGAGCCAGAATGTAGACGGAAACCAACACTCGATTTCTCGACTCGCAAAGTCGAGAATCTTAGCCGACCAATTCTCACATGTGGTCGCGGTGGCCTCGACCGGTCGAGCCACTCTCTCCTTGAACCATCTTCCCCGAATATTGCGGGGAGGGGCTCGACCGGTGGAGGCCTCTAACTAACCACGGGGCAACCCACGAGAGCTTGTCATGCATTCTCGACTCGGGCGAGTCGAGATTGCGAGAAGGAAACTAGGCCACATTCTCACTCATAAGTCGAGAATCCCTTAGCCCAATCCCACATAGCAATGCCGGCTCCGTGCATTCTCAGGGTGCCCTATGACGGTCGAGCCACTCTCCTTCAAACTATCTTGCTTTCGAATATTGCGAAAGGGAAGTGGCCCCCGACTGTCTTGAGCCTTTAAATCTTAGTGCATAGGTCTCTACAACCAAGCCTTTGTATTCTCTGTTTGTAGTCCGGGTGCCTCTAGCTTTCTGAGCCACTCTCCTTGAACCATCTTCCTCGAATATTGCGAAAGAGGAGTGGTTCCGACTGGGTGGAACCTCTCTTCTGATAACCACGGAGGATGCATTTGAACCGCATCTCACGGGCCTTAGACCTAGCCTGATCTATATACAACATTCCAAGAAAACATTCCAAGAAAAAATACACCTAAAATGGATCATGTTCAAGTTTACCCCGATCCATTGTTTCCTTGCCGAGCATCTCTCAACCCGGAGAGTAAATCATCTCGAAGCTGAAAAATCTTTGGACAAGGAAACAATAAACCCGTCGAGCTTATGAGCAGTTCCATGATTTAAACCGCGAGGCGGCATGTTCTACACGCGCCAAAATAATCTGGGCATCTACGAAACTCACCTCTTCACGCCAGAAATTCCTTGGGCCCATTGTATCCACGGATCCTTGACCTCACAGCGAGTCTTTGCTTCTACAGCCGGTCTCATCAAGAGTGCACTCTCATCTAATACTTGTATCACTGCGATTCACCAGCGTATCCCGTTCCATGGGCCCAGTTGTAGAGTTCCGTGGAAACCGGCGGCTCCTCTCCGCTTCCTACCTTAGCTTTCGTGCTCATCGATCAAATCAATCGCTTGCAATAGGACGCGGTCGGGAAAAACACACATTCAAGGCGCCGGGTTAGCAGCTTTACCGCGTCAGCGGGCGCCATTCCGAAGTCGCTAAACTACGATCGATGCTCCCCTCCGAACTCGAGGTCGCCAATGCCGCAGTGAAGATAAACTACGCTCCGCTCACTAAGTCCCTTGATGTGATTAAATTTCGAAATAGTGTTTGGGCGGGCTAAAGCCGGCCCCGTCTTGCACTTTAGCCAGCTTTTTCATAAATGATTGCATGTCCTTAAATTCAAACTAAAGAACACGCGATCTTTTTACATGCGGTCCTAAAACTCACAACGCCTTGAGGAAACTTAATTCTGAGAGGGGTCCGAAAGAGGATGAGAGGGCATCTGAGACATGACGACTCGGTCCAAGAAAGCTTGTATGGGAGGGGATGCTAGTTCTAGCGGCAGCAAGAAGAAGAAGACTAACACCCCAGGTGAGCTCTGAGGTTTTTCTTTTGTCGGAATACCTTAACTGATCCATCCTTTCTTCTTGCAGCATTCACCTCGGACTCACTAGTGATCACTGGCCGAACTCCGTTCTTCGTCATCGAGGGACTGGAGACAGAGCTTCTTGACACACCAGCAGATATAGCTTGCTAATAGAAACAAAACTTGCCAGATATAGCTTTGCAGCATTATAGAGATCTTTACAAGCCCCTGCGCTTCCGGTCTCCTCATATCCACAAAATAATAGAAAACGAATTTTTTATAATAGTGATCAAGGGAAGAAGATACAAATTCATACCATTCCAGTGGAATGAGGCTGCAAGTTGAAGCAAAAATTGCAACGAGAGCCACCTGCATTTGCTCCTGCACCCAGAATTTCTTGATCCATAAATGGCTTCGGCGGCCAAGCTTTTGAAGACAGATAAGCTCCCTGTTTTGAAACGCTTTGGAGGTTGAAGAATCTGGGCAAACTGGAGATGAGGCAATGGCTGCAATGGAGCTGGATCTGGCTAAAATGGAAGCCGCAGAGATGGAAGCCGCAATGGCCGCAGAGATGGAAGCCGCAGGCTGTGGGCTTGAATTCCCGCGGCAACGCAAAGGCGCCAGATTTCCTGGAACAATAAATGAGAGTAGTTTCAGCCAATAGAATGTGAGGACGGAGATCCCGATCTTGTCCGTTCATCTTTGAATCATCTCGACCGTTCATCTATATTTTGATGATATAAACGTTGATATTTATGATATGTTAAAACATTTACTTGGTTTTTATAACCAAGTTTTTTATTACTTTAAACTATTCTTGAATGGGGCTCGCATGAAACACCAAAAACCTCCCGAATAGACAAAGGACTTCCTTATCAAAACAGGATCGAGGACGAAGGTCAAAGGATTATGGCTAAAGAAGAGGCAAGGCCGAAAAAGGACACGCCACAGCATGAAAGAGACGCCAAATTGGTCAATCCAAGCAGGGAGAAGCCCCTCCCCTGCATGGATTCAAAGAAAAGAGAATAAGGTGACTAGACTAGGCTTCTCATTCATCTCAGCAGATTTTCTACAATGGTGGATAGTGGGTAGCCGCACACATGCGAACTACCCATGAAGGGAATATCCAATTATATAATTTGGACCCCATAAAATACAATGCTAATAGATGTTTGGCTTGTGTACCTGCCGAAAGCTTATCACCGGGATTAAAAAACCCCGCCCTTTCGGGTTTTCGAGGGAAAACCCTGGTGATAAGCCTTCGGCAAGGGGCTTGGACAAACGTAAGGCAGAGAAATCGCTCCCAAAACCCACGAATGGAGAAGTCGAAACAGTTGTCGCTCGCCAACATGTACCTGCACATCACCAACCAAAAAAAACGTGACAAAACAAACCTCCCAGAGTGGAGGGGCTGATCACGCGTGCCACGCGACAATAAAACAAAAACCTCTTCAAATAGAGGGGCTGGTCACGTGTGCCAGGCGACAAATACATTAAACAAAGAAGGGGGGAGGGTGGGTTCAAAGAAAAGAGAATAAGGTACTGCTGAGAGAGAAGAGGAAGCGCCGATGAGACGTTGATGACGAACCTCGCCTAATATAGTGATCTCCCAACCAGAAAGGGCATGTGCCGCAGGCATGCATGCAAGACATGCATGCTCGCCCCATTCTGGAATTGCGATCCGATGGCTCGGATCGATGGGATTCTAAAGACATGGTGTGCTAACATATGTCTTGCTCTGAAGCATGGTGCTGCTAATATCACTTCCATATAATATAATTATGTTGCTAGGAAACATATTGTAGAAATAGTTGTGACGTAGACCCAAAAAAATATGACGTGGAAGGGGGAAAAAAATTCACGTCAACGGGATCGAGGGATAAAATCATTTGTCGCATAAAGCAATTTGGCCCCTGCACTTCCGATGCATGATGTTATGGGATAGCTCAGCACCAAGGTTCATCTGTATGGGATCGGGATGTATCCACCCATCAATTCAAACCTACAAATCTTGGCAGATTAACAAACACCATATCCAATTTCGGATCTCTGTGCACTCTCGCGATACTGTTCATAGAACCATATTTCCCTATTTTTTTTTAAACTCTTAACCGTTGTCTAAAGGCCATAAAAATATGCCAACCACTATCGGACTTTAAAATGTTCAATGGTTTTTATCATAAGGAATAAGTGGGAGCTAGGCCAACTTTATGGAATCACTCTCTTCAAGATTTTTTACCATGGGGTGTGGGTCTACGCTTAATCATAGGAGCTTCTTTTTGAACCATAGTCTCAATGCTCAACCATGAAAGAATTTGGACATGGAAGCATGGCAAAATGAAGTTAAGGTATTGGTGATAAAATAATATGGCAAGGTAGGCAATAATAGAAGTAAGATATGAAAAGGGTAATAATGGCTTAAAATTCAAAACCATAGGATCTACATCATAGTGGCAAAATTGCAAGGATGGTAAATTCTAAAATAATAATGTTGTGACAAAGGCAAAAATGATGGGGGTGAATACTCCCAAAGGTTCTTATGGAAAAAACAAGGAAATGGCTAGTCGAAAATACATAAAGGGTGAATACATGGCAAAGAGGCCTTACAAGGGTCTACTCGGTGCACTAAAGACGCCAATGCATAGACATGTTAAATGGTTAACACCAAAGTTTTCTCCTCTTAACATTACAAACCCATGTCAAATGCTTCTATTGTAACTTGTGTTGCACTAGTCGTAGTATTATTTGTTAATGTCGTAGATCAATGTCATAGCACAAACTTAGAACATATATACTTCTAATATTGGCATATAATTTCTTAGTATGGTTTAATTGTTCACGCTATTGCTAGGTTGTAGCATGTAGGAGCAGAGTCGCTAAACACAGAATAAAACAAATGATTGTATAAACTTCCAATTTTTTCGTTTGGTATTTGCGGGCAGTATTTCTGGCATGGTTTGGCCAAGATTTCGCCTGGGTATTGTATGAAAAATCGTATACGAAGAGTATTTTTTAGCTGATTTGAGCTGCTTGCTGGCGGCCGAAGGTAGTGGCCCAAAGATTTGTATAGTTGTGTTCTCAGTACATGTTTATTTCGATTTGTGTCTGAATGGTTCAAATTAGAAGGACATGGCTGTGGAGATCGGCATGATAGGTCAGGATTGCATGCCTGTGTTCTCGATTTCTTGAGTTGAGGATTGGAGTGGCATGGAACAGGCTGATAAGTCTAGTATGCATTCGATCTCCCTGCTCTTTGTAAATAATTTAGTGGGGAGATAGTATCTACGCCGGGCTTTGTAAATAATTTAGTGGGGAGATAAATTTAGTGGGGAGATAGTATTTACGCCGGGCAGCGAGACTGAAGGTTATAATAATTTGTTGGCCCAGAACAGCAGAAGAACGCACGGCGTGGTTTAACCATCTTGTCCGGCCTCCGAACAAGGCATGAAAGTTGAAAACTTGCCTGATATCCAGATTGTATTGCATCTTGAGGATTTGGGAACGCATTTTAATCTCTCCCATCAGGATCGTGTGTTTGTATTCGAAAACAAAAGTCCTAAGAATCGCCTGCATCTGTGCCTGGTGTTCAAGAAGATGGACAATGACTGTGAAACCGCATCCGACTGGCTAATGCATGAGTAAGAACTTAATTCATTGTTTGAAAATTCTTCCAGATTGAATTCTACACATTAGCTTTGATTTTTCTGTAATTTCAAAGCGTCTTGGTCAGATTTGAAGAAGCTGTAGATAATAATTTGTTGGCCCAGGTGCTTGGAGGCAGATGTGTATTGCCGCGGTTGAGTGGAGGCCAAGGAATTTCTTGCTCTAGGCAGGATCGATTGAGACTATGGTCTAAAAATTTTCAATCCGGACCATAGGAAATGTCATATGATTTTTTTGGCAAAATGTTAATAGCCGTGGATCTGGCACAATTCAAGAGTTATGCTACCCATCAATGGCTAGAATTGAGAGTTGAGAAGAAAACCATAATAAAGGAACAATACAAATGTGTACTTCAATGAAAAAAGATTTTCGTGGAAAATCATGGTTCAATCTTGCATGTTTAGGAAGTTATTTTGTAATGTTTCAAACTGGCACAAATTCGCTACTAAGCTAAGAACCATAATCCAACGTTGAACATTAATAGCGGATCTACTAGCACAGGTTTGGACAGGTTTGGAACCAAAGAAATATTCGCAGCCGCTGCCACTGCATTCTTGTATGTATAGAAGATTATAGGCTTGAAAGGCCAGATTTAACATAAAACAAATTTAACTAATATCTAAAAAATTTCTTGTCTCATTATACAAGAGCAAATCTAACTCATTACACATGTTTAGCAAAAGGCTTCTTGTAGGTTGAGATGCGATTCCAACCCTTAGATTTCTACAGATTAGCATCAACCCTTAGATTTCTACAGATTAGCAGATTCCAACCCTTAGATTTCTACAGATTAGCATCAACCCTTAGATTTCTACAGATTAGCATATGCATATCTGCTTGAAAAGTCAGCCATTGATCTAGGATTTAGGTATTTGTCATCCACCGTCGTGTTTAAACCAGCCTTAAATCACAAAAAATCTGCTAAGTCCATAAAACGCCATATGTAATTTTCTTTATCTAAACATATGTAATTCAGTTTCAATTTTTTGTGTTCTCCGCCGCAATCTAAGTTAGTCTCACGATGCCACATGTGCGGCCAGATTAGAGCAGGAAGATTCGCCCTATTCTACACGCCATAGTTTCTCAAGCCGCTGATCTATGGCATCTGGTTCTTCACCTGCATCTGGTTCTTCCATTTGTGCCCAAGCTGCCGATCCCGTCGCCATCTGTTTTCTTATGCTATTTGCTGGCTCCTGCCTGGCCTCTGGTGTTGTCGCCATTCTGGAAGCAGCTCCGCCACACATTCATGAAGCATGCAGATATAAAAGCCCATAGTTCCTACCGCTTTGCTTATGATCTAGAGCTGTTTCGCATAGATCGGATCTATCCGCTCCAGATGTTTTAATCGTTGATTCTCTTAATGGCTGATTCTGCCAGATATTTTTTAAAGATTATTTCTTAGACACGGCAGATGAACAGAGCTTGACATTTTCTCATGATGGCACCACAATAAATCGAGCAAGGTAAATCTATTGTAAAGTAGGCTTTGTTGTGGATAGTATAAGGCTGAAGTAGGAAGATTTTTGTAGATCAATCTTACATTTTTTGTGAATTTCTCTAGGGATTTTTGTAGGTCAATCTTACATCTTTTTGCGTTTCTCAATTCACCAAAACTATAGGAAGCTTCATATAAGATATGGTGCCTGTTTTTTAATTTGTTGCTTTGCATTGTACATTATAATTGTGAGTTCTTTTGTAACTGCCAGAAGGACGAGACCGAGCTGTGGCCATGGGAATAGTCTCAGAACTGCCCAAAAAACTCAAATTAGTCCTAGAATAGGCCAAAATTGTGCTAGATGTGGTTGTTTGGGCATAATCAGAAGCTTTTGGGCAGAGTTGTAGGGAATCCAGAAGCCTGGATTCGAATTTCCAGCAGGGTAAAAATGATCTGTGAATCTTCTCAAACCTATTGAAATTCATGGACAGGCCGGAATATTGTATTTCTGGAGCTAGGGGCCCAGCTTAAACTAGCTCGAGAAGCATGTCGATGGTCCAGCCAGACGCCGGCTATCTCTATCCGTAAGCAGATATATACTGGCTTCTGTCCCAATTTCGCCTACATCCTAAGTTCCAGCATAAGTTCCAGCAGCACTAGGCATGGCGGAGCCAAACTTTCTATATAGAGCTAGTTTTGCCTGGATTATCAGTTTTATAGGGAAGCTATGGGGGGCGTGAGAATTATATTTGAAGACAATGAACAATTGTTGATTGGTAATCAAACAAGAGGGAGGAGAAATGCCAAGTAAAGTTCATGTTATGGTACGTCCAAAATGATCTATCAATTTATAGAACTTATGACTCAAAGAAAGCAGAATGACTACAAGGATCCAAGCAAACATGAGCAAACCCGCTTTCAAAAGAAAAAATCCTTTGCTATATTAAGATCATTCTCTTCTATAGAAGCTCAAGAGAGACATTGTCTTTGTTCCTTGTGAAGGCATACGTTTAGCAAACATGGCACATATTACCAAGCTATGATTTATTGGAGATCACTTTTCAGAAATAAATCTCATTAGAATGGTGAAATATTTTTTTCGAACTATTTTATTAGAGTACTTTGACTAGAAGAAATTCTAGGATTAAAAAATCATTCAGCACCAAAACTAACATGAGGAACCTCTTTATAAGGCGAACATCTAATAGCCACAAGAAAGAATCAAGCAACAGAAAACGTCTAATAGCCACAAGCAAGAATCAAGCAACAGCTATTGCCCAGAACATATGAAGATGGCTAATTGGACGACATTATTATATGTAGAGGGCAAGAACAAGAACTTTTATTTTATATAAATGTCTATGAGATGCAATAAATTTTGAATAAACTTTGATGTTACATCAATTTGTTCCAAACGTGTTAATAGATTGCATCTATCAACACCACACCTTATACATTCAACATCAAAGGCCAAAAGCTAATAGAGTATTTGATGGCCAACATTTAGCAATGGTCAGGTGTAGTAGCATATCAGTAGAGCTAAATGAAGCACATAAGCACATAGACAATTGTTGTACATTATTGTTTTAGGGGCATAGTTTTTTAAGCTCTTAAAAACTGAATTCACCAACCCATTCAATGGTTTCACAGGTTTAGCTGCTCTTGCCTATGAATTAATAGACTGACATTAACTTACTAATCAACAGATTGTTTAGTCAAAAAAAATTTATCTTGAAACTCCCTCTATATTATTTGGATTTTGAATTGCACCAAGTCGGTAAAGAGAAATGTTCGCGGCGGCCTTGGCCGCCGCGATAAATTTCTTGTATGGCTATAACATATGGCACAGAGGAGGATATAATTACCTGTGGTTTAAGATGATAAATAAGGCATGGTATATTTGCTGTCTGGAAAACTACCTAAGCAATGGCCGATATCCACCTCCGGTAACAGCCAGAATTTGCTCGTCCAAGGTCTGCATAGCCGTGTTGTGAAGGATGCGCTTCTCCCTTGCAGTTGTCACACCAATACAGGCATCTACAAAATCATCTTCCACAAAATCGGCAGAGAAGATCTGCAGATGATCCCCAAGCCCATTTTCAAAAGCCTGAGATATGAAAAAACGAGCAAATCTTTTGATCCGTTCATTTACGCCATGAACTGTAAGAACCAGGCTTGAAATCTGGGGAGTACAGGTATGTTCCACTCTGTAGAAATATTTTCTGATCGAATTGGACTGCTGAAGACCCAGATGCTCCAAATTCGAGTTGAATTTTGTAAGCGGAAGATCTGTATCGACCCAATTGTCCTTTAAAAAATTGGGGCCAAACAGGGGATCCCCTGTTGCTGGAACTGGAGAATATTGGGGCTTCCATATGCAGATTACCCTTCTGGGCAGTAGATCGGCCAATTTGGCCTCAAAAATGCTTTCATCTGCATGAATTAGATCCGGTTTGAACTGATCTACTAGCCATCTACTAAAATTGGGCGGATCTTTATGCCCGCGCTCTGTTCTAAATTCAAGAATGATGAATTCGGAGCTTGTTTCTGTCAAAAATTTCTTCACGTCATCTACAACAACTTGAACTGGGTAGCTGCGAAGAATTCCATGACAGACATGGGCGTCGGATTGGACTCTTATATCCAGGCATCTAATTCCACGATTCAGCTGCTCATAAACTGAAATCTTTTGGCATTGAGCAAAAGGTCTGGAGATGCCCAGAATTCCAATCTTATCAGTGGCAGAATTGTGGGTTCCTGGCCACATTAAATCCTTGACTTTCAGCACCTTTAGATCTAATGTAGACATCCATTGTTTCTTGCATTGAAGACGGATTTCTGCGCCTGGGAAATCTGTTTTATGATTTTGTTCCAAGAAAAGAAGCTTTTTCTTCTCTTCTGTGATGGATTTGTGATGAGAAATCCTGGAAGAGAGGAGCTTCATACCGAATTAGGCTAACTTCTTACCTCTGGCGCTCCTTTTGCAAGGAAGTAACTGGCATGCAAAAAGGTCGTTAGAAGACAAAAAGGCATATTTTTTTCTGGTCCTATCCCTAAATTTAATTTTAATTTAATTTTGTTAACGTCTTTTGAATAAAGGAAACCAATCGTGGTATTTATCAACCACCGTCATGTTTGAACCAGCGTGAACCTAAAAAAACTCCGTGTATTTTTTCTCTCAATGTGGTTTTAACGTGACACTCACTCAAAAATTGGTTGTCCACAAAAACCTCGTGTATTTTTTTTGGTTCAAACATGACGGTGGTTGATAAATACCACGCCCGAAAGGAAACCCCCCTGCCCTGTTGGAGCGCGGAGGCCGCGACGCAATAAAGTTACCCTGGTCATGCTGATATGGCGCAATCCCAACGGTTGGTGATTCCATCCCGTAGAATAACCCACGGTGATGATCGTGCCACGTCCCATAACCAGGGTAACTTTATTGCGTCGCGCGGAGGCCAGCTTGACCGCCAGAAAACAGGCCAGGGCCAGGGGGCCTTTGCCCAACCGGAAAGATTTCTTACCTTCAATTCTGCGACCAGAATGCAGAGTAGAACCAGAGGAATGCATGGTAGAAATAGTCGAATACGGGTAAAAACAGCAGAAAGCGGAGTAAAAATCTCGGTAGAACAACGGCACGCAAGATGCAATGTTTCAGGAAAAGAAACACCGCCACGTGTCAAAGCCCTATTGGACCCGATGGCGTAATTGAAGGTAAGAAGTCTTTCCGTGCCTAACAGTTGACTCTTGGTGGTCTCGCTCGGACTCTAGATTTACTTGTTGCACTCCAGAGTCAGATATAAAATATAACGTTGACTCTTGGTGGTCTCGAACTCGAGATATAGTTGTTGTTGCACTTAAGATTGTTTCAAGATTCTCTACACTAAGGGCAGAGAATCTCCACGTTTCTTGAAAGTCGAACGAAACTTTCGACGTTCACATGAGCACTTCAGTTGGGTGGGCTCAGGTCTACATCCTTCCTTGCAAAGTAATGCCAGGATAATTCTTGAAGCCTGCATTTTGCTGCCAAATCTATTGATTCAAATTCGTGGTGGCAGATCTGGAGGTGTGTTCTTCATGGGAACACAATAATCATGAAACCAGGCTTGGCATCCGGGTTTGCCCATATTTAGATTGGTTCATGGGAAACCACCCTAACCAGTCAACCAATGGATTCTGAGTTGGGGGCTGATCACTAGACTGTGTAACGGGCCCATGGTAGACCGCTCGAGTATTCGAACCTTGAATGTGCCTGTGGGGCGTTCCCGAGACACCGGCATAAATGGGTAGAAGCGACTACTCATAAACGTCTAGACGGTTTTGCCTAGTTGGTTAAGGGCATGTCGGTTAGGAACGTTACAGACTGTATGTTCAATAATGCCTTCTGCACCATCACAGCCCTTGCGACATTGTCTGTTTATCGTTCTAATGTGTTTGATGATGCCTTGCTAGAGTAACCTAGGCATTTACTTCAATAATGATGTCCGAAAGACCTGCATCTATGAAAAGATACATATCACGTTTCTTGACTTCGTATGTAGTAATTGATTGAGACATGTTTGAATTAACTATAGAACACCATAGAACAATATATATCATAGAATAGAGTAGAATAGAATAGAATAGAAGGTAATGGATTGTCAAGTTGTATTTGCAACATTCGATAAACCTATGCCAATATGTTCAAAGGGCCTTGATGTTGTGCACATGCAACATGTTTCTTGGCATGCGACATGTTGCTTTATGATATTGGATTTCTATTGTGTTTGGGTCATGCGCATAGGACATGTTTTTTAGCACCGACAACCAAGCACCTTGGAAGAACATACTAAATTTCCCTTGCCACTTCTTTAAGATCAGGAAGCCATAATCGAACCAGACTAGCCCATCCTTAGCACATGCCACCATGGCGGGTGCCAAGATTACCAATAATTGTAACTTTTAAAACTTTGCGGATCTTCACCAGTTTGTTCTTACCTATCACAAGATTCAAACTTGATCCGTGCTTAGCAACCCATGCTTTGCTCAATGCCCATCCCCAATCTGATCTTATTCCTATTTTTGTGATCTACTTGCAAGAATTCATAAGAATTTTTCATTCCTAGAACAAAAAAAGATTTATGCTCTCTGTGTGAAATGGAACACACCCATAGTCCATGATATCCTCCATTCGATTCTAATTAAACGTGTTTCTTTATGGTAGAAATGCATGTTTAAATCTTACATGTTCAAGATCGTTGCTTTGACAGCGTTTCAAATTGGGTTCAAATCCAGAGGGTTTTCAAATTGGTACACGCACATTAGCAGATAGAAATTCAGCTTTGACATCGTGGGTTCAAATTTTGCGTGTTTCCATATTGATGCACATACATTTTGATACAGAATTTCAACTAGTAGAGGAAAATCACTTTCCTTAATTCATGGTAATCGATATAATTGGATTGAGAGAAATGTTTGCGATAAATTTATTGTATTTTTGTAAACGCTGAATGACTAATTGATGTATTTTTGTACAAGAGCAGCAGTATTTAATCGTATTCTTTTAGTCCTAGGTTTTTGCGAGTTTGGCCCACAAACAGATCCTTTTTCAACTTTGCTGGGAATTTGCCAAGGAAGGTGCCAAATGGAAACTGGGCCACTCCGACGTACCGTCCTAGCGACACTATTCCAATTGAACTAGTCATGGCCTTGTAGCTGCCCAGCTTGGCGCCATCGCCTTTCTTCACCAGCTTCTTGATATTGCCCGCCACTACTTCGGCATGCTTTGAAGCAAGGTATCCTTGCTTTGGTTCCTGTTAAAAAAAAGGCGAAAAAAAACATCTTTATATTATCTTGTTCTGCATTGAATTTCTTGCTCAGATCTTACTCTTCCATTATACTGAAATGGGTATTTAATGCATCTCATAGATCCTTGCTTAAGATTTGGCATCTAGATCTATAGAATTCCAAACTAGGGTTTTGAGAAAGTTCATGTCTAGGGTTTCTTACCTGAAGATCTGTTATGTCCCCAGCAGCAAAGATATTGGTCTTTCCTTCCACTTGCAGGTATTTGTTCACTTTAAGCCTCTGTTTTTCATCTAGAAGCCCCTTCAAATGGCTCTCTTTCAGCCAAGCAGATCCGACAGTCTTTCCTATGCAGACGAAGTGTTCATCAGCAGCTATGACTCTGCCCTTTTCTGTTGTGTATGAGCCCGTCTGCAAGTCTGCTAGTGGTATTTTTTCATTTAAAACCACCTCGACTTTCTTGGATTCAAGCCATGCCAATGCCTTCTTTGAGGCCTTAGGTCCCAGAAATTCTATCAATCTTTCTCCTGAATGCACCAATATTATTTTCTTATCTGGAAAATCTACTGCTATTTCTGCTGCTAGCTCTACTCCAACTGGTCCTCCGCCAATTATGAGAATTGTGCTGGCATTTTTCACCTTCTTGTGCTCTACAAAAAAGAAGGCAAAATTGTAAAAAATACAAAAAGTTGTGCTTTGTATGTTATTTTAAATTGCTACCAAGATCAGGGTTTTATGCGCTGTTGTGTATGTTGAAAGAAATAAACTGGAACTCTCGTTCGAATGGATAGGTAGATTGGCTTATGGAAACGAGAAAAAATGAAACTATTAACTATCATGCATCTTACCTGCTTCAAATTCCTCCAGACGTCCTGTTCTTGTAGAAACACCATGATGTCTTGATCCAGAAGCCAGAACTAAATAATCATAAGGAATCTGCTTTCCAGAACCAGTGATGACATCTGTTTCGGTGACATTCACTGCGGCATCAATTACAAGCTCGGCTTTTTTGAGATAATGTTTGTGTTCAATGATAGATCTGTGTGCAAATTTGGGCTCAACAACTGATCTGAGAGCTGCATACGTGACTTCAAAATAATCCTTTCTGCATAAAAGTTGAAACGGATGTAAGACAAAGCAAAAAAAGGAACAGGAAAGAGACTAGGGAAACAGAGGGGCAAGGATATTAACGGATCAATTAAAGTGACATGGCCATAATCCTCCAATGATTTGGCTACAGAGGCACCAGCAATTCCACCACCAACAACCACAATTTTCTTCTGCTCAGCCATGGCCAGAGATGAGACAAGAGTTGAAGGATCTAAGGGTTAATAAACTGCTTGATTTGCAAGCTTTGCCTGTCTTAATTTCGTAGGAAACAGCCTAGATGTGCTGTGTCCAGAACTAGATCCTTCTTTTCACGACTTCCTGGTATGCATGTTGGTATCTCTTGCATTGTAGGGCCATTTCTGTAGTTGAGACTGTGCTGTCATGTCATGCATGAATTTATTTCAGCATTCCACCGTAATTGTCATTTGTCAAATTAACATACGTTGTATTTGGACCAGATAAAAATGACATCATTCTGAATTAATATACATTGTATTTGGACCTAATAAAAATGACAGCATTCTGATTAACATACATTTGGCAGCATTCTGATTAACATACATTTGGCTGTATTGTGATGTAGAAAATTTGAACATGTCTTCGTCAATGTGTCGTTAAGGCGTAATCATATTATATGTCATTTTTTACCCACTTATTAGAAAGCTAATAGAAACATGCATGCTCAAATAATTCAATTTCATAGGATATGAAGCCTTTTAGATTCATAACCAACGTATATCTTTCGGAAAATGATAATTGTGTTCCACATGTGATGTAATGCATCCCTCATACATAGGTTCCTTCCAAATACGTGAATTTTTTTTAGAGTAGATATTATTTATAAGGGTAAAACAAAAAAAATGCCCTTCATCATGAAAAGGGCAAAAATAAATATTTCATTGTACATATAAGGACAGCATTTTAGAAAACCCTTAACATTTTGTTAAGCCCCTTTCCTTTAATGGAAATTTCTATAAGAGGACATGGATGTGCCTTTTTTTTGGGCGGGAGTCTCAGAAAAATCAATCTGATTTTTTATTCTGAATCGATGAACAAGGCTTTAGGGTCGGATTTAGATTGCATAATCATCTCCAGTTTTGGATCAAAAGCTATAATTCAAAAATTTTCAATCTCAGCCACCAGGCCAACTATTCCATTTGGGCATCGATCTTATTTATTCCATCGACTCTATTAGTAACTTTATCGATTCTATTCCAGCAAGCGAGTGATGCTATCTAGTGATGTTGTGATGATCAGGAGAAGCAATTGAAAGGTAAGAGTTTATCCCATCCAATCCTCACTTAGCATCTGCTTTTTTGTGCCCATTTGTAAGAAGGCCTAGGCTTTAAATATACCAAGAGTATTGGTTGTGGTGAGGGTGGCCTGTGGTGAGGCTAATGATGGACCATGGTCGCTCTATGTGATAATTTGGTTGTAAGGGGTGTGTTTGAGGTTGTAGAAATGTGCAAGTTGCTTCTCATTTATGAGAGATGGGGAAAGTGCCACTTACTTTTGTATTGTTATTATAGATTGTAGATCCTAAAACAAGTCACTAATAATGCCTTCTGGTCGGAGCTTCCATCCATAACTGTTTTTGCACATCTTATATTATAAATAGCGTAAGTCTTGGAGTTGGATCCCGCCCTAGATCGGACAGCCCAAGTTTATCTCCACTATCGGGCGGCCCAGGTTTGATCCACGACACCAACCTCCATTGGTCCTTTACGGTAACAGTTTTGGCCCATCTCAAGGTCTGGAATTTTGCTGCTGCAGCATGATTCTTCAGTTTATGATGATGGGCACCCACGTTTGAAAGACTCGCATATCTTTGAGATCAATATCTATCTATTTCTCTCTGGTTCAGAATCTACATGTTTGTTTGTCCACCATTGTTTTAGCTGTTTTCTCAGGTTTGTCTCTGCTTCCTATTTGTAATACTTATTTTGGAATGTGCTAGGAATTAGCAATAATGTTGTGAGATCATATGCATCTCATAATTGCTTCTTAGAGTCCATGCTCTTAGCTCTACAATCTATAATTTTGAGATCCGAAAATCATTCAATTAGTTCAGTTCTTATCACTGACTAATCATTTACCATTCCATACAACATGTCATTAACCTTAGACAACATAACTTCTAACTAATATGTTACGAATTACTACAAACATATTCAAGCTTTTCATTCACAAGAAAAGCGGGGAAGAAGGCAAAGGAAAAAAGAAAAAGGGGGAACAAGATTGAATGCTCACAAAATCCTGATACCTAGCAATGCTAGGCTTGGTTTGCTAGAAAAGGGTGTCGAATGCGTACAAACCTCATATAGCCCAATAACATTGGATTTGGTTTCTAGTATTTCAATAGTCTTGCGCTAGAGCTTACATCTAATTCCTATCCATTCATGATGAATTTGAGGACTCGAACTTCATCTGTCGCCGTGTCTATTATTTCATGGTTTAGGAGAGCTCTCATTGATTGTACATGGAAGAGAACCTTGCAATACCAGACAAGATTGTCCATCACATGTATATGGTCGTCACACATGTACAAAAATTATTAGTTAAAGAAATTCAGACTTGTGATCTCTTAGCTCCAAGTATTACCTTCTAACCAATTACTTTACCAAACATAATTACATCACTCTTAATACAAGTTTGCATCTTAAGTGTTGAGCATGTGAAATTGGGACTTCTAGACTTTCAGATTCAACACCAATCTTCTTTCTAGCTTGTCATTCTTGGTTCCAGTTACATTTTGCGGGTATTTTACATATTTTTTATATACATAGAATCATTCTACTTGTTTTTGTGTACTTTCATGACAGATGCTCCTCTAGATGTATCGATATTACGCATTCAAGATACAAAAAAATTGTTTTAGCACTTTATTGATATGGAAACTTTTAGAGTAGTAGATGATCCAATTGGTAGAATTATTGAGATTTTGAAGAAGACAAAGAAAGCTAAGAAAACCCGGCTCTGCTATGGTTTGAACAATATGACCAAAAGATTCCACTCATCAATCATCTGATATTGTTTGCCCTTTGGTGATGAAAAAATAAACAACCTTTGCTTTATTAAGATTTGAGAGCCGTATTCGAATGTGAATACATACATTTGTAACATGGAATTGAATGTTTGATTTTTCTCAAGAATTCTGACAGGGTTTTGCATCCGCAAGTTTGAAGGTCTGATATGAGGTCTGACTTGGAAGGGTGTGATGCATTGGGCCTTTGTGATTATAGAATAGAATAGAATAGAATAGTTTTTTTAACGTCCACGGAGACCAATAGGTCATGGGACCCATACAATGGGCTAGTACAATCATTACTACTAGGATTAAAAAACCCCTGCCTTGAAAGGTTTTCAAGGGAAAAACCTTTGCAGTAATGATGATACTAGACAAACAGAGATAATGACTACTAGGGGCTCAGTAATTGCAGATGTTTATCTAGAACCTCAAGTATGTATAATGCCAAGTCATGCACAGATGGTGATCTGAGAAGTTGTGGAAGCGTGGAATGGAATGCTAAGGTCAAAAAATGATTAGGACTATCTCAAAAGCGGGGCAACTTCGAGGAAGAGTATGGCTTTCATCTTCAATAACTGTAGAATCGCAGCGCAGGCACATAGTCTCGCTTCTCGCGGCAATTGCGGTTGTTGCTCCCATCTACCGTCTCAATCCGCCAACTGTGGGACCCGCGGCGAATTGATGCAATAGCTACAAGCTTTTTTCTGGACAATGAAGCAAGCAAATAAACGATTTATGTGTGCATGATAATGACCAGTTTTCACTTGGGCCAAAGTAACTACGTCCCATATCTTTTGAGAAAAACGACCATTGAGATATTGTTGCAAAAGCTCGGGATCGAATCGGCAAGCATCAGCAAAGATGCTCGCGGTTAACCCATGACCCAACGGGCAAACCATGTAGTGCAATGCTCTTTCCAACATCGTTTCAAACGCCGAGGAGATTCAGCCATGGCAAGTGCAAGAACAGGATACCTAACATCATCCATATGGTGCACCTTACAGATATAGTGGAGATGGCGCTTCATGGCAGAATGTTGAAGAGGCCAAAAACCTGTCTCTTGTAAAAGAATAGCATAGGGCAATTGTTGTTTTAACTCCAGAGGTTTGTAAGTGAGAAAGGACTTTTGCACCCGCTCCAAGCTCTCCCAAGCACTAGCACTAATGGCGGGGTCCCCACACTTGGAACCATACAAGAAAAGCAGGCTCTACCAAAGCCCGAAACAAGTGGGCTTTCCGTGGCCAATCATGAATTTCTGCGCGAAAACAATTGTTTTGCATTGCATAGAGTGCTCTCCATCCAGCAGCCACCCGCTTGGTAATACACTGTTCCCAAAGTGTGTTCTTACAGAATTCTACACCAAGATACTTGTAGCTATCTACAACTTCAACTTCGCAGCTATCATAGTGCATAGGGGGAACATTACGAGAAGATTGAACTACCAAAAGCTTGGTCTTTTGGAGATTAACATGCAGACTGTGTGTTCGACAAAAACTGTCGCGCGAGCATGTAAATGTTGCCGCATACTAGCAGCGATATATGCCGAAGTGAAACATCATCAGCATACATAAGTTGCCTAATGATATAGTGTGCCAAATGTGGACCTCCGCCGCCATGATTATCAAGCCATTCTTCCAATTGATCAATGTACAAGCCAAAGAGTGTAGGAGATAAAGGGCAACCCTGACGAACTCCAATATTGCTAGTGATTTGAGTACACGATCTTTGGAAATTTAGCAAAAACCCTTTCATAAAAGTAGATAAACTGCATTTTGAAGATCTTGTGGAACCCAAGTGCCTGCAAAGCCGCCAAAGAAGCTTCGCGGTACTCTATCAAAAGCGTAAGTAAAATCCACAAAGCATATATAGAGGTCTTGTTTCAAACTTGACTATGTTCAATAAGCATGCGCCAATGTGAAAATATGGTCTATTGTAGAATGGCATGGACGAAAGCACTGCACGTCCTACAAAGACATTACACAAGTATGTTACGCCCATGATGTCAACTGCTTCTCAGTAAGACTAGCTAAGAGCTTTGAAAATATGGAACTTACCATGATCATGCGATAATTAGAAGGGTCATGCTTATCACCTGCCTTGTAAATTGGTACGACCTTACTGACAGCCCAAGTTTCTGGCAAGCCTTCTTGCAAAGCTTGATTTAAAAGAGTAGTGATGATTGGAAGCAATAGCGGACCCCCCCATTTAAGCAATTCTGCTTGCAAACCTTGAAGATCAGGAGACTTGCCATTAGATAGATGCCGCAGTCCTTCTTTGACTTCCTCCTCTGTGAATTGAAGAATATCACCTACCAAATCCATAGTATTTTTGACAGAGGTAATTGCTAGTATTTATATTGATTTAGAGTAGCGCCTCTCAACTCAAGTAATTTCTTTTGATTTCTTGCTTTGGTTTTTGACGAGAAGGGAGCCAAAAGGGGAATTAGAGGTCGACCAGCATGAACTTTGAGGCCACTGAGGCTCCAGGTGCTAAGAGCACTGCAAAGTCGTGTGTGAAATGATGAAGGCAATGGCCTTCTTGATGTCAACATCGACTTTTGACATAAGTGTGGATGCACTGCCTTGTTTCTATGACAGCTTGGTTAGTTTTTGTGAGAATGACTGTAGATAACCACGATTCCATTATTTTGAAATTATTCCATTGTTTTTTTTTTTTTTTTTTTTTTTTTACCTCGGGTTTTTTCCCTATGTTTTGAGCAAGAAATTGCGTCCTGTATTTTTTTTGAATATGAATTGGTGGCAATATTGCACCATTTATTGAGTGTGTTAGAAATTAGTGACAACAAAACTAAGGCAAAAAGTAGAGTGTAGACTAGAAAAAACCATGGCCAAACTAATTTTGCATCAAAAAACATCTTGTATATTCATATAAGCTATGTACATGTACAAGTATTTTTACAAATTGAGTACATTTTCATTAACAGTAATTTTTTACAACCAGATTATAGTCTGTAGGGTTTGCTTTTCCTTGCAAATCTGGTCTAACACTCAGGAAAGCAGGCACTGTAGGGGCTGATATGAGGGAGTCAAACATCTGTAGTATTTCTGCTGACACCCAATTCTCTTCATCTACATTATTTGGCTGCCATGTCGGAGGATTTATGCTGTTGTCTACGTTCAAGCAACACTTCATGGGGTCATCATCCACCAAAGATATCTGCTCTTCTGGAAATCCTTCTATCACCTCCAAAGCCTCATGTATATTCTTGATGAAGATATTCTTTGCTCCATGTTGTGGTCGACGAATAATCCCACGATTACCTTGATCTAATATAATGTAGAAATCAAAGTTCTTCAGCTCTGGAACAACTTCTTTGATTTTTAATATATTGTTTCTCAGCATGGATGACCATATACTAATGCTGGCTCTGTCCTTCAAATAGCTCAACAATTGGTGACACCAGGTCTTGGATACACCCATTTGGTCTTTGTCTCTAGAATTCCTCCAGGAGAAGGAGGTGCAATACGATACTCTATCTTGGAGGACTTGATAAGATCTCCATTCAGGTCGAAGAGGATAAGTTTGTTTATTTGAAGTAGTCTCCTCTTTACACAATGCATATTTCAAGTTAACAATTTTTTTTGAAAATCAAGAATAATACACTCGCGCTACGCGCGAGACATGCTAAATAAATGGTCCATATAAAAAAGAACTTGCACTGCGCGCGAGATGACTTACTCTTTTGTGGGTGGTCGCCATTTCTCCCATCCTGGATGTCCTATCTTCTTCTTCAGCTCTGATAGGACTAGGGTCAGTTTGTTCAGAAAAACAAAAGTACTCTATATATCTGGTTCCTGTGGATTTACCTCAAGAATTCTCTCCTCTTCTGATAAGGTCTGCGCCAACTTCTCCTGAGTTTGTGGATCCATGATTGGTGGCGACTTTGGTGATGGACTTTCTAATTCACTTTCACTTTCTTCAGAGGCAGACTTTTCATCAGAGCTAGTCTCTTCTGAAGTGCCATCTGCCTCCTTCTTCTTTCTCTCCTTCTCTGCATCCTTTTGACCTTGGCGATTCTCCCTCTGTGCTTGCTTTCCTTGAGATGTCAGATGATGCTTCTCCACATGGATAATACAGATCCAGAAACTCTTTCTGCTGCTCAGTGGCCACACAGCTATGAACTTTTCTGCCATTGGCTAGAGCATCACGTCCAACCCTACCATTGACAAAGTAGTCACAGACCAAGCCTCCCTTGGGTACAAATGAATCCACGATGTAGAAAGCCAAGTTCAAGCTTAGTCTGTACTTGTTCACTGCACTTCCCTTCAGGCCAACCTGTTTGTACTCTAATTTCTTCTCACAGTCCTCACCCGGTCAGGTTGGACGTAAGCTCATCGGTCCAGTGGTAATTATCCAAGCTCTCCTTCTCTGTAAATCTGAGTATCGGCTCAGGAAGATTTTGGGGACCACTCTTGTGTGCCTCGTAAACCGCATCTGCTACTTTATATATGATCACATAAGTGATCATTGTTATGCCATGAGTGACATAACAGTTCTTAGAAAGTGTCCCATCTACCAGCACCCCATGGCGTACACTCATAGTGGCCTCTATCTGAGTGGTGGCCTGCAAGATCTTTGGATATTCCTCTGCAGGTTCAGACAGGAACACAAGTGTGATATACTCTTCGGTGGTCTGCTTGAGACAATTTGAGAGCATGGAGATGTAGTAGTCTATATCCTGAGGGTATGTTCGACAGTCCACCACAAAAAATGAAGCTGTTTTTGGAATAGTCTGGGTGGCAACAACCAGAGAACCCTGACAGGACTTCACCATGTAGCTTTCTGATACAGTCTCAGGAATGTCCAACGCCCCATTGACTCTGCACCTCATCTCCACACGGACCTTTGATGGTAGATGGCCTGGTTTTTCCTTGTTCCTGGATTTATATGCCTGAATAAATCCATGCGACCACTTTGAGTACCTGAGCAGGTCTTCATTAGTTATTTTCATCATGTCCAAGATACATTTCTCAGATAGGTTTTAACCCCTGTGCACTCCTCAAGTCTGTGACTATAAAATCTTCAAGGGATCCTTTCTCAGGTTTCCCTACTTTTCCTACAAGCTCTCCTCCTGTCCCATACATGATCAGGACTGAACACTATGTGGTAGGAATCAGAGGGGCCTTCCTTGGACTTCTTCTTTTGTATGATGACCTTACTGATCATCTTTATCATTTCCTCGTCGGACTCGTCTTTCTTCTCCCCCTGCTTCTTTCTTTTTGAAATTGGACGACCAAGCTCAATCTATTGATTTCTAGCTTGCCTCAACTGCATGGGATATGGTCTTAGATAAGAGTATAAAACCATAAGTTAGTACTATGTAGATATCCATTTCGCGCATAGCGCGAGTATGTTGAAGCAAGAAAATAAAGAATTTACTCACGCTACGCGCGAGACTGCAGACCAATGTTGGACTACAGTCTCGCGCGTAGCACGAGTTGGTTACTGCAGAATAAGAAACAAAGGCACTTACGAGTTGTATTGTACCACCCTTGCAATTGTGTTCAAGTCTGCACTTATTGTAGTCAGTGCAAGTTGAGGCGTGTAATGACTAAGGATTCGACATTGCCTATAACTGAAGTGCTCCCTATACTCCTTGGCACCTTCTCTATAAGCGCCTTTGCTACCTCAACTGAGTGCATACTCTGTCTTCCATGGGTATAGCTTGTCATTGACTGGGTCCCATGGTAGAACATCAGCTGGATTTGGTACTGTGGTGGGATCATGGACTTCTATATCCTCAGGACATGTTTGGGATCAAAGATCCTAGATATGAAAGATGCTCTAGGAGATCTTATCAGCTTGTCAATGGCTATCCTTTTTTTTACGTCCAAACCAAGTGGATACCATTGCTTGAACTTCAGAAGCCTGTCTACAGCATCAACCCTTGATTTCTTTTCAATACCCCTCTCCTTCACTGGCTTTGGCAAAGGTGCTAGAGCCAAAGTTTCTGACTCAAGTGCACCGCCACTACCACCGAAACTAGATATATAGAAGCTTGAAGATGGTTTCTTCTGCAAACTTCGTCGGACTGCCGATATTCCTTCACATACAGAACGAACTGTATGGTGTGAGCCTTGAATGGGCCAGCCATACTTTGTAACACCGTCTGCTGTCCTATCTGGCCCGAATCTGTCTATACCTGCATTCTATTTGGAAATGTTGAGATTCTTCTTTACGGTCTTCTCTATTATGAAGACACAGATCTGGTCATCAAGCTCCTCGCATGAAAGGACCAACCCTACTTTTTTGAAGGCCGCGTCTTTGTTCTCCCTTGAATGCAGGACCATGGCATACTTTGAGCCTGCCCTGCTCACAGTAACATACCATTTACACCCCTCAAGTAAAACTGTCTCTAGCAAGTCTTGGCTTAGCTTGCATGTTATGACTATGTCGTCATCAATTAGCTTGATGCCAAGAGTTCGATCTATCTCCTCAGTTTCTACTTGTACTATCTTGGGGTCCTTCCTGGGTTTCTTTGAGGGTGCAGTAGTTGATGTAACTAGTGCTCTTTTAGAAGCTGTAAAACAAATATCCAAGTTAGCCATTGCTGAAGTATTTTTGTGTTAAGTAAGTAACTTGCACCAACATCTCGCCCGTGGCCCGACAAGTCTATAAAGATTTATTGTGAGAGCAATTTTTCCGGATTTGCACGTAGCACGAGTCGAAGGATCCAGGACACTAAGAGAGATGGAATGTAACTTCTCGCGCGTCCTCGCGTAGGGTTGACCTCGACTATGACCTCGACTCGCGCTAAGAGCGAATCTGAAAAAAGAGTAACATAACACTACAATGCAATCTTTCCTGACTCGAAGGACAACCCTACATTTACGCTACTAAAAGTGATGGAATCTGGACATCTCGCGCTAAGCACGAGAAGTCCATAGACCGAGGGCACTCCACAGAAGGCTTAACATAGAAATACATTAAAGAGAGTATGCTTCATAAAAAAAGAAAATCATAACACAAGGAAGCGTAACCCACTTACTTGTCTCTGATGAATACAATTGAAGATTAAGATACTAGAAATTCTAATCACAGAGCATTGCAGATTCACTTAGTAAGACTAAGCAGAAAACCTTGAACACATAATCAAACAAAGAACTTGGAATTAAAATAGGAGTAGACTACACGACTAAGCTGCAAAAAAAGACAAGCCAAGAAGCAGAGATGCAGGGTAACAGAGATATTTCAATGAAGATAAAGTTAAGGAGATAATGTAATCAAATCAGAGTTGCAGAGTCACAGAGTTACAGAGTTAATCACAGAGTCATAGAGTTTCTAAATCTATTAATAAAGTTAAGAACACGATCAAAAAGTTTCTAAAACCTATTAAAAACAGAGTCACATAGTTTCTAATCTATTAAAAACTCGAACATACTAACCTTTAGTTGCCATATCGAAGTGGGTGAAGTTCTAGAAACTAGAATTGATCTCTATTGCAGCTCGAGAAGCTCGGGTGCAGCTTACTACTAAGATAAGCTCAAATTGAGCCGGAATTTTTGTAAACAGGCTGGAAATGAAGTAGGATACCTCGAACTGAAGGTTGCACTCGAGAAATTTTGCTCGATTGAGAGATCACTCAGTGCAAAGGCATCAGAAAGTAAGGCGCTCGAGCAAATCATCGCGGAAGAAATTAGGAATGAAAAATTGAGATTCAAAATAGATTGAAATTAGAAAACCCGTGGTTATTACACTGGTCATATAAAAATTAATGAATAGACGTGCGCCATTAAAACCGTATAGTACCCTTATCACCTTTTTAGAAAATAAGAAAATTAATCCCGCCCGCAATTTAAAATTTTAAAACTTTTAGCCCACCCACGAATATCCTTTTCCCCAACTACTTTTCAATCATTGGCCTGTACTGATTGTCCATTTTAAAAATGCCTGCCATTTATAGCATTTTTGGCTACACATTGGATCATGGAATTTGTGTTTCTCTCATGCGCCTAGAGAAACAAAAGAACTATGTTTTCATTACAGTGTTCTAATTCGAATTTTGGATGTCGCCAAGAAGGAAGCTTGCTGAAGCACTGGATCAGGCTGCCATATCTCAGGTAGTTTTTCTATCAAGTGAGTGGATTGAGGTGCCATGACTTGTGCAACATAATTAACAAAGCTTTGCAGGTCGAGGAAATGAGAAATCAAGTAGGAGTAATGAATTTTTCTATTGGAGAAGCATGCTTCTTGTTAGCAAAAAACAACAAAGATGTAATTGGCAAGGGCATTGTTGCTAACATGGCACCAACTACAACATGCCATGGTGTGCCCTTGGGACCTGATTATATTAGAATTAGATTGACAGACTGCTTTGCTGCCACTCATCCATTACAAAGACCACGTGCAGGTGCAGAAACACTTGGAGAATCAGAATCAGTAGGGAGTTTCTTGGCTTGGCCAACAACACTACTCAGAGAGGTATGTACTGAAATTTTACTGTAGCACTGTTGCTCTTTATTGTAGCTATTGTAGCATATTTCATGTGTCTCACATGCATACTCGTATATCTACACAATAATGCTACTACTGTATTGCTCATGCTATAAACATAAGTTTCTCTCAGTGGCAGTGCATTAGTCATGTACCGCAATCCGATCACATCCTGTTCTAATTGCAATTGCCGATCTACTTTGCCACCGGCTCCAGAATATGTGGATTCCATCATTTGCTCCATGAACTATTCTGAAATTTATAGATGCCAGCAGAAGGGCTTGGAACTCGATCCTTGGCTGCAAGGAGTTGCATGAGCCTGGTTGGTGAAAGAATGGTCCTCTTCTTTTGTAACTGCCATGGTTTTTCCTTGTTGAATAAAAAATTGCCTACATCCAGGTAAGAACATGATTTGAAGTGACATCCCAACTTCTTTGGTATTGTTCATTTGTTATATTTTGTCTGTAGTTTGAAATGCCAAAGCTATCTCTCAATGCAAACATCCTCATTATCTATATATATCACTTGCTACATCAATAAGTATAGTGTGACTTGTATGTACTGTGTAGTTTTTTTTTTTTTTTTGCGTTAATTAATTAAATATAATATGTACAATAAATCTAATCTCCTTTAAGAAATGAATTTTAACAAACTGGAGTTCAATCGCGCCTAGCGCGAGAAGTTAATATGGTTTTGTATGAAACACTTTTAGATATGTTTCGTTTCCTCAAGTAGACTGACTCGCTCTCACCAAACATCCTTATTATCTATATATCTCACTGGCTACATCATTGAGTATAGTGTACTGATCTAATCTTTTATAAGAAATGAATTTTAACAAACTGCAGTTTGGTCGCGCCTAGCGCGAGAAGTTAATATGGTTTTCTATAAAACACTTTTAGATATGTTTCGTTTGATAGAAAACCATATTAATCTCTCGCTCTCAGTGCGAGAAGAGAAAGAACCAGAAATAATATATACTTGAGTTGACAAATTGTGTAAATAAATTTTTTTTTATTCCAAAACATTTATATAACAGAGCTTTATAAAAACTATTCTGGTAAGACTGGTAGCAGTGGTGCAGGATCAACAATTATTGTCCTCTGTACAATATAATCTAGTATATCTGCCCCAGGTTTGTCATTTCAACAGGCAGTTCATTTTGGCCTCCAGCATTCCTGAATGGTAGGTCCTTAGACTCTCTAACAAATTTTTTTGTCCAGCTTCTAGGACTAAGAAATGGCTCAAAATAAAGGTAATGCCAATCGATGCAGCTGCATGGAGGACTACTTCTGTTATCTGGGCATTGAACTCGGCTTCTGTTAAGCCTGCCACTTGCTGCACTGCACTTCCACATCCATCTCTCTCCTTAGAAACGGGGAGGAGATGGTCGAACTTGTACACCAATCTGTGAAAATCCCTGAATAGGGTGGCTTTCGGGGTATCTCTGTGAAGTGCCCTGTCCTTGGCTTTGGTGAGGCTCAAGGCCAAGCCTCTCGTGGACATGAACTTCATTGGTAGCATTGACATGCACCAAACCAGTTTGGTAACCCATTGAGCAAAAAAAACTGCAGACATTGGAATGGCGAAATGATATTTGTACTGATTTAGCAAATACGAAATGCGATATGTGCTACAAAATGGGATATGTACTGACGTGTCTAGATCTGTTATGTCACAAACAGAAATATGTTGTATGAGTCGCGCCCAACGCGACATATCTATATTTGGTAAATTGATATACCTTTCTTATGTATTTCATATAATTATTGTCCATACGGGTCGCACGCACTGTCGCGCGTAGCACGCTGTAGGCATTGTATAAATATTTTCTTATTGTTAATGTATACAATACTATGTTTTCCTCAACCTTTCTTTTAATTTTCAGATTTCTCATGAAGCTAGCGCTGAGGAACCCTGTGACCAAGAACCTCGAGAAGAGAAGAATGATGCTGACTACATGGATGTGAAAGAGATTAATGCAAATAAGAATGAGCAGCCACCTGAAGCAAATGCAGAAAATATTTAAAACCCAGTTGGTGCTAATGAGAAAAGAAGAATAGTAGCTTCCATATTAACATGGAAGGATGAGAAAGTGAATTTGCATCATCAATGAAACTGAGGATTTGTTGGTAAAGGTGTGCTTATACTATGGGATCTTATGCACTACTATAATGGACAGGCTATTAATAATGACTTTGTGGGAGTCTCCATTTCTTCAATACAGCTTCATAACTTCAGTGTTGAGTTGAAGGACAAACATTGCTATGCTTGCAATAATATCAATAGTGGTTTAGAGTTGCCAGCCTTGTTGCTCTGGCCAGTGGACTCCATTGAGATAATAGGAAAAGGGTTGCTTCAAAGAACTGAGCGTGTTGGAGAAAATAATGTGGTGGTGGATGAAAATGACATTCCTTCCATACCTCCTATGGATGTATCCATGCCAGAAAGAAGGGCCTACAACTTCTTGAAGAGGAAGAAGAGGAAGAAGAGGAAGGAAAAGGTTGTGAAAGATACTAACAACTGCAGTGAAGAGACCATGCAAGCCATCGGGGGGGATTGTGGCTGTCCCAACAACTGCTTTGGTAGATTTACAGTGAAAGAACATGTGGAAGCCAGATCAATCTACAAGGAGAAAACAAATGCCAACCACTCCTTTGATACATTTTGAGGAATTTCCTTTGCTATGAAGAGCATCCTAATGTCTTTCTCAGAACATTGGAACATATCCTTCCACTTTGATGCATGCACCTTTTGATCCTAACTAGAAACTTAAAAAAATGAATTTGTGTGTTCAGTTAATGGTGTTCTTACTGTAATTTGAATTGCAGTAAGACCTCGTGGAAACCCTCCTGTTGCTGCAGCATCTTTACAATAGAAAAAAAAGTATGCATCAGGATATGGAGCGCTTGTTGGACTCAAAAATAACCTTTGTAACATGGCGTCCCATGTTTCTGCTGGTGGGTTTATGCCATTGAAGGTTATTTCCTTTGCACCATAGAATGTCCAACTTAATATTTTGGTAGACCCTCTAGTTCTAAGAGGAACTATGTTATCAACTTGAAAAAGCTTGCCTTGTGCAATGTGGTTTGCAATAAGGAATTCCACAAATTTCCCAACAACTGATGATGTGAAATACCTTGGGTACCTAAAAATGTGCTCAGCAAGACACCATGGTAAGATTGTCTATAAAGCTCATAAGCAACAAAAATGATTGTGTCCTTAGCAATCCATGTGACTGCTTGAACATGATCCTCATCTCTGTACATGTATACAGCATCAAGAATTCCACCTTGAAGAATGTGACTTGGCAAGTTATACTGCATTGCAATAATGCTTTTCCAATAACTTTCAGCTTCATATGGTTTTAAGTCATCCCAAATTTTCACTTGCTCAATGTGTATATCTTTCTTCTTTTTAGCTACGTAGACATCAATTCCCTCATGTATATTATAATCAGAATCCTTGATGATATGACCTAAGTTTACAATTTTTCCTATCGATCCACCTGTGACATCAAACACACTATCATGCTGCTCATTAGACAAAGATGACGTATTCAACAAAACTTGGACTTATTCAAATTTAATAGATAGCACTTCAAGGATGGCATTATAAGAATATAAGTATTGTTTAATTCTTCTTGATTGTTATAATTTTCATAAGTTTTAATTATATAAGTTTTTCTTTAAATAAACACTTCAATAGTTGTTAAAGTATAAAATTCTTTTTCAAACTAATTTTATCTATTTTTAGACATTTTAAGGATATAAGATTTCATTTTTCAGTGATTTAATAAATTAAAAATTTGGCAATCATGATAATTTCTAAATGATATTCGATGGTTTGATAAGTGATAACTTAAAAATATTAAGAGAATTTTCACAATTTACAAATTTTTATACTTTTGAAAACACTTTAAAAAAAGTTTTAGGTTGAAATTAATTAAATGATAAAGTTAATGGTTTAATAATAACTATTGAATAATTTATTATTGATGAAATAAAATATATTGAAAATTAATCAATAATAAACTATTTAATTTTTTTATTTTTTATTTGAAACATAAACATAATGATACCGAGTTTAAACATAAATGTAATCATTTAATTATTGTCAATTTAGAACTTTCTCTAAATATTTAAGAAAAATAGCATTTTAATCATAAAAAATTTATCTTAGATGAAAATTTTAATTCTAAATAGATTAAAGTGAAAATTAGTTTAGAAAGTAATTTTATACTTTGATCAATAAGAGTAAAATTACATATAATTTTATCATATTATCCTTCACGTATATCTATTAGATTTGAATAAGTCCAAGTTTTGTTAAATATGTCATAAAGTTAAACTAAATGTCGACATGTAATAGCTCGTTACAAAATCCTTGTCACACAACAGATGATGTTCAAGATTCATTCCATAACATAAGTATTGGGGAAGTTTGTGTGATGCATGCCCAACCAAAATTATTCTTGTATATTTTCTGT
Organism: Isoetes taiwanensis; assembly: GCA_021234155.1. Classification (NCBI taxonomy): domain Eukaryota; kingdom Viridiplantae; phylum Streptophyta; class Lycopodiopsida; order Isoetales; family Isoetaceae; genus Isoetes; species Isoetes taiwanensis. The sequence goes on from JAJEKV010000278.1 coordinate 378,308, forward strand.
AAAAAGACCATTTATGTCTTATAATCTCAATAACTTGAACCATATCATGATGTTGATTGTCAAATCCGTCAATGACAAAAAACAAATAGGTCTGATGGCGTGCACAATTGCTCCCTATCTCTTCACACAAAATGCTAGCTCTTTAAAAGCCATCTGAATATTAGGTGATGAGTACAAATCCATACATTCTTTATGCAAGTATGGGAAGGATCGAATAATTTTTTGATGCAAAGTTGGTCAATGCTACCATAACTTCCGTGCATATCAATGTACTTCTGCCTTGGTCTATGAATTTAAAGTTAGGTTGTTCCTTTTTTAATCTAATCATGATCTCATAAATTAAACAACTTTTTCCCATACCACTCACCCCCAAAATAGGATACAAACTATTTGAAAAATCACCTGTTTTGCCATGTTTAATCTCTTTATTGGAAGAGCTTGAAGTAGTCTCTTGGAAATCTGGACGACCAATTGATAATGTTGAATTTAACCAAGAAAGTGGTTCACCAATGCACTCCATCAAAAATTCCAGCTTCTTAGTCCTCTGCATTAAAAAGAATGAAAATGACCTGAAAGTTTTCTCCCTTCCCAGCTGGTCATGATAAATAATTTTTTTTTGTTTTCTATATATCACCATCCCTTTAAACTGATAATGCCCCATTGGAAATCTATCCTTCAGCCCTGTGTGTGCTAGCTTTAGATCAAGAAGTTTAAGATCTGAGATCATTTGATCAAAAATCACTCCCATCTTTGTCAAACGAGATATTAATTCCTCATTGGTATCTGCACTTTGAATATCGCTTGAGATATTTGCTATTAATTCCTCATCATTGGTATCTGCCCTTTGAAAATCTTCCCTTGATGGCATATTCAACAAAACTTGGACTTATTCAGATATAATAGATATGGATATCATTTTAAGATTATATGTCATGTCTAATTCTTCTTGATTCTTATAATTTTTACAAGTTTTAATTACATCACTTGATCTTTAAATTTAAAGTGTAATTGTTATAGAAGCATACAATTGCTTTCTAAACTAATTTTCACGTGAACCTATTTAGAATTAGACATTTCAAAATATAAAATTTTAATTTTTAGTGATTTCTTATTAAATTTAAATTTTGGCAATCAGGATAATTCGTAAATGTAATATGATGGTTTGATAAGTGATTGACTTAAAATTATGTGAGAATTTTACAATTTACAAACCCTTAGCACTTTAAAAATACTTTATAAAATTTTTTCAATTCAAACATAAACGTAATTATTTGATTCATTTCATCTAAACTTTCTTTAAGCATTTAAAAAAAATAACATTTTAATCGTATAGAGTTCATCTTAGATGAAAAAATAATTTTAAATAGATTTAAAGTAAAAATTAGTTTAAAAAACAATTTTAAACTTTTAACTATAAACTGTAAATTTTATAAAAATCAATAAGAGTTAAAAATATATATAATCTTATCACGGCATCCTTGAAGGATATCTATTAGATTTGAATAAGTCCAAATTTTATTAAATATGTCATCTTGACCATTAAGAGCTAGCCACCAGCCAAGTTTGATGATATATTAAGAGCTAGCCACCAGCCAGAGACAGTCTGTTATCGACCATGTTAAATGTAGGGTGTCTTCATGCAGAGAATACTTGCACTGCAATCCCTGCACTGGCTGCAACCAAGGGCCCAAGCTTCCCATGCCTCCTTATTTCGGGCTGCAGCTTCTCCGTGGTGATCCCGCTCTCCAACTCAGATGTTTGATCAACCACCTGCTCTGCAACTCCGTCTATCAGGGTCTGATTTCGTATTCGGCTCCCTGTCGCAAAAAGGCCCTATCCGTCTTTTCGATTCTTTTCTTGGTCCGTATATCGAAAAACAATAAATCATTAATGAAGCCATGTAAATGGGGCCATGGCACCATTTGCATCTCAACATACATTATTGAGAGCATGTATATGGCGCATGAGATGCAAATGGGGCCATGGCGCGATACTTTTTAGTATGGATGGGTATGTGAGTAGCTTGGAGCCGTCCTTTGCTCTTAACATCACACAAGAGTTGCATGCAAGTGGTATATCAGCAGATTTGAGGGACAGTGGCAAGAATATTACTGGAGAGGTGCATGCAAATGTACTAGTAGTTGATGTGTCTTGAAGAACCTGCGCATCTCGTAATTTTCTGATGCAACTCTGTAACTTTCTGACAACTTTGTAATTTTTTGGAATTTTGATCACTGGATCAATTATGAAACTGTGAAACTTTGTATTTGAAACTTTGTATATAAAACTGTGAAACTTTGTATTTGAAACTTTGTATCTGATCAATATTTGAAACTTGCGGCTTTGATCACTGGATCAGTGATATGAAAGTCTGAACTTGTAACCATCACTGATATGAAATTGGAAGCTATTGACATTTAAGCTGTGTTGAAATTTAAACTGTATATGAAATTCAAGCTGTGTTGAAATTTAGGTTTGAAATGAACAGGCAATCACCTTGAAATTTCACCTTGAAAAATCAAGATGATTTACCCTATAATTTCAAGTGACTAAAATTTCGTACATTGAACGACTATGGCGGAAACATTCTTGGGCTATGGCGGAGGCCGTTTCATTGCCGGACAGAACCCAATAACGTAAGAACACATCAAGAATAGCTCTGTTTATGGTGGGACCGAAAAAAGGGGAATAGAAAAATAGGGAACAGAGAGGGTCTATGCTTTGTCACAATGATTTTTTTGCTAGCCTTTCTTACTATTTTCTGCTCGGATCTCTTCTTAAAAAGCGGGATGACATTTTTCTCGACAAAAACACTAGGAATGAGAGGTGTTTTATATTTTGTTGCTGATTTATCCATTTGACACTGTCTGTGGAAAAGAAATGCATGCCGGCAAAGAACTTTGCTATGTAAACTATGGCCAACGAAGCTATGCACAGAGCCAGAAGCTGCCGCTCATGCTTATGACGTCAAAAACAGAGCTAAGCTGAACTTTCCAGAAAACTGTATCTGGCCCGCCAGTCTAATCCTCCTGAAGATTGTATCTGGCCCAAAGATTTCCAGTGTAATGCTGCTTCTTCCAGTAGTCCTGATTTTGGGAGACATGGAAAGAGTTAGTATCGCGACCCATTTTGACCCTCCGACGCAACAGAGACATTATGCCCAAAGAACAAAAGATCAAACACTACAAAAACAGGGAAAAAAAAGGGAATGGGGGATAAAACCAAGCGGCACCGGTATGCACACAACGAAGAACAAAATACGTGGTGTAAAATGGACAGAATTTTACAGTAATTTCATCCTCCCGTTTATTATTACTAGCTTATAACACTAAAGCTCTTTAGAAAGCTGGAATTTACTAATAATGGAGAGGAGCATATTTCAGCTCAAATGTGCTCTCTGATCCAAATAAACTTCCGCATAAATACTTAATTTGGGTCAATCAGGTTTCCCATGTGGCTGCCTCCTACACCCCTACCCATGCCAACTGAGAATAAATGATCCTAGAGATGTTACATGCCTTACTCCATTCCAAAAACGCGTATACCTGTAAATAAAATGCAAATTAGAGGCGCTACCAGAACTATATAAGGAACAGTAAGAAGAGTTTGAAGTGAGCAAGAAACAAAAGAGAGAACATGTGGAAATGTTCCCATGAGAAACCATTCTGTGGGGGAGAGGTACCTAATGTAGGGACCAAAACTGAAAGTGTCGCAATTCCAAAACATTTCAACAGAATGCCGTTACTAATAGTATCTGTGACCTTCAAGTATCCTGTAGCATATGCGATTGCATTTGGAGGAGTCGAAATTGGCAGCATAAATGCATAAGATGCTGATATTGCACCAGTTAACATAAGAAATAGCGGATGCCTATGTATTGACAAAGCAACATCTGCTAGAAGTGGAAGAAAAATAGTTGCTGCAGCATTATTTGAAGTAAACTCTGTCACCAAGCTAACAATCAAGGCTATCACAGGTGTGATAAATGCATAATTTGTTGACTTCAAGAAGCCAAAACTCTGACTGATCCACACTGAGAGACCACTAGTTTTGATACCTTCAGCCAATGCAAAACCTGAATGCAGAATGGCAATGTTATCTAAAACTGAAGATGAGGGCTACAAATAAATCTTCAATTCCTTATCTAACACAGCAATTACCTCCACCCAATAGAAGGACTATGTCCCAAGGGAGTTGCTTGCAGCCACCCCAATCCATAAGCTTCGCACCAGGGCTACGCTTGTTTGGTATAATGAAGAGAAACGTCGCCATGAAAACCTGTAGTCTTAATAAACAACACTCAATTCTGTATGTAAATGCATATGCATGTCGCAGTATGGGGTAAAATATGCAAAAGAATAAAGTCCTATACTGCTTCATAACGGAAAGCATGAGGCACAATAGTTTCTAACATTACCTGGCTATAACACATTGCATTAATTATCCACAAACTCTAATACGGCTATAAAGATGACAAGATTGAATATCCTGTAAAACAATCTAATCTTGAATATATGGATTGACATGCATATGGTCAAATTCATCTGCATCTTGGCACACTTGCAAAACTTGCAAGCAAAGAATTTGCATCTTACTCCTGGCTCATGTCCCATGACTGTCCATATTTCATTCTATCACTTTCTTCTCTTTTCAGTTGCGGTGCAGTCATCATACCATATTGTGATTCCCACATTATCATTGATTTGCAAGCCAAACCCTTTATACTTCATCCCATATGCTCTGATTGTGATACTGAAGCTGACGTCTCTAATGTCACCACCACTCCACATTTTCAACACTTTATTTGTTCTACACTCATGATAGGCGGTTCAATTCACTGCCTTCGCCAAATTATATACAATAAGAGGAATATGGCCACCCCTCCAATAACTTGCAACTATCAACTTAAAATTGCAGCATTGCCACGCTTCTTTCTTTACATGTAAGACCATATATATCTATCTCCCCAATTCATAAATAAAAAATGGAATAAAGGGTAAGAAGATCACTACCATTGAGCCCCTGACTTGGGTTCTGATGTACCATTGTCTTAAATCCATGAAAACAAAAAGATCTACGTCATTTTTAATGTTGCACCCCAAATACAACCTTGCAATCCAACCCTTCAGGTCCAGTGGAAAATTTGATGAGAATTGGTCTTAGTTATGCTGGCTTGATGTCTGAAGAGAGGCCAACATCTTGGTTAAGGTAAAATGCAGCAACTGGTTCTGAGGCACAATGCAACAAAGGACATGCAAAAAGAGTCACTTCTATTATACCAAATGTTACTAACCATTTTGGACTTGTGGGCATTTCGATTTTGTAATTGATGCTTTCTCATCACAATTTCATGTGTTATCTCTAGTTAAGTGTTTCAGTGTAGCTAATGCTCAATCAAGAATCTCTAAAAGACCGAATCAAGAAAATGAGAGAGAGATAATAAATACTTCAAATTTGATGCTGGATCTTATGATGAATGGCTTACACTAGCTGTTCCATCTCCAACAAAATCATTAAAAAGTGAACCCCATCCAGGAAGGTTTCCAATTGACCTTGTCATCCACAAGCCTCCAAGCACCTGCAAACACAAAAAGCCTTGCTTGAAGTGCAAAACTTTCAAGGACATCTAAGACTTACCAATGAATACACAATGGTGAATGCCACCATTATCAAAAGAAGAAAAGGAAAAAGACAGTTCAAAACTCGAAAGACCTGCGCTTAGATACCCCCTTAGCTTCTATTGTTATAACAAACGTTTGCTATCGACTAATGACGTTCATGACAAATGGCATGTGCCAAAAACAAGAACCTCGGACATCCCAATATCCTAATGGTCCACCTCGCTCCTTATCCGCAGCTTTCTCTATCAAGAAATGTTTTTCACTCATTTCATTCTTCCCATCTTCGGAGGGACGTGCACAATTTTATCGTTAAAGGGCATATCAAATATCAGGACTTCCATGGTGCCAGCCTGCCTCCATTTTCACCAATATGGAAATCAAGTTGCTTGTGGTTGGGAATGACCATTCAAAGACAGGATCAATCTCATGACCACCTCAATGAAACAATGAACTTTCAGCATTAACTTGAAACCTTTTTCTTGCGTCAGGTTGTTGGAATCAAGAATGAATTTGATATACCACAAAAGTAGCAAAGCAGACAATCAGGGCTCCATCTCTTCTAAAGCTGGTTTTTCAACCAGGAACATACATGGAAGAACTGATTCAGGATTTAATGTATCAACTTAACAACAAGAGATTGCTCCAGCATACCATGAAGATAGTAAGCACAGCCTTTTCGGCAAACGAAAAAGGGCCTGCCAAAAGTACCCGTCAGAGAGGTTCACCTACCAGAACTTGTAAATTATGGTACATGTAAGAAAAAAATGTGATATCTGTGGCTGGTTGATTGGGGATGACAGCTTATACACGCCACAGGAAGAAGAAACACAAAATTTACCTAGAGCGTCAAATTCTTCACGCATGCTTGAGCGGGTCAAGGACTGCGAGACTATTGTGACTGTGCTCGATGAGCAGTACCTCAAGCACAAAAAGGCCCAACAGAAGATGAGCAATATAACTGCCAGAGGCAACCCAAACAGAATCCACTGTAAGTATGAGACTGGAGGTTCTGTTGGAAATTCTCTGCTCCATACCCCTGCTAGAATCAAATTGACTCCTGTTCCTGTCAGTGTTGCCAAGCCACCAATAGACACAGAGTACGCAATGGCTAACACAACAGCTTTCCCATATTTTGCTATATCTGCTAATTCCTGTTTCTCCAAGTAATCATGAATACTTTTTCTTCGAGAGAACAGAGACTTTTGTGTCCACAATGGCCCATGGTCCCTAGAAGGTACCACTCCTCCTTGCATTGAAGCTTGGCCTCTTCTATCATACTCTAATTGTAAAGATTCAAACAATTCTCTAATTTCATGGGCATGACTTTTAGCAAAGGATATGTGTCTTCCGTCGTCACGAGATGGACTAGAATCCATTAACCTGCTAAGTTTTTGATAAGCTTCTTCAAAATCTTCAGAGCCACATATTGGACAAAACTGTGATACAAATGCAGTATGTCCACTTTCTAGTTTGTGCAACATACCAATTGAAAGTGGAACCATCATCATTGCCGTGGCAGTATTAGAGATGAACATGCTCACAAAAGCAGGGCCAACACAGAAACCCAACAAAAGAAGGCGAGGTTCCATTTTCTGTCCACCAAAAAAAAGCAATGTTTTTAAGGCTAAACGCTGATGAAGATTATAGCGCTCAACTGCAAGGGCCAAAATAAATGAACCAAGGACAAGGGCAATGGTGTCATTCATATAGGTCATTGCAACAGCATCTGCTTTCATTATTCCAAGCATTGGAAAAAGAAAAAGGGGTGCCAAGGAAGCAACAGCCACAGGAACTGCCTCTGTTACCCACCAGACACAAACCCAGCTTAAAATTGCAAGCATATGGACACTCTTACCTCCATGAACATGATCTTCGTCCAATCTAACGAAACCCAAAATTAAGGCAGCTAATATAGGCCCGAGAGCTAATCCTACGTTGTGCATCTGCGATTTGAACCTCTGTATAATGTCCTGTATGAAGGGAGTGCCCATAAAGGGTTTTGAATGGGGCTCTTTCTGGAGGAGAGCTTCTTCTTCCATCGAAATATTTGGGTATTGCTAAAAAGGAAGAAGCATTCATACTGAAATTTATAAGCCCGGGATGAAACAGGGAGCTCCCGATCATGGGCAGCAGGATCTTCGGCCAACCCTGCATGTCTGCCACCAATTTCCAATATGACAAAGCTTCGCTGAGGCAGAAGGCCCACATGGAAATTCTTTTCAATGGTCACACTATTCTTGGAAAGTGTAGTCTAGAAGCGACCTGCACAAAATTGTAGTACGTGCAGTTATTACAAAGGCCCTTCAACCATGGTCATTGTATATATGCACTATTCTTTAGAAAAAGGCAGTCCAGAAGCGACCTACACGCAACAAAAGTAATAGGTGCGATTGTATTATACCGAGACGAGAGAGGGAATTTTTATTGGGTTGCCACCCTTGTTCATGTGGGGTTTGTGGCATATTCCAGGTATAAGTTAGTATATGCTCGGAATATGCCACAAACTGCTCCAAACCCATTCTTGGTTGTAAACTGTCGGTCGATTGTGTTGCTCGGCAGCGACTCTGGAAACCAGCTAACCGGTGCTCCTTACTCGAAGGAGGTATGGCTGGATGATTGAAATGATCAACTCGGCTCCTGCGGCAAGATGTATAAATCCAGTTTCTAGATCTTCAACTCTTGTATTTTGCTTTCATCCACTTTAACTTCAACCCATCTCTCAAATTTTGAAAAAATAGTTTATCTCCATTTGTGTTAGTTTTCTGTGATCTTATCTTCCAACACAGATTTTTTATTCGAATCTTCTCCTTTAGTAACAGGGATTTGGGCTTGTTTATGACCTCAAATGGGAGCAAATATGACAAAGAAGCGGTGCCTTGTGATGGTGCCGCCTCAAAGCCCTACGGCTATGAGCCTAGTGAAGGATTAGGATTTGTTGAAACTAATCCAGGTATGAAAACCCATTCTTCTTTTTCAAGTCGCACCTGTTTCTCCAATACCTTGTTGCACACCTTGCTCTTGAATCAGAATTTCAAGAGCTTTGCAGAAGTGCCAGTTTTTCCAAGCCTTCAAAAGAGTTGGGACCCATTTTGTTTGCAATGTGATTTCACAGTAAAGAGGCCGCAGATTTTGAAGTTAGGAAAGCCTTTTACAGTTGCTTGTGCGCTTGGGGAAGATGCATCAGATCAAGAGATGTAGAATTGTAAGGATAGATTCAAGGAGCATAGTGTATTGTTTTCCAATTTGGTAGCAAAGGAAAGACCTTATTTTATGAATAGGGAATGGAGTTCTAAGGACATTGGATTGGATGTGCTTCCTTCCTGGGAGACGTGCATTTGCTTTGCCTTCTAGCGCCATTTACCTTCTCTTGGGATGCCATTTAGTTGCTTTCTGCTCTTGTATGGGGTTACAGGATTGTTGGACATTACGCTTTCATCTCATAGAAACCTTTCACACAAAAGCTTCAAACTTCCGAAATGGTTGGAGTCGTCTTTGTTGCGGATGAGGCATCTTGCACACGGCTTTTCGATCCGAAGGTGGCCGGCATGGGCGACACTCGGCTCCCACTTGGTTTATCTTTGTGGCGATGAGCCGCAATGACCTTCGGGGCTTGTTGGAAGGACAAAGAGAGCCCGATGTCGGGATGTATTTGGAACGTAAAGCACATAGGTGCGTCCCAGTGCACGTGAGGCGCCGTGGGAGGGGCGAGGGGGTACTTGGACTCTTGTTTCTGGGGAAGTTCTGGGACCACCATGCTTCGGAAACAGGTAAAAGATGGCACACTACAAACGGCACATAAACCCCACCCCGGTTCGAGGCCCACGGCTCTACTGCGTTCTCGGTTGCCCATGAAGAAGCGCGGGGATCAGCGTCCATTGAGCGAGGGGCCCACCATCTTCGGCTTTGAGGCGGGTGGGTTGGAGAGCCCGCCGGGGCGAGCTTTGTCGGTGTTGCCGGCCGGGGTTGTTGAGGATGAAAGCCATGCCTTCCGAGCTGTCCGATCTATAATCAGATTGCCTCGCTACATTCTCTTAGTGCGACTGGTGCGCACGCACGAAGCCACTTTCGATCGCCCGTCCGATTCGATCCCTTGGCTCCTACCGCCCGGGAGGTTTTGGATCCGCGGACTCACCTCTTCCGGAGCCACACGAGGTGCCGGTGAATTCATTACTACTAGGATTAAAAAACCCCTGCCTCGAAAGGTTTTCAAGGGAAAAACCTTTGCAGTAATGATGATACTAGACAAACGGATATAATGACTACTGAGGGCTCAGTAATTGCTGATGTTTATCTAGAACCTCAAGTATGTATAATGCCAAGTCATGCACAGATGGTGCTCTGAGAAGTTGTGGAAGCGTGGAATGGAATGCTAAGGTCAAAAAATGATTAGGACTATCTCAAAAGCGGTGGCAACTTCGAGAAAAGTATGGCTTTCATCTTCAATAACACATGGCGGCAGCGGGCACATAGTCTCGCTTCTCGCGGCAATTCGCGGCCGCTCCCATCTAATCTCATCAATCTGTGCTTTGTGGGACCCAGTGCGAATTGATGCAATAGCTACAAGCTTGTTCCTGGACAATGAAGCAAGCAAATAAGCTTGGGGCCCTGGTGCCAAGGTGGGATTTATGTGTGCATGATAATGACCAGTTTTCACTTGGGCCAAAGTAGCTGCGTCCCCTATCTTTTGAGAAAAACAACCGAGAAAAGATGGATGTTATTGACCTCCAGGATGTTATTGTACAGAAGCAGCTCTTTAGTGCAACCGAGAAAAGATGGATGTTATTGACCTCCAGGATGAGATAGAAACAGAAGTTTTAAATTCTATGGTTGTTACAAATGAGCATTTTCAAACTGCTCTGGGGACAAGCAATCTTGTAAGCAATCTTGTCATCTTGTAAGCTTGTAGCATGCTAAGTTTGCTTCCCTCCTTTTTTTTTTTTTTGGATAGAAATTCTATATGTTTTGTTCTGGATGATATATATATTGCTTTTTCTTCTTCTATACATTCTTCTGCTCTAGTCAGATCTACGTTTTACTTTGAAATAATGGATTGTGTCCATGTAATCACATACTTCAAAATTTTATGACATGGATTTTTCTTTGAAGGACGACAATCTATTATCAAGAAAAATCAGGATACATACAAGGGACCTGTGACATGGGACTCAAAACCTAGAGGACGAAATAGTCCACTAAGCAAAACCACCCATACACAGTATATACTCACACTCCTTGTGCCACCTTGAGGCGTTTAATGGCCTCATCACAATCAACATGGTCTACCACATCGAGATGATCATCAACAGACATCAAATTATCATGCCACTGAATAGAACGAGGCGGGATAGCCTCGTGAGATGACATAACAGACTTCTTCCTTGCCGCCTTCTTCCAATTGATATATGCAGATATTATGCATGACCATTATCATTTAGTAGTTTAATGGGACTTTAAAGGTCTAGGCTGCTAATTATTGCAAACAGAGATTTCCAGGTTATGAGGAGCATTATAGTCATGCTATAATTCTATCCTGCAAAAATTCAAGCCGCAGTAATTCCTAGTATGAGTATAGTTTTCAATCTGGTTTAATTTCTAGGGTTTCTCATCAACATTGTCAGCATGTTTTTCCAAAATGTAAGCAACAATGAGTTGGTATTTAATTGCCTTAATGTTCACACGGATCTAGATTTCGATGTGTATAATGGACTTGATTCTTTTGTCGTTTTGGCTGACCCCATTATTCGGCTATTTTCCTTCTGTGGAAGAATGGCAGAAGCAAATCATGCACTTGCGAGAGTCTCAAACCCAAGTTTATATGCATGGAATGGAATTATTGATATCTATGCAAAATCTGTTGAAGGACAGATGGCCTTTAACTTGTATAATGCAATGCATAGTGCTGGTAAGATGCCAAACAGATTCACTTTCTTAAGCATCCTAACATTATGTTGCAATACAGTTGCCATAGAACACGCCAAAAAAATTCATGAGCAGATCCTTGCATATAGGCTTCAATCAGATGTCGTGGTGGAAAATTGTTTTGTTGACATATATAGCAAGTGTGGTCGATTGGATGAAGCACATTGAACTTTGGATAGCTTGCCAAACCAAAATGTATTCTCTTGGAGTGCCATGATTCAAACGTGTGTTGATCATGAAGAGAGCCATCTTGCTCTAGAGTATTTTGAAGTCATGCAGCAAGGCGGCATAGAGCCATATAAGTTCACATTCGCTAGCATCTTAAAAGCCTATGGCAGCAAGTGCCTTAACTCAAGGCAGATACTTTAATTGTCAAATTCTGGAAGCTAATTTTCAATGTAATATGGTTGTTGGAAATAGCCTTGTAGATATGTATTCTAAATGTGGTAGTTTGAAAGAGGCACATAGAAATTTTATCATATTGCCAAAATGGGATGTTGTGACATGGAATTCACTAATTGCTAGCTATAGATGCTAAACATGTAAATAAAGGTCCTATGCATCTCCCAAATAGATGCCAAAAGCATGTTCTTAATTTTTTTTATTTTTTTATTTTTTTGAAGGATGACAAGCTTTATTCACCAAGTAAGAACTAGAGCAACATAAAATGCAAAGACAGGATTATAACCCCAGTGGACAAATCGATCCAACTGAGCACAACCACCTGCCTATGCAAAAGAATGAATCTGAAGGTAAGAGAAGAACAATTGTAAGCCATAACAATTTTATTTCGCACCCACTGAAGAACAATCTCATCTGCAGTATCTACGCCCTTAAAGATAAACAACCTGCTTCTCTTCCAGATTGACCATAAAAGCCATCCACATGCGAGATGAAAAGCTCGTTTCGGTAGTTTGGGCCAAGCAACAGGATAGATAGCAAGCAAAATTTGCTGGCTAGATCGAGACGTGCCAAATAGGGTCAACAACCAAGACCATGCCTGCGGAAGCCGCTCACACAAGAAAAAACAATGCTCAATACTCTCAACCCTTTGCAAGCATAAAGGACAGAGTACTTTGGGATGAAGCAGCTTATCCCATACCCATATCCAAACACTTTTCCATTGTGGCTGAGGGACCTGAAGATGCCACCTATTAGATGGAGGCAGAATTTCAGAATGCAAGCAGTTTATACCACGAAGACACAAACCGCCATGTTTCGGATATCCCGATGGCAACCCCATGCGACTACCTCAATGCGTGGACCCGAGAATCCCGTGGCAATAATGCAAAGAATATGATTCCAGATTACTCGTCCCCATCTGTACAACAAGAACTTTGTTCTAAATGCTTCCCATGACATGAGATGACCAGACTCATACCAAGCTGCAATAGTGCTTATACCAGCTGCTATCCATCGTCGTTGTGTCTTTGGATGAACAACCACACTTAGAGGCACATTCTGCGAGTGTCCTGCAAAGGAATCCACCAGCATGGAGTGGACAACTGAAGACATGCCTCGGGATTAATATAGAAAAGAGACCTGACAGTGTCCCAAGCAACAAGCAACCCCTTTAGAAAGGGAGACGCATTTGGATACTGATGCATATGATAAAGCAAAGCCCAAGGAAGGAGGGGCTTAATGGTGGCCTTATGAAATGGGAGACAATCTTTGAATCGACCGCACCAACAACCTCGAGGCGGAAGAATCATCCTTACCAATGAAAATCCTCCAAATAAACTTTAATATCATCACCTTGCTTTGGAGGTGAAAATCCAACATACCAAGACCACCGGTGCCTTAGGTCTAATGCATTTTAAGCCCAAGCTACCTTGACCACCGCTCCTAACTCATTTCCACCCCAAATAAAATTTCGACAATATGCACAATCTCCTCCATCTTACAACTGCTGGAGCTAATAGAAGCCGAGGCGCCATGTAGACATGAGTATTATTAAGAACACATTTAGCCACGGTGATTCTAGGGCATGGGACGGTTTAATTTTGTATTCCACCAAAATCTTTTGCAACCCACTAATGATTTCGGCCCCAAGCATCTGAGGCGAGAGACATGAATTCCAAACTGGGATACCAAGCAACTTTGTGGTATTGCCATGCGAAGAATCTTCCATGGATAGTCTAAAAATCTGAGGGAGGGATGGGGGACTGTCCAACGTCCATAAAAGGCGTACATTTTGCCACCCTACAAGAACTCGATGCTAAGGAGAATGTGTCTAATAATAGCTTAGCATTACGAAGATTCTCGGCCTTGGCAATTAGGAACAAAAAAGTGTCATCGGCATATTGGTTACATACCTCTTGAGAACCATCGTCCATTGGGAGGCCTTGAATAATGCCATCTTGGTAGCCACGGAGAAGCTTTTGGGATAATACTTACGCCACAATTGTGAAAATCAAAGGGTGCTAAGGGGACAGCCTTGCGAATTCCTCGCCCACTACAAAAATATCGGATGGCTGCATCACGGAAAAGGACAAGAGATCCGGGTGATGTATGGAGCTTCATGACATTCCTTGTGAATGACTCCCCAAACCCAAGTGCAAGAAGACACCTCTCCAAGAAACCCCAATCAACACTATCGTAAGCTTTAGCAAAATCAAACTTAAGATACACTGCTCTATCACCCTGTAACCGGGCCCAATATATTCCTTCATATACAGCAGCCACGTTGTTGAGAATACAACGACGAGGGAGAAAACCAGATTGTGTTGACGAGATAGCATCAGCCAAGATGTCTCGGACTCTTTTTGCCAATGTCTTAGCAAAGATCTTGTACACAGAGGAAAGCAATATAATAGGTCGCCAGTCAGAAATAGTCTTGGGTTCCTTGCTCTTTGGAATGAGAGAGATACAACCTGTATTCAAAATCTTATCAAGGCTCCTAAATCTCTGAAACTCATAAAAGGCATCATATATGTCATCTTCCAACCCAACACTTCTGAAATAATTCAATAGGAAAGCCATCAAGACCAGGGCATTTGTCCCTTTTTAAGAGAGCCACAACTGCTTTTAGGTCCTCCTTCATGATATTGGACTCAAGAAGCAACCTCTGCTCTTCAGAAACAATGCGACGCACCTTAGTCAACACAGCCAATTGCATGTCCTTCTGAAAGGGCAATGGGTGTCGTGCAAAGAATGAAGAAAAGTGATGATGAAGATACTGCTTAAGATTCACCGGATCGGAGATAAGAGCGCCATCTGGCAACACCAAAGAGTGTATAGAAGTGGCGAGTTTCCTTCTTCTTGCAGTCGCAAAAAAGAACCGAGTACATCTATCTCCATCCTTAACCCCACTTTGCAACCTGCCTTCACCTTGGCCCAATAACTTTTCACGGTTTCCATAGCCTTGATCTGAGATAATAACTCCTTTTCTCGACTCCATTAGTATGGTCACGGCGGAGTACTTCTAATTCACGGGTACAATGCGGTCAATAGTCCTCTAGTTTTATTGACTCTAACTCTCCCATATTCTTTTGCAAATGACTTCCTTTGCAGACAACGGGCTGCGACAAAGCGAGGATAGGTTCTATCATTACAAAATTAAAATTCACGGCGTATAAAGTTAAAAATACGTATTTAGCGATTATAAAGACCTCGCCCGGAAAAAAAATCTCGGCAGACGCTTAAACCTTCGATGAAAGCGCATACCACGAAATACAAAGAATCGCTGGGCCGAAGGACAAGGCGACATTCGGCAAGACGCCGGAAAACTTTGGAAAGCCGCACGGAAAATTTTTCGCCGTCTGTTAGATTTATCACATTCGGCGCAGACGCGAAAAGTTTTCAGCGACGCCTTTCGAAGTTTTCGCGTCAGACGAAATTTTTATATATATATACGAGACGGGGATTCAGTTTTATACCCAAAGAAGGTATTCTTCTGGCAAACCTTCCAACTTGCCTCCCAAAACCTTTTTTTTTTTTTTTTTCTTAGTTTTTATACAATTTTTTGTTGTTTTTTTTATAGTTTAGGCTAGGCAAGGCCCTAGATTAGGCTCTACTTTATTTGCCACCCACTGTGTAAAGGGCGTGGCGACGGTGAGTGCCTTGTTGCTGGCTGAGCTTGGCCTATTTTAGAAAAAAGAAAAAAAAATAATAATTCAAGAAAAATAATAATTCAAGACAAAAAAAAAAAAAAAAGAAACAAAAGATATTAAATTTTGTTGCCTCCCTTTGAAAGGACAACCTTAGTACCAATTAGATTTAGTGGCCTTAGGGGTTTCGTGGTTGCCAAGGGGCGGAGGCATGCCCCTTGCATGGTATTGCCAAGATTTGTTTGCGCCATGCCGAGGGTGGGTGGTGATCTTGAAGTTTGAGGCAACTAGGGTCACCCCTTTTTAAGAGGTATAACCCGCACTTTGATGCATTTGTTGGCCTTGGTCCTTGTGATTGTTAAAAGGTGTGTGTTGTACTCTTATTGAGGGTTATGAGAATATTGTACTAATACATTCCCTAGTTCCTGATGATAGTGTTGTTGATGAAAGTCTGACACGAATAGAGGAACTGTCGTTTGTTTTAGTAGGCATTCGATTGGTCTCGTCTTTTGAAAAAGCGTGACTTGGGTGGGATAAGTGCAATGCATTTTAAACTTGCTAGCCTCGCATTTTGGCAGTAGCTGGGCTATAGATCATAAATCGTGTTTTGGTCCTTTCATGTGTGTTATCCCATCCTTGGCCTTGCACATACATACTTATGAACCAATTAAAATTTACCAGTAATAGGATAAAATGTTAGTGTCTTAGGGTAGTAGCTTAAAATTAGTGTTTTCATGCTGGTTAAAGAAATTGATTTACCGTCATGTGTTAAGCACTAAATTGAAAGTTTTGTCTTTGTTTGACTTGTAGGTGTTGCTGTTGTCATTTGCGCATTGTCGTGGAGTCGCATTTTGCTAGCTAGCTAGACAATCCCTTAAGATAAGCAGTATGACTTCAGAAGAGAGAGAGCAGAAGTTAACCCCCAACCAAATGTGGCATTAACGTCTCAAAAAGAGCCGCAACCCGGTAGAGGCATTGGCGTCCCAAAAGCGGAGGCTCTGAGTTGCAACTTTGAAGTCATCTTACGCGGCATTGCCGCGTAGAAAAAGAAGTAGACCACAACAAGCATGGTCTACTTTGAGACCGTAATTTATGAACTGGTTTTGTAATGTCGGTTTGTGCAATGCCTCATTTCCGGGATTTGGAATTGATTACCAACAAAGTGAGGAAGGATGGCTAGACTACCATGCAGACTTGGTAAAAGATGCGAGAGAGGGCTTTTAAACTTCGGTGATGGACCTAGAGCGAAAAGTGTGAGCAAGAGAGGTATACATGGATAGTGGGTAATATTAGGCGCACTAGGGAATATGATCACGAAGTTTCAAATTTGAGTAGTCCTCGCTTGAGGCTAGAGCTAAAAGAAAAAGCCAGCACATGGAATGTGGCGTGGACGAACAGAAAATTAAAGAAAGAAGCCCATCAACCCCCTCATCTTGTTAAGAAAGTGTTGGCGCAAACCATAAAAGCCAAACGTCCTGGTGAGACAAATAGGGAGTGGGAAGCTCGTAGAAGAGCAGATGCCAAGACAACTTGGTTTGCCAAAGTAGATTCATCACAAATAATAAGCGGACAACGAATTGGTTCCCGGTTCATATATGGCTATTTGTGTATAAGTGCAATATTTTTAGGGTCTAGTTTTATTAAGGATGAACCTTATTGTGTAAAACTTCAACATGATAATTTTCACCCAAGTACGAGATCCCAATAAGTTAGTGCAAGCTATGTTGAAGAACATGAGGGAATCACGGAATGCAAGTTAGCACGCAGGTGTATAATACGTGCATTGGTAGCTTTTGTAGGCCTAGAAAGACAAGGGTTAATTTTCCCTTTTTGGAATGGAGGTTAGTTGGCAACCTTCTTTACAAGTCATGGAAGCAATGCTTTTCAGAGCTTGCATTCAAGAAGTTAGAGTTTGTCCCCGAGTTGAGACGGACTTGAGGTTGCTTGAGGAGTCTGAGTAAAGAAAGAATTATTTGTTGCCTCTAGGGTTGGGGACTTGGCAATGTCATTTTGCAAATGAGACTCACGAAAACTCCATCAAGAAAGATATTTGCATATGGACTTGCATCCGGGCAATATATTGCTCCATTTTGATTATGGAAAGGAGAAGGGATGTATTGATCCTCAGGCTGTATACATTGGCATTTGTGATTGGGGTGAATCTAGGTTGATCGGCGAGACAGTGGAGGTAAAACGATGGCATTACAAGGGTTTGGATGGCGAGGGTAAGAAAAGAATTGAGATGGAAAGGGCCAGGCATCCATATATGCACGATGATCTTTTTTTTGGTAGTGGCTCGAAGACAGTGCCTGCAAGGATTGACTTTGATTTGCACGGGGCAGCCTACATTGTCTACTACTTGGCTGACTTTGCATTCACACACGAGCATAAATTCACATTCAAACATTCTTTTACTATATAATATTCCAAATAAATTGATAAAATGAGCGTTTGATGCTATTTGAGAAATTATTGTTTGTGTGTATAGCTTAGTTCCTATTTTCGCGTGTTTTTTGTGTTATTTATTGTGTGTTTTTTTTATATGTTGCATCTAACGAAAATTATAAAGACAAGAAGTCAAAGCACACCTATACAAGTCAATCAACGCATCTATCCAAGTTAGCACTATAATTATGTCTCGTCAAGAAGACGAAGAATCTCATCCACGGAATGTGGGTACGTCGGAGCAGCAGCAGGATCATCATGATTTTTCGGTACCCACGAATTTGAGGACCCCCTCTCCGTTCTTGCAAGACATGGAGAATGAGCTTGAAATGTCAGCTGCTCGGCAAATGGAGAGAGCAGCAGCATATGCAAGAGCGAATGAGTTTTGCACTACCGAAAGTTAAGAAGGTCGTCGGCGATGGACGGTTTCGAAGAGGGGAGGATTGCACCATCACGTAGGTGCATAATGTAGCCGAAGTCGTGGTCGTGCCATTGTCCGCATGGAGCGACACTTAAGACATAATGGCAAATTTGGACAAGAATGAGTTTGAAAGAGAGTGGCCTAGTAGGAGGGGTAAGTATAAGGCTCACGAAAGCGGGATTGCCGCGGGTTCGAAAGCAAAAAGCGTTTCGGCGCCATGTCCAAGTGAAGGGACATTTACCCCACAAATGGAGAGTTCAGCAAGAGTTTGCCGCCGCAAGTATACTCACGAGCCAGAAGGAAGTGCCCATAAATTATGGGAGTAGAAAATGGAGGCAAGGAAGCGGTAGTGGCAGCACTAAGAGGTCAAGCTTTATCGAAGATAGCGAGAGGGGCACATGGTGAGCCCTGCCACCATTACATACCTTGTGGTCGACGCTTCCAACTTTGGAGGTGGGGGGGGTAGTGCGGCTGGAGCCGGAATGACCTTGTAGATATTCGAGCCCAACCGAGAATGAGAGAAGTCGGAACCTAACCCTCTCAAGAGAATATTCATTAAAGGACCGTGGCCGATGGGTATGAGAAGATGGTGGGCTGAATTAGAGGACACTAAACGGCAGCTAGCGGCTTTGAACAGAGAGGTTACGGTCCTCATGACTAACAACGATCACTTGTGCAATCTGACAAAATCGTTGGACTCTGATCCTTTTAGAGTGACTTCGGAGCAGTCAATATCATATCTCCCGCGCGAGTATTTGTATGAGAGCCAGTGGGAAGACCTAAAGCTCCAAGATTTCAGACATTGCCATGTGTGTGGTGACAACCTGACACAGGTGGGTTGGTACACTCTAGGGTGTGGGCATCGCCGCATTACGCGATGTGTTCTTGATTGGATGTTGGGAAGCCGCTCGGCCCAATGCAAGATGGATGGATTTTTCCCGAGTTACAATATGCCATATTAAATATGCAAGGTCGCATGCCAGCGTTGCCACATCTGACCGCTCGCAGGAGGGATGGGCAGATGCACACTTTTCAAACCTTTCGCGAGATGGAATTTGGTGGGAGTGGAGGGAGTCAAGGAAGGAAGGAGGCGATGCGGACATTAATCGGGTTCTTACCACCACCTCGAGGGGCCGCGGGGTGGTGATTATATTGACCCAAATGACCAATGAAAATGAGATATTGCATTTTTAGACAAAGAAAATTTTGACCTGTATCATTTTGTGAATGGATAATAAGGTATAATGACGGGTGTAATGACATTATTTCAAACAAGGTATAATGACGTTATAAAAGCATCGAGTAAAAGCATGGATGGAGTAAAAGCATCGAGACTTCCAAATCGCTCACCCTGGCTTATTCTCTTTCGTTTGTCCTGTTTGATGTATCTAATTTGCCCCCTAGGATGAGATCGCTCACTCATTTTAGGTGGCGAATTAGATACGTCAAGCAGGAAACTCGAAAAGAGAGTAAGCCTGAATTAGATCGCGACCCTCTTGAATCGTTGTCAGGTCACTAGGCTTTATATTCTCCGTGGCAAACAATATAGACTTCTCGAAATTCTTGTTACCTCCTTTAGAAAGAGCGAGCTTTGCTCTCACTCTCTTTTGGGTGTCTCTGTGTCAATGAATCTTAGATACTTTGCTAGGTTATATTACACAAAGACGCCCAAAATGGGGGTCGGAGCAGAAATCGTTCATTCTAGAGGAGGTTACAAGGTTTTTGAGTACTCTATTTTTATTGTGGCCACGGAGGATATAAGGCCTAGTGGTTGCTTGCGATTCTGTGGGTTCATTAGATGTTAGTGATTGATGAGTTCAAGCATCGAGACTTCCCAATCTTTCTTTCCCCTTCTCTTTGGGCAATGTAGCTTAGTTTACATGCTAAGTTCCATCGTCCAAAGAGGGGTGAAAGCAAGGCTTGGAAAGTCTCGATGCTTGCACTCAGGTGGATTTGGGAATCCGCGATGCTTTGACTCTTGAATTCAAGCATCGAGACTTCCCCGTTTTTCTTTCCCCCGCCTCTTTGGGCAATGTAGCTTAGTTTACATGCTAAGTTCCATTGTCCATAAGAGGCGGGTGAAAGCAAAGATTGGGACGTCTCGATGCTTGTACTCAGGTCTCTTTCATCCTGGCTTAGTCTCTCTCTTCCATCCTGGCTGGCTTAGTCTCTTTTGCTTGTCCTGTTTATTGTATCTAAAGTGCCCCCTGGGATGAGATCGCTCGCTCATTTTAGGGGGCACTTTAGATATATATAAACAGGAACATCGAAAAGAGAGTAAAAAACCTGGAGCGTGACCCTCTTGAATGGTTGTCAACTCACCAGGCTTGATATTGTTCGCTGCAAACAATATAGACTTCTCGAAATTCTTGTTACCTCCTCTAGAAAGAGCGAGCTTTGCTCTGACTCTCTTGTGTAGTCTCTCTGTGTCAATGTAGCTTAGTCACTTTGCTAGGTTATATTACACAAAGAGGCTCGCAATGGGGGTCGGAGCAAAAATCATTCGTTCTAGAGGTAGAAGTAACAAGGTTTTTGAGTACTCTATTTTTATTGTGGCAGCGGATGATATCAGCCTAGTGGTTGCTTGCGATTCTGTGGGTTCATTTGAGATTAGTGTTTGACGAGTTCAAGCAACTCCGGCACGCCAAATCGGCATTTGGATGCCATCAGGACCTATAATTTGTACCTCCATTCCTTTGGGTGGCACATGCCATGCAAACCCATTTGGGTATTCAGAGCATGTGCCACCCAGAGGAATAGAGTACAGATTATAGGTCCTGATAGCAATTAAAGCCCAATTTAATGCATCGGGGTTATTCCCCGATTTGGGGCACCGGGGTACCCAGAACCTTCGGGATGGATCGGGATTAGGCCCCACCTGGTCCGGAGGTTTTTTGGCCCCTTCACAGGCATGCATTCTCATCAGCAAGATTCGGGCGCATTAAGAGGCAAGCAACAACGGAAGTCGAGGCGGGTCTGATCCGAGGAAGGTTCTCGTGGCACACTTGGGCCGACGAGGTAATAGAACACAATGATGCATAATCATTGGTTGGAGAGTGCATCGTATCTAGTGAAATCTCGTGATCCGTCAAAGTCGATCGATTGATCCGCGGGTCGCGTTTCACCCCTTGGCATGCGTGAGATTACTTCTCATCAGCAAGATTACGCGGGCATGCCAAGAGGCAAGCGCCAACTAAGTCAATCCGCTTTTGGCGCGAGGTTTCTCTAGGCACTTAGGTCGACCGGATGTTACACATGAATGAAACATGAAAGAAATGAGAGAAAGAACTATCATACATGAACGAAATATTTGTGACAAAAATTATAACCAAAAACTTCTTTTTTTATCAATAGTGCGAGGGGGCCCGGTTACAATAGTATGAAAATCCTCAAGACCAATTACAACCGGTTTGAAGATACTCATCACAACATTTTTCTAGGCGGCGCCTTCTTAGGGATTTCATCATTCGCAGTTCCATTCTCTTCGCTGGGGACCTAGGTTCAAACCTCCGATGACCCTTTCCCTTAGTGCAACGCCCTCGAGGCGTGTTTCTAGCTCGTTTCGTTCTCGTTTGTCAAGGCAAAGCTTGAAGGTGAGTCCATTGGATCGCATAGGCCGGTCAAGTCATCAACCGCATTGCTCGAATCGCCTTTCAGACGTATCTGGGACTCATCGGTATCATGTTGTCCGGTGACTCGCCGAGAATATGGTTGGCCTATATCATCTTCGATCATCAACGAAGTGGGTACGTTGAATGTCTTCATCAACATGGTTTGCGGCATTTATTGCGGCATTTCGTCCTCACCGTCTTCAATTTGTCCTCTTCCACCGGAATCTGCATCCATAAAAGGAAACTGTAGCTTATCGACGCGAATGTACCAACATTGCACGATTCAATAGCCGCTTGATTTGAGAAGTTGTATACAAGTTTGTTCCGCCTTCTTATGTGCAAGCGATTGCATTGAGGTGAATTGTGTATATACTTATAGGCACTCCAATTCCTCTCACTTGCACTATTGGAAGATACCAAAGAGAGGATAGTCATTGCAATTGCCTGCAAGGTATCAGTAACTTGCCCGTGGGCTTGCCACCATGCATAGAATTCCATATTTGGTTCCTTCTTATGACTCTCAGGTCGCCATGAAGCTCTTCATCCGCCCACCTTCCACTCGGGTTACGGTATTGATTAACTCGGCAATAAAAGCTTGTAGTCCGAAATTTGGGATAGAACATTTTTGCAACCTTCTTCAACGAGCCCATCACTTCTTTATCTGTGTGCTGGTCCATATCGTGGTTGTGTGGGTCTAAGGCATGCGGGCGCCATGAAGATCATTGTATGACTTCTTCCATCGTTCATTGAAGTCTCTAAGTAGTGCTGCGCGCTTAGCATTGTCAAATGGCGCATTGGGGCCATCACGTTCTAGGAAGGATTGAATGGAGTGCCAACACCTCCAGACCTTTCCAAAGCTTGCCCGAAGAATCAAGGGTTTTGATGGCATGACAAACAGGTTGCATGCACCTCACAACATTTTTTACACCTTTCCAAAATGTCTCCCGCCCAAGCATTTGGTGTTTGGCAGCATTTTTCCCTTTCTGCCTCCTTTCCCAATCAAAAAACTCTGTATGATTAAAGGTTGAGATAATCCAATCACGACATTTCAGCACTCTTTCAAGACATATGTAATTGGAACCAAACCGAAGTTTGCCGGGGATTCATGAGTGCTAGGGTCTTGGCGACGAATGACTTGTAAATGGCATAAATTGCGGCTTCTTTGTGATGAATTTTACAAGCCGAGCGCTTTCCGAATGGGATCTTTGAACCACGTGCAGCCGTGAGAACCGGTCCTTAGAATAGGATCGGGCAATGGCATTGGCAACTAGTAGCATGCAACCCGGAAATTCAGACTCAATAATTCACCCGCTAGCTTGCAATTAGGCGCGTTATCCATTACAACTTGAAATATTCTCTTAGGTCCAAAACTCTCTATCACGACCTTTGTTTTTCGAAAAATCAATCTCCGGTTACTTGGTTGGGTTTTGGTTTCTACGGTTTTCAAAAATACTTCACCCCCGGATACATGATCATGAAATTTATAAGATGGTCCTTGTTTACATTGCTCCAACCATCGGGTCACTAATGAAGCTGGCCGCTTAGTCACCACGACACAACTTCATCTCCACCCTTTCAACCATTTTTCCATGTATTTCATCAACCATTTTATTGTTAGCATGCTTGTATGAAGGCAATCTAAAAGCCTGGCCCCTGCTTTGGCAACTTCCCGGAAGGCTTCTTTCATTGCTTTTGTGCTCCAAAATATGTGGAGACAACCCAAACATATAAAAATGCCTCTACAACCTTCAATTCGTCTTCTTGATTTGCTCGATGTTAAGCAATGATCAACCCTCATTGTAAATAAATGCTCTTTCCACTATTTCAATTGTCTCTATCATTCTCTGTTCTCCCGTACTTATACCTATTGACCCTAGTCCACCCCTCCGGGATTGGTATCTTTGGCCCCAACAGGGGATGGTATAGTTATCTTCGATGCTGCTCTTTTGCAAGATCTTGCTCTTGAGTATTAAGTGAACTTCGCCGTTTTCTCATATTATTCTTTGTTTTATGATCCCATCCGGTCAGACAATCTTTCAATGACATCCTTTTCGCAAGTCGGCCGGTCACGATGCAAGTTGCGATCGACGCGTCGCTCGTTCGTAAGATGTGAGCTCAATTCTTGTTGCGAGAACCATTTTACCGATGAGTATCCACAAAACACACATTCCCACTCATTTACACCAAACTCTTTCACAAACTCCCATTTTGGGCCTCTTTTTTCCGACCAGAGCTCCGCATTACCGACCACGTGGATGAGTTCTGAACAAAATGGCCTACTACGGGGGCACACGATCCTCGCACCTCTAGAGGTGGATGCATGACTGGCCACGCACCTCCGTGAGGTAGATCTGACCGGTAGCCACCATTGCTTTCCGGACGGTGACAATATCTCTTAATCGACTCCTTGATTACACGAACTAAAGAAGACGTATATATGCAAAGGAGCAAGCTCACAATGCATATATTACGTCGACGTTCCGGCGAAGAATCAAGGGGGTTGGACGGGACCCTATAGGATATTCTATGGAAGCGGATCACGAACCAAGGCTGGAAACCACGGGGGGCCGAGTAAACTCACGTTCAGTATCAACGCCGTCGCGCTCGTGTGAAAAACGACACCTCAAAGGCAAACCGTTTCCCAAGGAGTATTTTGACTCAACTTTGGCGGTCAACGTTCGGGAGGTGAATTCTAGGGCTAATCACGTTTTCTTATATATACTATTAACAAAGGCCACAAAAATAGGCCAAACGGTGGCATAAAGATTTTTTGCTTAGTAAATTGGGCAAAACAGCTCGAAAATTTTACGTGCGCGCGAAAACAACTACATTCACGTCACGCTGAACACCTTCGCTGCGTCGCGAAATCATCGTAAACGCCAGACGCTGGTTCAAATTACACGCCGCGAAAACAACTAAACGCGTCGTGCGAAAAAGTCAGCGTCTGTTGTGGCGTTGTTTCGGCGAGACATGGGTGGCCTTTTTTCGTGATACGCGTTCGGAAGGTTTCGCGTCTGGAAAAAATTTTCAGACGCCCGGTTTAGTTGTTTTCAGATATCAAAAAAAATCTTCCGACGCGAATTATTTTTGGCGTCTTTTTATGCGTTTATACTGGCAAATTTGTGTCAGATCATTCAATTCATATGTATTCCATATAAAATGTACGGGCATATTGAACCTATCCCGGTGACAAACCCGTGCATGCCCCTACGAGGTGAGAAGGCCGAGACCAAGCCCGACTACGCCTAAGTTTGAACTCATCATCCTCCAAACATCATTAGTTAGGAGTTGTGGATTATGATTAGACACCGAGCTGTCGAGGAAGATTTGAGCGACGAAAATCCGCTTAGCCGAAGCGGTGCACAAGTATTAAAGTATCCTCTATGATGCCTTGCATAAGCTCAGCCGACTCTGCCCAACCATTACACCACATAAAGGACTGATCACCATCAATCTCTATAAGTCACCATCATGTAAAAAGGCGTAGCCATTGTTCTCACTTTCGAATCCTTGCACTACTTGAGACGCGACACTTCTATCTCTTTCCATTTCGACCATATTAAAAGTAAGCCAACCAGCAACCATGCAACATTCCTGCCCAAGCTGAAGAACTTTACTCCTCGAGTTGCCCACAAGGCACCACGCCGACGAGGTCTATTATGAGCATATACATTTATCAAACCCCATTCTTGGCCCTTATCTTTCCATTTGATTATTATCCACTGCAGAACCTATCCTTTGAGTAAAAGTGACATCCACGAAGACTTCCACGCCAGTTAAAAGCACACCCCCTTAAATGCATGCCAGCCAGACACCAAGACATTATAGTCACGTCCAAATACATTTAGCTACTTTATGTACATCACCTGGCATTTATGCTCT
The DNA here is from genome assembly GCA_021234155.1 of Isoetes taiwanensis. Classification (NCBI taxonomy): domain Eukaryota; kingdom Viridiplantae; phylum Streptophyta; class Lycopodiopsida; order Isoetales; family Isoetaceae; genus Isoetes; species Isoetes taiwanensis. The sequence goes on from JAJEKV010000278.1 coordinate 404,256, forward strand.
TGAAGGCAACAAAGGTCGTAGAAAACTTAGGCGGGGTAAAGAGACAACCCGCTTTCTTTTACTTTGGGGAAGAAGCCACTCCCCTCACATTCCAAGACAGCGAGGGTTCATGTGGCCAAAATATTATGTTCCACCTCCATACCAATAGAGCCAAAGATCACCCATGTCCATCTCGCATGGTTATGAAGGGGAGGTCATCCCACCTAGGGCCTCGAAATTGGCAGGGGGGAGCCTCCTCTTTGTTCCACCCTTCCATTGTTTTGTTCAACACTTGGTGAGGGAGAGCCTCCTCTTGCTCTACCCCCATTATCTTGTTGGGTGGCGGCAGGGGAGCCCACTCTCTATTCCACCCTTCCATTGTTTTGTTCAAAGACTTGGTGAGGGAGAGCCTCCTCTCTGCTCTACCCTCCCATTATTTTGTTGACTAGCCTTATTGCGTGCGGCTCTTTTCCAATTAACATTTGTCCATCCCTCTTGGGCATTTTCATGATGCTCTTGAACACTTTCATGCAGCTCTTGCAATTCTCGGATCTTCAGAACTTAGCCCTAGCATCCTCTTCAAAGCGGGGAGTATGCACAATCTTACGTGGGATAATGGTTCTAGCAGCAGATGGAGTAGCAACAACAGAGGTAGCAATAGCATTGGCGTAAGGGACAACGAGGAGGGTAAAGGGAACTCAAAAGAGGTAGGAGGCATAGAGGAAGAAGGGACCATTCTGGGCATCTCTCTTATACTAAAATTTGCAAATAAAGCAAGTTGAGGAAATAAATCAACAAGCTGAGGGCCATTGAGCAATTGCAAAGCATGCTGAAAAGATAGGGCCACTTTTCACAACCACATATTCGGGAAGACTACGACCCGGAAGGAAGAGAGACACAAATTTTAGCACCATCAACAATAGAATGGGCGGATGAGTACCGGACCACCATTTAATCTGTTAAGAAACTCAGGCACCAAGAGATCGGGGAGGAAGATTTGGAATAGAAAACCAACATGGCATCCTAAGAGCCACCAGGTACCCGGGGAGAAAATCCGGTGGTAAGGCTGGTACAAAATATAATCACTCCACATTGGATCCACACCAGCGAGCCACGGTTGCCCCACGGCCCGCGGCATCATCAAAATCAATCAAAAGAACTTCTTATCCAAAGCATCTTTAAAAGTACAATAAGGTGGCAATCCTAATCTCCAGAAGATGACCGGTCAACCAATAGCCAAGCCTCCTAGCGTCAAGAAATGCTCGATTATATTGACCAACCACACTAAGCGACAACAAGTTACTAATACACTTCTTGTGTAAGTCATGATCAATCGACCACATTGTACCCAGACACTTGAAGAGTATTCTTACACATTTCGGGCTGATAGAAAACTTCACCGGGGTGGCGAAGCTCAAATGAGTCTCCTTTGCTCGCGAACTCACCCAAAAAGATCTCTTTTATTATCACAATTATCACATCAATAGAGCGCTTAATACGCATACGGAGGCGAAGTTGATGACAAGTCCTTCTTGATCAATCACTAAAGCGCTCCCTGCTAGCATTTACTCCGAAGTTGAGGACCTCCAAGGAAGTGGGCTGGTGACCTTTGTTAAATTGGCACCGGTGGCGAGGCACCATCCACGAAGCATTACCGCTATTCAAAGCACTTGTACTCTTGATTGCCGTGGGGGGCCAAAGCGAGAAAAATCAACATCTTGAAAGACATTCTCACTATAAGCCGGAGGGTTAACATGCAATGCCAAATTTGCCCCCGACCAAAGATGGATCTGAGGAGGTTTTGCGAGGCAACTTGGAAGTTGGACGCCATAGATCCAAACTGTCCCGGGGGCGAAAAGGCTATCAATAGGAACCTAAAACACCGCAATCACGACACACCTTTGAAAGAGCTCTAAATCACCTTTCCAAAGAGCCAAAAACACCGTAATCCAGTCGATAGCTCAAGATATGAACACAAATGTAAAGCGACCTCAGCGAGTAAAACCCTAGGGCATCCATAGAATTTTTGGATGATTCCGCGAAATTTTTAGCAAAGCGAGACATTAAAACTACTTTTTACCTAGGAAAGAAAAAATTGAAGATTTCTTTCCAGCGTCATCTTTAATTTAAGGGGCTACATAACGTCCTCCCTAGAAGGCGTTATATGGCCATATATGGTTGTGAGAAGGTGCATATTATTCCGGACAAGGTAAGCTCAAAGGCTCTAGATTCTTGATATAAATGTAGAGCATGTCGTGAGAAGGGCATAGATTATTAAAACAAAGTAAGCTCAAAAGGCTGTAGCTCAAAGGCTCACAGATTCTTGATATAGTTGTAGAACCAATGATGTGCTACTAAAAAGCAAAACAAAAAAGGAAAGAATACAAAAGGAAGTGCCCATCAATTTACTTTTTGCACCCTTGTGGATAATGAATTCAAAGTAAAAAAAGAAGAAGGTGCGGTGGAAAAATAAGTGCCCACAAACGCTTATGGATAATGACTTACGGTAAAATGAAAAATGCAAGAAACTGTCATGAACCTACGCGAAAACAAGGAAAATACGTGGAAAAGCGCAAAAATCTGAAAAGAAATGTGTCAAGCTCGGCAAAGAATCTAATATGAATAGGAATCAAAGAGTACAATGGCGAGAATAGCAGAACACGAGACGGATGCCTAGAAGGCTCAAGGCGGCATTGAACCGTAATGGTTCGACAAGAAGGAGGTGTCTCCTTATATATCTAGGCTAACGGACAGGATCATGCCACTCCAATTGATGAGATCATGCCAAGTGTCGCACATGCATGTAGGTTCTAGAATATTCTAGAACCTCTTGGAAACAGCCCCGCATATGAGAAAGACATGAGAGAAGATCTTCAACAATTATTAGTAGCGCACTCGGCAAAGGTGTGTGACTTGCAACTACAAGATTGCGAGTTCAAATCTTTTCTTGTGCAACTATTCTTTTGCATCCGTGTGATGACCATCTTTTGTATATCTGAAGTATAATGTTATTGTAATCACGAATATCCATAGTAGATCGTCATACCATCCCCCCCCCTCCTACAACGCGACGAGGTCCTCGGAGATGGGGTCGTGGCTCCCCCAAAACTTCGAATTTTATCGGGAGCATTAGTTGATTCTCGTGAGACTCCGGACTCTATCATCACATCATGGTAACCTTCCCAATCGACAAAAGTAATACAATGTGCGTGAAGAAACTTGGAGTCGAATCTCTTGAACCTCGAACTCCTCATTATCATCAATTTCTACTGGTGGTGGCGAGGAGGCTTTAATCAAGGAAAAGGCATGGTTCCAATAGAGAAACATGAAATTGGATGGGGCGAACAACTGGAGGGGCTCGGCCGAAATGCCATTTGTCGACGTGATCCGGTAAGGACCAAGACAATTGTACGCTTGTTGCAGGGACGTGAGTGGGGAGGTCCCCTCTGAAGAAGCTAGACAAGGTCACCAACATGAAAACAAGGGCTCTATGCAAATCGCATAATGCCATAGTGTTCCGTGCTCGGTGAAGATGATGTTGAAGATCCGATTGAAGAGCCTAGAGTTTCTCAAGTCAAGACTCAAAGACTAGGATTGATAGAGTAAACCATAACGACACTAAAAGGGACCAACAAGGATACTGACGGAGTTCATGAAGAGCCGGTGGAAACATGTCTTGAGTTATGATAGGCAAACTTCACTAATGGAAGATAATAAACCCAATCATCTTCGATAACTAATAAAGCACCTTAAATATTGCTCCAAAGTCTGATGGATTAGCGCTCTGCTTTGTCCATTACTTTTTTGAATAATGACCGGATGTCGATTGAGGGTCGATATGCAATAACTTTAAAAGCCGCTTCCAAAACACTTGATGAAGCTGCGGTCTACGATTGCGACGATAGTATCGAAGACAAGCCGTGAAGTCGACTACTTCACACGAAGAAGAAGATCGATGTTCCCTCACTAGTGATGGTGATGTTGCGGGGAATAAAAGGAGCATCTTAGAGAAAGCGTTCAACAACAACCATGATGGCATCATAAACCGAAAAAGAGTGGCAGCTCTGGAATAAAGTCTATAGAAATGCTCTTCCAAGGTCCATCTGGTACCGGCAGTGGCTGAAGAAGGCCATGAGGAAGATGTCTTGGAACCTTCACTTTCGGCCAGTGAGATGTCACATGATCAAATAAAAGCTTCGGCCAGTGACGAAGCCAGGGCTATAATACTCGACTAATAAGTTCAAAAGTCTTGGCTACTCCAAAGTGTCGGCCATAGGTGAATCATGGCAAGCCTGAAGAATCGAGAAGTCTAGAAGCACCATCGGCACATATAGAAGCCCATCCGCGGAGCAGGGGAGTCCATCTCGAACCTCAAAATGATCATAGTCGATCACATTTCTGAAGAAGATGATGCGAGCCAAGGTGTGAGAATACAACTTGGGCCCTTTGGATCGGGCGAGGATGTGAACAGACTCCAATAAAGGCTAGTATGAGGCCTCTCAAATAAAGTTAAAAGGTCATCTTGGAACCGATCGGGCTCTAAAATAATCATGATTGTTGATCAAACGAGGATCACCTAGCTTGGGCTCAAGGTAAGAGGGTCGAGACAAGGGATCGGGCTTCCCTTGGAGGGATCCAGGCGGTACTTTGATCATGAAATCAATGCGGGATAATACTTGAGTATGCCACCGGGCTTGGCGATGGTTGAACGAGCATGGACTAAAATCTTCTAGATTTTGATGATATGTATAATGTGACCTTTATAAGGAGATCCCTCCGAAACGTCTCCACTCCTCGAAAGAATCCACTATCGCCAACTCCTTGCCATAAATGGGATAGTTGATTTCCAGTGCTACGAAACTTCCGTGAATGATAGGCAATTGGATGCAATTCATGGTCATCCCCCTCCTGTGATAGGATCCCACCAAGAGCAAAATCAGAAGCATTTGCTTCGACAACATATCGGCGCAAAAGGATGCGATGAGCAAGAAGCGGGCCATGGTAAAAGCATGCTTCGAGTAACGCGAAAGCAGATTCCGCTTTCACACTCCATTCAAATGGCGCGCCTTTAACCGCGAGGCATGTCAAAGGAAGGGGGAATAATTTGAATACGTAGCGCCGATAGAAATTGGCAACCCCAAGAAAACACTAAACATCTCGAACGGATGAAGGTGTTTGCCACTCCAGAACAGTACTAACCTTTTTGGGATCCATAGAGACTCCATGTGGAATGATATGATAGCCAAGGAACTCCACATTATCATCCTTTCCCGGTGACACTTTTCAAGTTTGGCATATAACCCGATGCTCACGAAGCAGAAACGAAGGACCTTTCACACATGCCTCTCATGTTCTTCGAGAGTCTTAGAATAAACAAGAATGTCATCCAAATAGATGATAACAAAAGTGTCTAAGAACTCTCGAAAGACATCATTGGCCATATGCTGGAATATTGCTGGAGCATTGGTAAGTCCAAACGGCATAACAGTGTACTCAAAATGGCCATACCGAGTATGAAAAGCGGTTTTCCACTCATCATACTCCCAGATCCGGATAAGATTGTTGGCACCCCGAAGATCAATCTTCGTAAGCACATCTTGGAGTTGCTCTAACAACTCTGGGATCAGAGGAAGCAGATACCAATTTAGCACTGTGATTTTATTGAGGCCACGATACTCAATGACCAGACGCAGCGAATCATCCTTCTTTTTGACGAAGAAGATAGGAGCTCCGGCATGGGACTGCGAATGTCGAATGAAACCAGTGTCCAGATTCTCTTCAATATAATCCCGCAAAACCTTTAACTCAGCGGGAGATAGACCATATGTCGGACCATATGACGGCATTGTCCCAGCAGGCTGCAAATCAATAGGACAATCATATGGACGATGCTCTGGGGGAGCATTAAAACAGACTTCACTGGTACCAAACTAGCCATTGGGTGAACCTGGATTGCAAATACTGAACTTGGACTTCCAGATTTAACGATCTCGCAAAGAGAAATCTTCAAGATCTGGCCCGAGGGCATGAAGAAGCCTCTCTGACGGGGTGAGCGAGGAACACGAGCGGAGGCGAGGCGGGAGTAGGAGCGGAGCAATTGGAGCAGGAACCTGAACGTGGACCGGAGCAAGAACTGGAGCGAGCGTGAACTGGCGGGACATCACCGAACATGGTCGAGAATGGGGCATGAACTGGAGCGAGGCAAAAGAGTTGAATCGTAACATGAAGCAAAAGCAGGAACAACAAGGATGAAATTAGGAGTCCACGACATCAAGACGGATTGAAGTCGATGTTGGTGCGTAGACCTGCCTGCAAATGAATCTGGAACTAGAGCTAGAACCAACAAATTGAAATGATCTGAAATGCCAATCAATGCGTGGGTTATGTAGCTCAGTTAGAAGCGCATCCAAGTCTATTGGTGCATGTGGGCTAGCGATGAGATTGAAGGAAATACTACAAGATAGTCCCTCGAAGAAAACTTGAAGAGGCGCAGTGACATTCTCGTGGATCACACCGAGAGACCTCCATCCATCAATCACTTCGGCTGAGCGGGATGCTCAACCTTGCTTCTAGGATGGCGGCTTGCGTGCTTCTTTAACGCACTATCCATAAAACAAGCATTTGCACCACAATCAAGTTGTGCCAATGCATCCAACCTCTGATTTCAATGATATAAAGATGAAAAATGCATTCCTGACCTTATCAGATGGAATAAACATGTCAAGAAGTGTAGAAGAAGTCTGAGAAAAGGTGACCAGCCGACGAAAGACTCCTACTACTCGGATCGGGATCGCCCCCGAAGTTTTCCTCCGATCGCGGGCACTTCAGGGGCATCTATGGGCAATATGACCCGCTCCTCCATAGTAGAGGCAACGATTAGCCTCTCTCCGACACTGCTTCTCAACGGCGATAAAGGTCCTCGAAGGCGCCCGATCAATGCATAGGTTTCAGTGCGGACTCATGGATTCTGAGATGAGACCCGGGAAAAACAGCTCTGGCTTGTGTGATTGGGAAAACCTGATTACGTCTCCCTACGTTCGAAGAGCCGATTATCACGGTGAATTGCAAATCTCATGGCTTCTTCCAAAGGCCGAGGGTCCTCCATAGACAACATCATATCCTTGACGTCATCGCGTAACCCCCTTCGGAAACAATCTCGAAGTGTGACATCATCCCAGGCTGTATCTACCGCAATTTGACAAAATTCTGATGCATATATTGAAGCTGGACGAGAGCCTTGCCTTAGATTGCAAAGTTTTATGACCGTTGTGCGCTGACAATCGGTGTCTCCAAAGCATGCCTCGAGCTTTGCAGTGAAAGCAGCAAAATCTTGCAACTCTGGGGCTCCTTTCCCCAAGAAAGGAGCAAACCAAGTTAGAACTGGCCCTGTGAGGAGAGACCCAATCAACCCAACTTGTTCCTGGGCCGTGGGATATCTATGAGGGTGCAACTGGATCACAAGTCGGATCTGATTCAAAAGACCACGAAGCTTGGACCGAGTGCCATCAAACTTCTCTGGCAGGCTAATCTTAGGCTCTGATAGCCTCAGTCTAGAGCTAGAAGCGGATTCATGTGAAGCAACACGTTCCTTAAGCTCTTTATTGTCCAACTACAATCCGGCCGCATACTTGAACAAGTTCTTTGGACCTCGCTATAATAAAGCCAAAACCTCCTCCATAGATATAAAATCACCAAATATGCAAAAAATGCTTAGGATTAGAGAGGTAAGAACAGATAAGGATTCAGTTCAAAACCATCATGAATCTGCTCGAAAACAAGGAAAATACATGGAAAATATGCAAGAAATACGGAATAAATACGCCAAGATTGGCAAAGAATCTGATATATGAACAGGAATCAAGAGTACAATGGCCCAAAGGCAAGCATAAACATGAGACAGATGCCTAGAAGGCTCAAGACTGACAATGAACTGGAATGGTTTGACAAGAAGGAGATGCCTCCTTATATATCTAGGCTAACGGTCAGAATCGCGCCACTCCAATGGATGAGATCATGCCAAGTGTCGAGCATGCATGTAAGTTCTAGAATATTCTAGAACCTCCTGAAAACAGCTCACATATGAGAAAGAATGAGGAAATGTTTTTAACAAATATTGGTAGTGCATTTGGCAAAGGTGTGTGACTCGCAGCTAGAAGGTTGCAAGTTCAAACCTTGTCTTGTGCAACTACTCTTTTGCATCCGTGTGATGACAATCTTTTGTACATATGAGTATAATGTTCGTATGATACAAATATCCGTATGGTTGTCAGAGAAGCGCCCACAAGCTGCATGAGTGCTCTGATAGACAATGACTTCTACAAGAAAATATGTGCAGTGAAGTGTCCACTTGGAGCAAGTACACAGATCTTTGATTTCATATTCTTTCATAGGTCCTTAACCAAGAGAATCTGACCCTTGTCTCAATAATATCATGCAAAGTTCTTTCACCATGTAGATTGCGAACAAAATAAAAAACAAGAAGAATGTCCAAATCCCAATTCTTATATCCTTATTTCTTTCTCCCTTATAATAGGTAAGCGGTTGAAAGAGACAAGCTGGATGAAGTATAGTAAAGCCTGCCGCATGAAAACAAAAGAAGTATCGGATAGAAATCAACACGTACTTGAACATAGATCTCAGAATGTTGCCAACTGAAGCGCAAAGCGAAGTGCTGTATTGTCAGGGTCTAGATACAATCAATTTAACGCTGGCTAGACTTAGTACAAGCCCAACTACCAGACTCCTCTCAAAAAGCCGAAAGCAAGATATCCAAATCTTCTAGCTCGGCAATGCCCCTTGAAAGACCCTATAAGAGGGAGTCTTCCACTTCTGTTATCCCATGAAGAAGCCCATATATCCTTGATCAATTATCTGCAACAACCATCATGAATACCAGGATAATCTCCATCTGGTCTCCATGTGTACATCTTTGGATCTCTCTGCTAAAAAGAGAGAGCAAAAGGAAGGGAGTAGCTCATTATATACAAAACCAAATCTGAACTGATGACAAACTGCTTGCTATAAATTTTTGAAATAAATCTCCTCCTCTCAACAGCCCTGCACAAATCTGCTCCACCTTATAGGTACCTATGCCATTTTGGTGTGTGATCCATGAAATACATGGGAGAGCAAACATCTCTATAAATTTCTAGGCCCGCCAGCTCAACACTAACTTACTTGTATTTATGAGAGAGGGCCCAGATGCCTGTTGCACTTATGAAAATAAGAAGCAAGAACTGCTAGAAATTTGCAAAACTTTGATTGCTTAATCTCCTCTATGAATATGAATACTAAATATTTAAATACGAATACTGAATGAATAATACTGAATCTAATAATGAATAACAAATGAATATGAATGAACATAATGCTTACCGAAGCATCAAAGGAAAAGACTATGTTAGTGAGTTGCCTGTATAAGAGGTGATGAATGCAGCTCTTGCGGTCTAGGAGGACGGGAGATTCCACCAAAAAACGATGACAAGGAAGCATGTAACAATATTCAGGGTAAGTGTCACATTCTTGCAGCCATTGATACGAAAAATGCAGAAAGTCAGTACCAAGTAATATCTACCATTGGTAAAATCACCGTCAGGTCATTCATAGTCCTCTAGACATGGGAAGCACCTATAATTTTGCCTCATCTAGAATGACCAAAATGCGTAAGTTGAAAACCTTGAAGTCAAAGCGCAGACCAGTGGTGTTGGCAAGTGGTGCAATTCTAGAATGGGACTCGCATGAAACCAACAAACCGCCCGACTTAGACTTGCTTCTCATTCATCTCAGCAGATTTTCTACAATGGTGGATAGTGGGTAGCCGCACACATGCGAACTACCCATAAAAAATAAAGGGAAAATCCAATTATATCATTTGGACCCCAACAAAATACAATGCTAATAGAGACTGGGCTAGTGTACCTGCCGAAAGCTTATCACCGGGATTAAAAAACCCCGCCCTTTCGGGTTTTCGAGGAAAAACCCTAGTGATAAGCCTTCGGCAAGGGCTTGGACAAACGTAAAGGCATAAAAAAGCGCTCCCAAAGGAAAAGTCGAAACAGGATGTCGCCGCTAACTTTGTACGCACATCACCAACAAAACAACAAGACAAACCAAACCTCCCGAGTGGAGGGCTGATTCTGTAGCGTGCCGCGATAAAAAAATACAATAACAAAGAAGGGGGGGGTGGGTTCAAAGACAATAAGGTAATCTGGCGAGAGAGAAGAGGAAGCGCCGATGAGAAGTCGGGCGTAAACGCGCTAAAATAGCTTAACTCCCAACTGTAGCGGGCATGCGCCGCCGCATGCATGCAAAACATGCATGCTCGCCCCATTCTAGAATGGCGATCCGATGTCTCGGATCGATGGGATTCTAGAATGGGACTCGTATGAAACAACAACAAACCGCCCAATACCAAAGGACTTCCTTAACAAACTAGGATCGAGGGCGAAGGTCACGCGGGATGAAGGCTAAAGGCCGAGAACGGACAAAGATGAAAGAAACGCCAAATTGGCCAAACCAGCGGAAGAAGCCCTCCCCCGCCGGAAACAATTCAAAGACAATAAGGTAATGGCGAGAGAGAAGAGGAAGCCGATGAGAAGTCGGCGTAAACGCCGCCTAAAATAGCGAACTCCCAACTGTGAACGGGCATGCGCCGCCCGCATGCATGCAAAACATGCATGCTCGTCCCATTCTAGAATGGCGATCCGATGTCTCGGATCGATGGGATCAGGCACACAACAAGCAAGAGGGTGAACACAGACTCGCCAGAAGGTTGCGAGTTCAGACCTTGTCTTGTGCAACTACCCTTTTGCATCCGTGTGACGATAATCTTTTGTACATATGAGTATAATGTTCGTATGATACGAATATCCATATGGTCGTCACAGAAGCGCCCACAAGCTGCATAAGTGCTCTGATGGACAATGACTTCTACAAGAAAATATGTGCAGTGAAGTGTCCACTTGGAGCAAGCATATTCTTTTATAGGTCCTTAAGTAAGAGAATCTGACCCTTGTCGCAATAATATCATGCAAAGTTCTTTTACCATGTAGATTGTGAAACAAAATAAAAAACAAGAAGAATGTCCAAATCCCAATTATTATATCCTTATTTCTTTCTCCCTTATAATAGATAAGTGGTTGAAAGAGACAAACTAATTGAAAAAAATAAATTAGCATTCAAGCTCGATCTTAAGGAACAATCAAATAAAAAACATGAAAATAAACGACAAAACAGAAACCATGAAAAAACACTTTCGTGCACCGGCGGGCACCCCTCGTGCACAACACCTTGTATTATATAATAAGAAGTACACTCTTTCAATCCATAAGGAGGATTACTCCCGGTCCATATAGTGGTGGAACTTATTTAACTGCTCTAAAAAGCTGATACACTTTAAGTACAATAATGCCTGCCGCATGAAAACAAAAGAAGTATCAGATAGAAATCAACAGGTACTTGAACATAGATCTCAAGATGTTGCCAACTGAAGCGTCAAAGCGAAGTGTTGTATTGTTGGGGTCTAGATACAATCAATTTAACGCTGGCTAGACTTAGTACAAGCCCAACTACCAGACTCCTCTCAAAAAACCAGAAGTAAGATGTCCAAATCTTCTAGCTCGGCAATGCCCCTTGAAAGACCCTATAAAAGGAGTCTTCCACTTCTGTTATCCCATGAAGAAGCCCATATATCCTTGATCAATTATCTGCAATAACCATCATGAATACTAGGATAATCTCCATCTGGTCTCCATGTCTACATCTTTGGATCTCTCTGTTAGAAAGAGAGAGCGAAAGGAAGGGAGTAGCTCATTATATACAAAACCAAATCTGAACTGATAACAGACTGCTATAAATTTTTGAAATGAATCTCCTCCTCTCAACAGCCCTGCACAAATCTGCTCCATCTTATAGGTACCTATGCCATTTTGGTGTGTGATCCATGAAATATAAGGGAGAGCAAATAGCTCTATAAATTTCTAGGCCTGCCAGCTCAACACTAACTTACTTGTATTTCTGAGAGGGGACTCAGATGCCTATTGCACTTATGAAAACAAGAAGCAAGAACTGCTAGACATAGTGAAACAGGAAATTAGAGGGCTGGTTATGTCTATATGCCAGTATATTCTCCTGCCTATGCTTGAGAACGAGCACTATTTGCTGGCCATATTTGCTTTTGCAGAAAGTAATCATAAAGTTCTCCATGGACCATCAATTCACATTTTAAACAGTTTGAAAGGCTATGCAACGAACGAGAAGGCAATTAGAGGGTACATGGCATGCTTGCAACATCTTTCTCTAACCCTTATTCTTGTTTTACTCTTACATATGCTTTTACATGTGCAGGCTGCATACACAGATATTAACTCTATCAATGAGTCTAACCTCCAATGGCATTGACTTTATGAGGAGAAACAACGTGAAGGGGCTTGAATTTCTTGAGGTACATCAGTAGGCCGATTTGCCATCTTGCGGGTTGTACATGATGGCCTTCATGCAGAAATTTGTCAACACATTGGCCTCTCATAAAGAATTGAATGTAAGTTCTTTTCACAACTTGAGCTAGCTTTGTGTAATGAACAGTTTCTAACATGTTTGTTATCTCATAGGTTACAGCTAGCTGGTTTAGTTGAACCTTACCACTATGCCTCCAGGATATAATAAGGGACACCCAGGAGGTGTGATCGTACTTCTCTTCTGGTTCTATAATTTTTTTTTAGAATATGTAGCATTATAACAGGGGGTTTTTTTTGTGATTTTATACGCTTTTTGGCATGGTTTTCATATGATTTCACGGGCGTATTCACGTGGACGTACTAAACAGTATTTCTAGAGTGCACCCATTTGTTAGCCATTGATTTTAAAGAAGAGGAAAAATCGTGTGGTTGTGGGGCTTTTATTGTTTGCATGTTTTTTAGCTTAGGTTTCAAATATTAAGATAATATTAGGTTTGTGGTTTTCAAAACAAACATTTTGAAGCGATTAGGGTTCCGGATTTGGTTTGATACAGGGTTAATTGGTGTGATGGGTCTGATGCTTGTAGGCGGCTAACTTAGCTAACCTAAGCTTCTTGTTGTGTTGAGTGTTTTGTAATCTCGAATCTTTTCCAATGATAAATACAGTGCTCGGCAAAGGGTCGTGATAGTGTTTGTGCCGGGCTTTGGGTTTGGGGTTTGATTGTATTGGAAATGGAAAAAATAATGAAGGGAAGAAGAAGTTACAGAGGACTGTTTTTCCAGCTACAGAGAGCCCCAAGACAGACATACTCGTAAGTCTCCAACGGATCATCACTTCAAGATCATGGAAGAGAAGCCGCAAAACTGCATGCCTATGGATATGCAAAAGGCTACCAATTTCTTCTACCGATTTGAAGCTTGGTGTTTGTGATTCTAATTGTTTACAAAGGCACCCTTGAAGATGGCAATCGTGGTAGCCATCGTTTATCCAACCAAGATCGGCGACCAAAGCACAAACAATTTTGTGAACGAGGTAACCATTTTATCACATTGTGAATCATCGCAACCTTGTCAAATTGCTTGGTCATAGCCGAAGAGAGTGTTAGTAGCCTTTATGATGCAAGTGGATTGGCTTAAAGGCGAATCGGGTCGTGCTCTAGAGCTTGTCAATGATATTCCTTTGGCATCCGTGAAATATGAGTTTGCAAGATCATTAGCAGAGAGTAGAAGATGGTGAAACAAAGCAGTAAAAGTTAGCCCGAGTCGCTGCTATGGTTGGCACAAAAATTGCATGAGAACTCGTGGATTTGATGTTGCTATTCTACATTGGAGTTCAGCCCGGTTCTTTGGCTAACCTTTCGGTTTATGCAAACCGCGTGGTGCAATGTGTGCTTGTCAAGCTTTACGGGTTAGTTTTTCTTTTTCACTTTTTGTGAGCTTGTAGTCTTATGTTTTTGCCACTTTGTCCGTGGTGCTCGTGGAGTAGCTCATAGAATTACTCTATCTTCTATTCCCTTCATTGAGCTGGTGTTTTATCTTATCATGAGTAACGTGTTTGAATACCCGCAACACATCATTAAAGTTAATAAAAAGCTCCTTAGAAAAACTTTCCAGTGGCGTATTTTGTCCATGCAATCCGGTCATCATCCTGTTTTACCGCAAAAATAACCTTCATGCAGCCTAAATAACTTGCATGCATTGCTCCATTAGCCCGGCTTCATGTAGCCTAAATAACTTGCATGCATTGCTCCATTAGCCCGGCTTCATGCGGCCCTAAATAACTTGCATGCATTCTTTGCATTAGTATTTGGGTTATTAGTTGTTTTACGCAATGTGTGCACTAAAGTCTTAAGGCCTAAAAATCTTTTTTTTCTTTGTTTTGCCCATAGAATATTATGTCTTTCATCAACGTTACGATTGCCTCCGAGTCAATCCATTGATGGCAACTAACACCGCCACCCTCTGCTGTGAGGCCTTAATGCTAGGACTATTTAGGTTCTTGTTTGAAACATATCTATTGTGCAAGCCTGTTATCTATTATGTTATTTGATTTGGTTATTTTATTACCATTTGTTATATATGTTGTTTCACATTCTATCTGATGTATTATTACAGCATTTACCCACCAAACAATCAGAAGCGCCCAACTTGGATGCTCCAACTTGGATATTTACAGGAAGCAAAAAGAAATGATCAACACAATGAAATCGATATTTTATATCACAAGGATTTGTATGTGGGTTGAAATCCCCCAAAAATATCGAATATATCATCTATTTTACATTTTACAGTACACAATGCTAGGAGGAACACTAGCCAACATGGAGCACATATGCATGGAGATTAGAAAGTGAAGGTCACGTATTTGCACGTTGGAAAGGCACAGATTATTATTGTCATACACTCATAGCTCAAAGTTAAATATATTCTTGCTATCTTTATATCTGGACAAATTGCATGTTCCTCTTGGAACTAATCCATGTTCTAGCATGAACCATGCCCTCTTATACATGTGTTCAACTAGAATATCCAAGCTTCTTAGTAATTAATATATAGGTCATTAATGTTCTCCTATGTTTTCTTTTGTTAGGGCCCGAAGGGCCCAAATTTTTTTTTAGTATAACAACCAACACATAACTACCATTAACATTAATTAACACAAACCATTGGGCCCAACACATTTACATTAAAATCCCCCTTAAACCCCCTTTGGTTTGGGTGCATATTCACACGGGGGGTGACGTCGGGCAGCGAGAGCTGTTGGATAGGCATATTTATCCCTTATTCCTTAATCTACACCGTACACAAAGTTCCTCGTTTGTGGGGTATGGATGTACAGAATTTGTTATACTGTATAACAAGTTTTACAAAATACTATAAGATTTCAGGCAATATACTATATGGTGTTGATTTTATACGTATAAAACATAATTATAAGGGCTCTCGCTGCCCTACGTCACCCCCGTGTGAATATGCACCCAAACCAAAGGGGGTTTAAGGGGGATTTTAATGTAAATGTGTTGGGCCCAATGGTTTGTGTTAATTAATGTTAATGGTAGTTATGTGTTGGTTGTTATACTAAAAAAAAATTTGGGCCCTTCGGGCCCTAACAAAAGAAAACATAGGAGAACATTAATGACCCATAGCACCCATAGCATGGGACATGTGGCATGGGGAGGCAATTGAGTTGCTTATTCACTGGAAATTGCTAGGTGCCAAGGCACTTGCCGTCATCAACAGCATTAACCATGTTTTTGCACTTTAGGTCAGTCAATAGGTTAAGTGAGCCTTTGTTGCAGCCCCTTGAACTTGAACCCCCAACATGAGAGCCTCTTGGCCATACATCAAGGAGCTCGAGAGTAGGGAGCACCTTCTTGAAGTAACATCAGCAGGACAAAAAAACGACTATAGGAGGAAAAACACAACGTAGACAAGGAAAGAGAGATTAAGGCACGAGAAAAGAACCAAAGAATTGCCAAGAAGAGCTATTCACCAGCCAATGGGCATGGCATTCATGCCAGTAATTGTAACAAGTGACGAGTATCTTATAGCTAATGATATCCTCCTCCTCCATCTACCATATTGTCTTGAGTAAGGTCTTTGCATTGATGAGCTACTGTCACAGCTCAACCATCAACCAGAAGATGACTTCATCAACTATTTGTATCAAGAGTTTTCTAGGGAGGAGGCCAAGTGCATCTTCGTACAATGGGCAGACCATGCCATACATAGGAGCCTATGACAACATCAGATCCAAACTTCAAGCACAACCACTTTTGATTGAAGACAAATTCTAAGATATTCAAAGCAGCTAGGCGGACTCAAAAAATGTAGGCAGTTAACGGTTAAAGTAGAGTCATCTTCTTTAGCTCAGAATCTTCGAGGCAGCTACATCTCCATACACAAGAATCGGGATCAGCTTCGTGCCTTACGACATTTGAGGAAAAGTAGCAGCAAGAAGAAGATCTGGAGTAACTTCAAAATTGAAAGGGCACTAAAGATACTATCTTTCTCTTCTTATGCAAGGATGGATAATAGTCTTCCACAAGGAGTTTAGCCCAAGAGAAAACAGAATTAGTATTTCTTTTGATTGCACTATCGGGATTTGGCATGCTTACCAACCTCAAAGATATCATATATAATGTCATTCTAGTGAGAAGATGGGTGGCACTCCACCTTTTAAACTTTGCATCTCAAATTCAAAGGCATGAAGTCTACTCAGCATTGGTATGATTAGACATGGTAGTTGGATTGTTTGAAATTATGGAGTCTGCTATACTAAGAAGGGTAAAAATAAATAGCAAAAAAATTTTAGAGTGGAACACAACTAAGTGCCCCTTTCCAATCTATTTAAATCTCAAATGGCCTTATTGACAAGCATATCTAGCAAGGGGAAGGTCCTATTTTCTGTCTTCCATGGGGTGGGCCTTTATGCCCCAACCAACTCCATTATTAACAAGTCAATCAACTCGATTGTAACCAAACAAGTTCATAGTCCATGCTAGTGGTACAGGGTCTGTTACGGTTTTATACTAGCTCAGGGGAATGGCCCTAAATAACAAGAAGCAACCTTGGGAAAAATGTCAACTTAACTACGATATTATTTTAGACATTAGGAAAGTGATTTCATACTCTAAAGCCTTGCAGCTGATGATGGAAAGCATCCCATAACAAAAATCTTGGCCATATTATCATGTCTTCACTTATCTTTTTCTTAATCTGGTCGGATATATTCAGGAGACCTAGAAAAGGGCCGTTGCAGATTTAGTTATGATCTAATCTAAAAAGGCATTTCACAGAGAAGATTTTCTGGAAGCCAAGCCATTTTTAAAAAGAGGCATGACTTATTTAAAAAAAAATTGATTTAATACAATCATCATTGCTGCCTTGTTATTGGTACGTTCTAACCTTGCAATCTTACCTATAACTCGCATCTTACATCCTTCAGTTATTTCCAATGATATAGTCATAGTTAAGGATCCTTGTTGTTTAGCAAGTTAACAATTTTTTGTGCAAAATAAATAATTCTTGTCAGTTTTGAGCCCAGTTGGGTGTAACGAGCTAATCCCAAAGATTGAATTCAATCCTTTTACTCACTTTTCTTGCTATAGAACTGAAAATATTTGCTAAGATTATATCATGAAAACCAAACCCCAAGTTTGGAACCAAAGAAAAATTTTATATTTGGATTTAAACACCAATTTGACAATATAAAGTAGCAGCATCTTGGCTGCTATGATAAATTTCTTCTATATACAAGTATAAATCGGAATCGTGTTGGATCAAATATATAAAGTAGCAGGCATCCTTGGCTGCTATGATAAATTTCTTCTATATACAAGTATAAATCGAAATCGTGTTGGATCAAATATAAAGTCAATTCAATGGATGGAACTCATTAATATAGGCACCCAAAATTGTATGGGATGATTGTATTTAGTCATTATATAATGCATCATTATTCTATTAGATTGCAACTAATTTCAGTATATGCAGGTTTGTGCTAAGAAGTGCATCTTCAAGGCATAAACATATTGCATATATTACCCCTCTATTTTAGAGGCATTATATGGACCTCTTTTCCAAGCATTCGAGGATATTTGCAGGCCATCTTATGAAGTACAAGCTCCTTTCCTGAATGCAACTAAATTACGGGCCAGGATTGCTCAGCTTTGCTTGATTCTGTAGCTCAAATTATTATACGGAGGTGTTTGACAAGGTCACATGTCAATAGCTTTGGGGTCCTGATTTGGAAATGTATATGAAAAATCATGCTGGAGAAATGGTTTTATCATGAATTTGTATGTTCTTGGCATTTCTATCTCTCATCACGAGCCAACAAATATGTATTTTGGCTCCAAACAATAGGTTCCTGATACTTGCTCCTGACATTTAAAGATCGCTGCATCTTCAGAAATTGCAGGTAACTGCAAATATATTGCTTGATAATAGTATATTTGCAACTAGAATCTTAAAAGACTAAAGACTGGAGATGCTGGTAATGTATGTTATCTATTCCTTTCTATTTGTTATGTATGATGCATGTATATTGTATCAAAATGGCATGGTTTGTTCTTAGGGTCTTCATATTTGATTAAACTTTTAGCTAGAGCTTTTACCCTCTGCATTATTGCCGCCAACTAATTACACATGAATGTGGTAAATAGCATTATATTTTAGATTCTTAATTCATGTGCAATTTTCCCAAGTGACTTACTAGAGACATCTCTCTTTCTTCTCAACATTGGAGATAAGAGACATCCTTTGTGCTTCTCAACATTGGAGATAAATTGGAGACTAATGTGATACATCTTTCAAAATGGCACATGTTTCTATAACCTTAGAAATTTCATGTTTCATGCAAAGGTATTTTAAATACCATTATGTTGATGTATAATATTTGAAGCCATGTATTGTTATTATTGGTCCAAGATTATAAGCCTAAAACTTCCATTGTAGCCCCAAAGCTCTAAACATGCATATACCTAAAAAGGCTATATGTGCATAAAAGCTAAAAATTTAATGCAAACAATACATGGCACACAAGAAACACATCCACAAAAGCCTAAACCATGACAATTTCCTAAAGCAATAAGCTAGACTATATGCACTCCATTACATCCACCCATTATGTTCCAGACTATGGTTTTTGTTATCGCTAATGCTTAAATCTTAAACCTCTATTGTTGGCACTCCAGTATATCTACAAAAAGGACTATATTTACACATTTTTGTTCCACCTATAAACTATATTAGTTAGCCACTCCACACGTGTCTGACTAATGCCCGGCATCGCCGGGCACACGTTTCTAGTTACAATGTAAGATGGAAGCCTTATATTGATTGATTGATAGTATTTTTATATCATGCCACATTGGCAGCGTCCACAAAGACATGATGGACCCCCAGAGACTTGAACACAAGATCTTTTAATGGCTAACCCAATGGACTAGCCACTCAATCATTACCACCTATATAAACTACTCATTCACAGTGGAACGAGAGTATTTCAAAGCATAATGGGCGGGAAAGAAATGGGAAGAGAACGTGAGAAACAAATCTACATTGTTGGGATATTTTTATGATGTATCACATGACCACTATATTAGTAGAGATGAATAATACTTATTTATCATATAATTTGGCCCATCCTTGACTAAAAGCACAAGCATCCACCTTCACGTTCATTCATGTTTTTGCCAACAAACCAGAAGATAAGAACCTCTACCCGAGGCATGATTTACATAATCCTTAACAAAGATTCCTCCAATTATTGCGAGCTTGATTTGGATATTGTGACTAAACAATGCATAAAAACCACATGGGTAGATATGGTGTGCATTTAGCAATGAACGGCGATATCGCGTAGATAGAAGGCATGATTGTAGCAACGCGTTATTCCTGGCTTGACATCGGGGATAGTGTAAAAAACATATGATGAATTGAATTGGATTGAATTGGTGGATGGAGGGGCGGAGTGCATGTGAAGGCAGTGGACAAGGGGAGGCTTGAGTGCTAAACAACTTGGGTGAACGCGAGGGTCAACGTGTGGGCTAAGTGCTAAACAACGAGGCCGAGACCGAGGAACTGAAGAGGAACTAGATGAGAGGCGCTGCACCGGCCTATAATAAGATCAACTAGTCTATGAGACGCACAACACCACACCACCACCACACCAACTAGAAAAAAAGGGCAACATAACACAAAGAAATAAAGGAGGGGTCCATGGTTAACTTAGAGTAGATTTTTAAATCCCTTCCCATTTACTTCACGTTATGTCTGAAGCTTCTTGCACGATCTAAACCCTAATTTTTATATATAGCGTAAAATCATCTTTTAGGCTATGGCGAATTGGGCTCTGTGTTTTCTTCTCATTTTCGTTCTCCTATGTTCTGGCTATGGATTCAGGGTCGATATGCACCACAGGGATTCTCCGCTTTCTCCATTTTATAACGGAAAATCTGCTTCGATTATGGATATGCTTCACCGGAGCAGAATTTTTCGGCAAAGCCTCGTGGCTCCGGTGGCTCATACAGTTCCGGTTGGAGAATATATTATGGAGATCGGAATTGGAAATCCCTCCAGAAAATTTCATCTCATGGTCGATACGGGAAGCGATTTGGTTTGGATCCAATGCAGAAAGTGTCGGAACTGTCCAAAATCTGGTAAATTTGATCCTTTTAGGTCTGCTAGTTATAAAAATCT
The DNA here is from genome assembly GCA_021234155.1 of Isoetes taiwanensis. Taxonomy (NCBI): domain Eukaryota; kingdom Viridiplantae; phylum Streptophyta; class Lycopodiopsida; order Isoetales; family Isoetaceae; genus Isoetes; species Isoetes taiwanensis. The sequence continues at coordinate 424,895 of JAJEKV010000278.1, forward strand.
CACCTGCCATACTCCAGCCTGCCAAATTCTCAGAAATTTGACACAGGCAAGCGGCCACTGCCGTCGGAGTTGCAAGTATTTCTATGCATATGCAGATGGAAGCAGCAGCGGCGGTTTCTTATCTTCTGATACAATTAGTCTGAGCTCTGTTTCTGGATCAAACAAAAAAATCCCAAATTTCTCCTTCGGATGTGCTCAATCTGTCGCAATTTCCACCTCTCTTGGAGCGGATGGATTCGCCGGATTTGCGAGGTCTTCAATCTCCCTTCCTTCGCAGATCGGATTTAAGAAATTTTCCTACTGTCTGGTAGACATCCAAGCATCTGCTAACAAAACGAGTCCTCTGTTTTTAGGATCTGCAGCCTTATTTGAGCCAGAATCAAATTTCCAGACGATTGAAATGCTAGATTACACACCCAATTCGACGTTGTATCATGTAGATCTTCAATCAATAAGGGTGAACGATATTCCGATCAATTTGACAACAGATTCATTCAAATTCGACCCTGAGACAGGATTGGGGGGCACAATTTTCGATTCAGGGACGGTGGCATTGAGATTTTATCCGGAATCAGTGGCAGAAGCAGTGAAGGGGGCATTCAAGGATCAAATTGAGCTACCTGTGGTGGAAAATTCTCTGCTGTGTTACAATGTGTCTGGAAATGAGGGTTACAGGTTTCCCTGGTTTAAGCCTGCAGTTTGGAGGGGGGGCTGATATCAGGCCCCCTGTTTCTAATTATTTTGTGGCCACAGAAAAGGATGTTGTGTGCCTTGCAGTTATTGGCCACCCCCAGCTTTCCATCATTGGTAACCTTTTCCAGCAGAATTATAGAGTCCTTTACAACCTCCAAAATTCTGTCATCTCCTTCATGCCTTACCAATGTGATGCCCTATGACTTCCATTATTTTTTGTAGTTCGGCGACGTTCCCATGCTCGCTCCTGACTTCAGATTATTGCCAAAGTTATTGAAAAAGTTGACTTCGAGTTTTCAGAAATGGTCGAGGATTTCTGAAAGCTGCGGTTGACACCTTTGAATCTCGAAGTCCGGTTACGCTCATGGGAACGTAGCCTTAAACTTTGATTCTACTAACTTCAATAGTTGTATGTGAATGCACATGATGAAATTATAGCATTCATATGTATAGTACATATGCAAATGATATTTTCTGACACAAGATATTATGGTCTCAAAGATCATTTCTCAAATTTTCAGAGCTATAGAATTTGTCCATATCTAATCCTATTGCAAGCAGAAGGTTCTTCCCTCAACTACACATGGCTATGGAACGTCATACTCTATTGCCAAAAGACAAAGAATATAGGTGCACCTGATACATGTGCCATGGGCGGGGAGAAACGTAAATCATGAAAGGGGGAGCAACATCAATGTTGGTTCTGTAAGTGCACCCTCATTTTTCATGTTTGCAAATACCTTTCATTTTTGCTCGTTTCATGTTCAAAAGAAGTGATAATTGATTAAAAATTTGGTGACTTTCAAGACCACTTCTATGTATATGTACTAATGTTGATGGTTTCATCTACGGACTTTCCATGAAACTATATTAGGTTTCCTTGGATATTATATTATGTTTCCTATATTGAAAACATTATAAAGTTGAACACCATATGGTTTTAATTGAAACCTAATAGGAAACTAAATGATTGAGTGGCCTAGTCTATTGGGGTAGCCATTAAAGGATCTTGTGTTCAAGTCTTTGGGAGTCCGTCATATGTCTTCGTGAACGATGCTAATGTGGCATGACGTAAAAATATTATCAATCAATCAATATAAGGCTTCCATCTTACATTGTAATGGTTAATATGCCGTGGATCCAGCCCTAATTTTGATATAGCTAAGATCGTCAATCAATCAATATAAGGCTTCCATCTTACATTGTAATGTTAATATGTAGTGGATTCAGCCCTAATTTTGATATAGCTGAGATTGTCTGATTGCATTTGGGGGAAGAGGAAGGGGAAAGGAAAAAGGAACAAAAAGAGAGGAAAGTAAGCAGAAAGGCACGAAAAAAGGGAAACAGGGAAAGGGGGAAAATGGCATGGAAAACGTCTGATTGCATTCGGGGAAAGGGGAAAGGGAAGGGGAAGGGGAAAGGGATAGGGAAAGAAAGAAAGGAAACTTGCAAAAAGCACACCAGACGGCTTTAGCAAGGTAAAACATGTGTTGTTGTGTTGTTGGTAATGTTAAGGATTGGATTATTTTATTTGTAAGTGACCTTCAGCTCACTTTTATGTGTGGATACTTATAGTGGAATGCTAACTAATTTGTGTGGATATATGTAGTGGGGCAATAACTAAAATGTGTGGGTATATGCACCCTGCGGGACGCCACCTGCCAGCATTGATTGGTAGTTTTTGAACCGGCGAAGAACGATAATATGAACTATCTTTCTTCCTTCCTCCCTGCTCTTCTATTTGGCGCTCATGAATTTGGATGCTCAAGCTTGAGCTAGGCTGTGTGCCTTGGTTTGTATCAAAATGGAAAAACTGTGGGTGATAGCATAAATTGCAAATTAACACGCCTCAGTTTTTTTACAGCACTAGCCTCTACCAAATCCAAAGCTTCCGGGTCAATGCAGGATCTCTTTTGGTGATTACGCTGATTACATACACGTAAGATAGAATTCCGAAGTTGTTTAGTATTCTTTCGCTTTGGCACAAATAACAGAGCTTAAGCATCAATCCGGTCTATACTGCAGGTTACACACATGTTTTTCACTCAGCAACTCGGCGGGATCCCTTCTGGTGATTTCACTGATTACACACAGGTAAGATAGCATTCGAAGGTATTATAAAAATGACCACGATGATATCTGCTCGCAAACAAAAGCCTGCGGCAGCTCAGCCATGGTCTGGCTTCTCAGAGTTTTACTTTGATTTGATTCTATGTCTGCAGCTCCCTTTTCTATGTTAGGCAGAGAAGTATTTTGTATAGTTCTGTGCATGTTATTTTTCAGTTCAAACAATGGCATGGCATGTCATGTAATCGCTTTGGTTCTACACATATTAGTTTTCCAGTCCATACAACATTTCATGGAGCTTACACTTGCACAAGTTAAGGTTAAATCTAAGCTGCTTAGATTATTAGTTTCTTGAGCCAATGAAGTCATTTTGTTTTTCAAGATCTTCTCGTTTGTTGTTGTACATAATCTAAAAGCCTGACAATTTTCTTTCATTGTTCTAATTTCATGTGACATGCAGATTAAACAGCAATTTGGTGTTCCTGTTGCAAATGTGTTTACCTTGATCATTGTTATGCCTAGTGAACAATGACAACAAGCAGTCCACCATCTAAGCATCAAGGTGAACAACCTTTTGTATCTTATCTCTATCCTATAGCAACCCCTAAGCATGCATGGAAACGTGCAAGATGCAAAGCTCTTGCAACAATGTGCAAGGCCCTTGGAGCAAATATCCTAGACAAGCATCATGCTTAACCACATAAGCCATCACTGTATTTGCTCACAAATAAAAGCTTATTTTAACATGGATCCAGCCTATCAGACATGAGGCATTTCAAAGCATACTAACTCGAGCTAGGCTTGCACTAAGCAGGCCCATCTCTACTAAGAATCTCTGTATTGAACAGACCCATCTCTAACTATTCATGCAGAGCCATCATTACTAATGCCATAGCATTATAATTCCCTGCACATGCGCTTAAAAACATCATATTTTGTTTATCAAGATCTTTTTTTTCGTTGCTACATATAATCAAAAGCCTTTAGGGTAATTATTTCCTTGGCATTTTTCATTCAGTATCTAATTTCATGTATGACATCAGACATGTAGATTAGACAACAATTTGGAGTTCCTGTTGTAAACCCCCTTTTCTAGCTCCACCAATAGTGAAGGGACAATTTTGGGACTTACAATGCCATTTAATATATTGGCACAGAACTATGTGCTAGCTAATTACTTTATATATGTTATTTCGTAAAGAAGAAATTGTCACCATGGCAATTGACCGGAGAGCATCCGAACCTTCAATACAGGATATATACCATGGCAATTGACTTGAAACTTGTTGAAGAAGAGCACTTAACTCAAAATCAGAAATCTTCATATTGTCTATTGAATCTAGCAAAAGGTTCTACATGTCAATGGACATTCGAAAAAATCAAAGACATTTACCAAATGTAAAAATTGCTATAAATTTAACATTTACTTTTAGATCGCGATGATAGACGCCTTTACTGTGACAATAATTTACAAAATCGACTAATTGTTGGAAATATTTGCGAGATTCTTCTTCATTTAGCCTTCCTTGATGTACCTAGCAGAGAGTTGGGTGACATTATAGTTTAATAAGTCAGTTATTAAACATTGTGCATATTCATTTTTTGGGCATGGCATAAAGAAAATTAAAATTTGTTTTGTAGATTTAAATTTAAGAAATATGATGTCGAAAGATAAATAAAAGATGGAGGAGCAATAAAATCAATAATAATTTAAGATAATAATAAGAACAACTTACAATCTTGTCAAAAAGCTCTCCACCACTTACAAATTCAAGAACAATATAAATCTCTGTCCGACTAGCTTATATCACATGACTAAGAGCAAGATAAGAATATTAGAAAAGCTGATATTTGATTTGCTTTTGATGTTATTACCTCGTGAAACTGGACCATGTTTGGATATCTTACAAGCTTCATAGTAGATATCTCCCCTCTTTATCTAATCACGAGAAACACAAAGAACCGTCAAATGCTGACAAGGGTATTAAGAGCCAGGAAATTCTAATTTGCTAAAGATATAAATTACGGCAACTTTACCATCCAATCTATTAAAAGCAATAAAAATGCACAATCAGAAGGTTTTGGCAAGGTATTGTTTTGTATTAAAAATCTAGAATTGGTTAGATTTTTTTTGTTTTTTGTTTTTTTGAAGAACTGAGACACTTATATTAAAAGAATGGCAATGATACAAGTGGTTAGATTTATTTTTCTTCAAGTTGTCAAAGCTTTAGAAAGGTCTTGTCTAGCTTTGAAATGGGTATAATTGTAATAGGCTGTATACATGCAACCTTTTCATTGCAAGCTAGCGCACAATAAATACTTTATGTCTATTTTGACTAGATAAGTTTGAAAAACAATTCATCTTGTGACTTTCAAATTTATTAAGCTTGCTAGGTGCAGATAAGCTAACAACTAACTTTAATAATGATGCATTTTTTTCATACTCTTCATTATCTTGTAGAATTGATTTTGCATGAATTTTGCATGCCTAGATTTTACTGTTTTGTCCTTCTTCATAGCTATGTGAAAACATGCCTCAATCTAATGTATCTGTGTCAGCTATGTGCAATGTGGTCAAATAAAGAATGCACATAGATTAATCAATGCCCGATAGGAACATTGTCTCTTAGACTTCCAATCTTGATATTTTTGATACTACATACATGAATCAGATAAGATTGAACATTACATCTCCATTTTTGTAGTGTTGTGGTACTTGAAACCACGAATATGAAATTTTTCAAAATCCTTTATTCTATGTTTTGAGAATAATTTGCATGTGTCTGCATTCTATTTCCTCTTCCTGTTATCTGGGAGATATATACCAGGACAAAAACGGGACATGTATTTGCTGTGATATAATAATTGTCTACAAGAAGTAGCTAGATTGGGCACTGAACTGACATACAATAGTTTTGCATTTCATAGCTGAGAAAAGCACATGCCATTTTGAATGTCGTAATGGATGGAGTATCAACATGCAATGACGGAGACATAAAACAAGGAGATTGCATGTCCAGCTTGCAAATAAGCAACTCAAATTATTTTTTACAATGCCTTGAGAGCATAATCTACAAAAGATGTGCTTCCCAGACTTTTTGTATTTACAGTACATGTGTTTGGTCCAAAGAACTAGAGAGTTGAGACATCTTCTGCAGCAAAGGTGGTTGCTCAAGATCTGTTATTCCTTGGAGAACTCAACAAACCTAGTACATATAGAGAGCATTCCCATGAGATGGAGGGAAGACTGGACTGTTAAATGCCATGCCATAGACGTAATACATTGAAAGAAGGCAATCTACTCTAAGTAGATGCCACTTAAAAAAACAAAGACAAAGAAATACTAGACTAGTAAATGTGCTAGACATCATCATTTTGCTTACAATATTTTAAGAACAACGCTAAAGCTCGAAAGGATCTTGTTGAGTGGATGTAGTGGATCTTGTGCCAATATATCTTGCTTTTCCCCCCAATTGCATTAAGATTTCAACAAGAAATGAACTTAACCCTAATATTTGCCCCAAAAAGAGTTCAATTTATGAGGTAACTGACAAGGTAAAGACAAATCTAGGAATTGGAAGAGGGAATGGAAGAAACTTTTGCAAAATATAGATGGAAATATGGTTTGCAATAGTGCTCATCTTTGCAAATGGATAGTCCCATTTAGACTTCAGGCAGACATGAAAATAGTCATAGGGCAAACTCTCACACAAACTGATGCCCTTTTCTTGCATCACATGAAATTTGTATAAACTTCTTATACGTATTATGTATTTCTCATGCAATGACAATTTGGAATAATCTCAATATGTAGCATAATAACAGGGGGTTTTCTTTGTGTTTTTGTACGCTTTTCACTAAGGTTTTCCTATGATTTCGTGATGTATTCAAATGATGTACTCAATCATTGCATACCTAAAGTGCAACTACTGGAGCTATTGATTTTATCTTTTTTTTTCAATGGTCAACAACCAATAGCTCACAACAAAAGCTTTTTTTTTTGTGCATGGGTGCATAATGGTCAACAAACCAATGGCTCACAACAAAAGCCCTCTTTTTTGTGTGTGTGTGGTATAAGGTCGGGTTTCACATGAACCCTTCATGACCCTTCACCATCATGTAAAAGGGCCTACCCATTTTACGTCCACCATGGCCCACCATCACCAATTTTGACCGGGCAAAACAGGCCCCTCTCCAAAGCGATGGTTGCATGTGAACCGCCCTTAATGGACACACGAAGGGCTTGAAGGGCACATGAAGGGCTTGAAGGGCGGCTGTAGTGGGTTTCCCCACAAGCAACACATTTTCTTATCATAACTTTTGATCCAGGAGTTCTGTTTCAGATGATTTTATTGTTTTGGAAAGCTCTCTCCGAGATCTTATTGATAGTGTATGATATGGATATGTTTGTTTTTATCTTATGCTAAAACAGCAATTTTTCGGCCGGGTTGGGCACATGAAGGGCTTGAAGGGCGCATTTAGTCTGATTTCCTTAGGCAACACATTTCTTATCATAACTTTTGATCCGTATCGCTTTCCGATGATTTTTATTGCACGGGAAAGCCCTCCTAGATCTTTTGGATATAAGTGTATGATATGGATATGTTTGGTTGTTATCTATGCTAAAACAGTAATTTTTCGGCGGGTTGGTAGGCTTTCACATCCTACCGGTGATTAATACGTGATTAAGCGCCATTGGATATTGTTTTATGGCTCATTCCGATCGAAACTTGCAAAAATTACCATGCATTTTAGATTTTGAGGCGCTTATTAAGCAAATTCCAAGGCTTCTAGATCCTTGTGCTAACAAGCGGAAAAGTTTCCACTTTTGTTTCTCACCATAAGAATCCATGGAGGCCAAAGGTCGCTATTAAATTCCGGGTTGAAAAAATGTTTGTGTATGGGTGTTGCAAACTTTTATGACTTTGGGAATAATGGGATCAACTGCTCTATCTTTATGGTAACTTTTACTTATTCTATTTGTTTTATTGTATGAAATTCAAAAAGCTCACTGGTGTGATGAAAGCCTAAATGAATTCTCCTAGTTTTTTTCGGGTTTGAATTATAAAATTTTACACACGGGGGGAGGGGGTGTGTGGATGTTCTAAGGCCCCAAAGGGGCCAAAAAATTTTTGTAACACAAACTATTAACATCCAACATATAAAAAATTAAATCCCCAAAATATAAACAACCAAACACATAAACAAACCAAATACACAACTACCATTGACATTAATTAATACCACAACGCATTGGGTCCAACACATTTAAATTAAAACCCTTTAAACCCCCTTTGGTTTGGGTGTATATTCACACGGGTGGACGTGGGGGCAACGAGAGTTGTTGGATAGGCATATTCACCCTTTATTCCTTAATCTACACCAGACAGAAAGTTTCCTCGCCGTAAGAGAAAAGGTAAATTACATGCCCTGCTAATCCAAGCGTGCAAGTACATTTCACCTTCTAAACCAACCATGTCCTCATGGGAGAACTGAGAATGTATGTGAATAAAAAACAACTATGTTTCTCCTTTACCTTCCAAATATGAGAAAAGCATATACATCCTTATGGCTAGCATACAAAACGTCATGGATCTATCCTGGAGCAAACTTTCAAAGGCTTATATTACCAAAGTCATTTCCAATTTTTGCCATTCATTTAGCTTACCTTGAGCCACCTACAACGGTCCATTTCTTTGATCAGATGATACTACTATCTCATTTACAATCAATTCTCATTTGACACTGATACTTGTTATTTGATCATTTAGAACTTGTGCTTCTAAATAAATAGATCAATATACATATGGTTTCCAAGTTCTCTGTGAACTTTATATCTCGTGTTGGAGTGGTATCTTATAACAGGACGTTAATTCTTGTGGAATGAACTTCCTTAGCTGCTATAATTTTCGCATCTATATAGAATTCCTTCTCTAGAAGTACTCTTAATCTTCTTAATCCTCAATTCAACATGTTTCTAATTGAATGAATTTTTGTCCTCTAGGTTAATTCATCCTTATCAAATGCTTGCATCATCAAGAACGTCTTAAGGATTTTAGTTTTGCCTTCCAATCCAAGATGATGACTCTCCAACTTGAAAGTAGTTAGCTTCATACAATTAATTTAATCTAAAGAATAGAATAGGATAGAATAGTTTTTTTAACGTCCACGGAGACCAATAGGTCATGGGACCCATACTTACTAGATAGCTCCAACTGAATAAGTATATTCTACGGATCCAGAACAACAAAAGGAACAGAGAAACATGCACATCCAATCCAATATAACAAGCATAATGCAATTAATGCAACTTTTCCTAGGGAAGATGGTATATATGTGCCATAGAATACTAAACCCACCATTCAAGAGAGATATTCAGCTCGGAAGTAATTACATGAAACCTTTTTGGGTGGCCAATCCAAAAAGTAACAACTAGAATACATAGGCCAATCCCCCAATCTGTGTATCTTATAACTATCCAATTCGCATGAGTTATTATAAGAGAGGTAAAGATTACAAGTATCATTCTTTCCCGAATTATGTCAGAGGGAGCCTTTATTGGGCGGAATGACCCTCCTCGGGGCAATTACCTAGTACATAATAGGTCATCTTGTTGTACCTCAAACCAACTAGGAAAGATACATGCATTGCATTGTGATGAAAACTATTATATCATAGATGCCAACGTTCATAAGATTTAAGCAAACACTATGCTTAATCCCTTATGCTACTTCTAAACTACATGCTTCTTCTTAAATACTAAAAATCTTTATTCTGATTATGGACAAGGCACCCAACCAATTTATGAAATAGAATCTACTATTAAAAACAGTCTAAAGGAGCTTCTTATTTATCTCACTTAATACTTAAAGCAAATGGCACCTAAATTTGTATTTTCATACTAAGTCTATATTGCCAAACTAATTGCATAGAGTTATTCGATGTTCTTAGAAGTGCTACATAGTGCTTTGACAGCATATATGGTGTGATTGAAAGAGCCCCATCATATGGGTTCCCAAATTTTCAGAAAAAGAGCACAACAAAAGTAATAAAAACAAATCAAAAGATGAAACATGCTTTTTCAATAAAAGGACTTTGATAATTCACTTGATGCATACACATATATCATGTCTGCTTGATCCAGATGCCCCCTATGTCATGTGACATGCTTGCATTTGACCCATTTGCAATCTTTTCTAGGGCTTCAACCTTTAAGCATACTGCCTAGACTCTACTAGCATTAATGGCTTGCTTTTCAAGCTTTGAGGTTAGGGGGCTTAGCTCTTGAGAGGGATGAATAAGCTGTCCTACTTTCTATTGAAACAGATCTCAGCTATACAGATCCTCTATCTTGCTATCCAAAAATCATGACCATTCAGTTAGGATGCGTCTGTTTAATTATATGTATGTCGAACCAACTCCAATCTATCTATATAATTCATCTGTTGTTCCTATTTTTCTTTATTCTACATTGTATTAAGGCCTAGGACATAGCCTCAGCAATTTGAGGTTCTGGATGATAGAAACCAGAGCAGAAATAATAGACAGCCAGTTAACCTGTTAGGTATTATAAGAAAAATATATTTAGGTTGCATCTAATTAGAGAACCACTGCACTGGCTATCAACCAAAATCTGGAGGATGAAGATGAGAGTAATATATTCAAGTCCTAATCAGTCAAATTAGATTCATGCCATTGCGAATCTGCATAGATATAATGAGGCATTCGCTTTTGGTGATAAGCAAGTTTCTAGTGAATTATCCCACCTTACAGTTCTCATGTGTTATTAGTATTTATATGCTCAACATTAAAAATGTAGAAATCATGACATGAAAATAGCTCGATCCACTCTGTAGGATCCATATTCTCATGAGAAGGAACAAGCATGCGTGCATGTTTTGCATGTATTTTTGAACCTCCAGTTTAGCTTTTTATAACAGGAGTCTTCTTTAGTTTCTCAAATCGGCGGTCCTTCGTCTCAGCAGTTTTTTTTCTTTTCCTCTTGAACCAGTCAGGGGAGGGGCTTCTTCCTGCATGGATAGACCATTCTTGACGTTTTTTATTCTCCTCTTTCCTCCCGACCTAGTTGTCTGGATTGAGGCAATTCTCTTTCATCCTTATGATTCTTAGGAGTTAAGAAGAGTTCTCTTCTTATCCAGAGGTTAGATGCATGATGTGAATCTTGATGAGAATGTTAATCATGCGAGTCTTGATTAGAATGTTAATCAATCCGCTCCATATCGATATTATTATGAGGAGGAACATGCATGCATACATGTTTTTTATGCATTTTTGGACCTCTGCTTTAGCTTTTTATAGTATGAATCTTCTTCAGCTTATCAAATCGATGTTTCTTCTTTGTCTCACTCTTGAACCCACCCTCCTTCCCTCCCTTTTAATTATGTATAATTAATTCATCTCCCCTCCTCCCCCTCTCTCTTTTGCGGAGGAGACTCTGGCAGGGATATTAGATTTTGTAGTCAGCCATGAAGAGCTTGAATCGGATCATAACCGATTGTCTTTTAGTCTATGGATCAGCAAGCAGGTTCTAGAGCATGAAGGGCTACTTTGACCATTGATAAAACATATTTGAACGTTAAGGAACTAACAAACACGGTGATTTTAAGAAGTTCGAAAGCATTTGATAAGGTGTCGCGGACCAAATGTGGAAAGGTTGGATTCAAGAGTGCCCAAGGAGCGAAATGATCCAACCGGTTCCTTTGAAAAAAATGTTTCTCAACACTTTACCATTTTCATTGATATCCCGATCATCGCCGAACGTAATTTGGGGTGAAATCAGGATGTCCGCTAACTCCACATTGTTTTGGAATTTTATTGTTAGTTTTAGAAGATTGCGCGCGTTTAAGAATTGCCCCCAGTGAAATGGAAAGATACGGATATATCATCCATTTGCCAACGTGATGCGATGATGGAAGTCATTTTGTGCTGCTCTAAGGATCATATGCAAAAACACTGAAGGGATGGCTGATTTTTTTGTGGTCGATAGGTATGCAGTGAACCTCAAAAACAAGCATTATAACAGCAGTGGAGGAGAGTTAAACAACTTTCTATATATGGAGTGTAGGCATGTGTGGATCCATACAAATATTTAGGGTCCCAGATTTAGTAGGAATCAATGGTGGAATGCATGCATCACACTAATTTAACTGATCGCGGACAAAGGGTCTCATATGCATTACAGAGTATGTGTAAAAGACACACCTTGGTCATGAATCCAAAGGAGATTCCTTCAATTCAGCGGAGCATAGTCTTATATGGATGAAATTTGTGACTCAAGCCTTGCCGCAAAGGCTTGGCGGGATGATACTGAGCGTCTTTAAAAAATTCGGAGGCTGTGAATTAGGAGTTAAAGCCCAAAACACCCGAATTTATGATGCTAAAGGTGGTCTCATGCCTTTGAAGGGAAGCATCCTTAAGTGCATTGGTTAATATTTTAAGGTGTTACCTTACGGATGACACGAATTACACGCTGTGGTTTTGGTAAGGAGAATGGTTTGTTCCAAGATGTTGCCAGCTACCAATAAAATGGATATACAATTTGACGGCATATCCTGAAAGCAAAAACCTGACTTCCGTAAGACAAATGGATATCCAGAAGGGTACATATGAAGATGCGTCGCGAAATTTCTGGCGACCAAAGCATGACTTTGCATACGTTAATATTAACTCCCCACATTCGAAGGGACTCTTTAAGAGATTAATAAAATCAACATAGGGTTTGTCATTCATCACATGCAGCTAGCGATAATGTTTGAAGATTGAGGTGCTGTTTCCAGGAACGAATAATAATACCCCAAAGAAATGCGAAACGCGCATCGCGATGCTGGCGAATAAAGCAAATGCTACAACTCTCGCCACTGCATTTTCCGCCCTCAAGGAAAACCCTAATGGAGAAACGCATTCTTTCAAACAACCCTTGGAATGCGTCATTCAAAAGACGCAATGATAATGAATCGACGGCAAATATAAATGACCCGGTGATGGCGAACCCCTAATGTGGTAATATGGAGAACCGGCGAGAGGGTTGATGGCTTTTAATGAAATATAGCGTTAACTCCGAAGACGGGCGAACTCTCTCAGCCAAAATACGAAAACCCCAAAACAATCTGCGAACGGTTTCAGAAAAAGCAAAACGCTGAAGGATGATGGTTAAGCGGCAACCTTCAAGAAGCAACCCCACATTGGCCGAGTGATGAAAGCAACAAAAAAGAACACAATGTAAAGATAGCATCACCTAACCGTGGAGAACCATTATGCGGTGAAAAATACGTAATCTCGAGGTGGAAATTAAATGAAGATCACCCGCTGGAGAATAATGCGGCATGATGCCGATGAAAAAGAAACAGGCGATATCGAAAAGCAACCATCTCGCGCGGGAGAACAACAAAACATATGCAGAAACGCATGTTCACCAGAAAAAGACCCACAATGATGAAGCAACTAAGAATGCGATAGATTTTCATGGAGAAAATATCGACAGTCCGAAAGATAGAAAAAGCGTCTTATTGAGCCTCCGTCCCTTCCCAGAATGTTTATCCCATTGGCCCTGATCGATGTTGTTCGGGCGACTCGCAAAGCAGATATATCGCATAAAACCCGCCGTAATCACCGAGAAAACTCCCTCAACCATGTGTTCGTACCGCTAAACCCGCTGCCGGAGATTAACGCGCAATAACGAAGCGAGAATATGAGACGAAGAGGAGCGCCAAAATGACCGTGAAGATCACAAAATTTGTTTCGTTCTCGCCGGTGAGGTCACCGCTGACGCAGTTTAATGTGTACCATTGGGATGGATCCAAGTCGCATACAGTTTGGGAGAAACATCAACCCTCCACCAATAATAATCGGCAGTCGAATAGGATAAGGACCATATATGCAGCTGAGAGGAACTGAAAGAGGCCCAATTCATGGATCCAGAGATGATAAGAACTCAGGTGGAACGAGGCCCTCGGGCTGATTGTTGAGAATTCAAGCAATGTTGTCGGCTTAAAGTTTGCTGGCCGGGAAATCAGAGGATCATGGGCGGCGGTGGTCTTCATTTAATGCATGAACAAGCACGATCAACGCGGAGATTGCTGAAAAGAAAGATCGACGCCTAATTGAGGGCATGGGCCCTGAGATGCGAAAAAATGGCAAAGGAAAGCACGACGAGAGCAAATACGGCCAACGAGGGAAAAGAAGTCAGCGGATGCGCCGGCGGAGAACGGCACAGTATTTCCGCACGGCGGCAGATGAAGAAAAGGTGATGAGGAGTGGCGGGTCCCGACGAAGAGGTGGAACTGACGGAGCCAAAGACGGTAAAGGTAAAATGGCGGAGGAGAGGGAAGGCTGGAAATTTGATGGAAGGATATGGATGCTTGGGCTGAAGTAATGGATGAAGGCTATATATGAGGATGATGAAGAGAGGCAAAAAAGCCGCAACGTAGGCAGAAGCTGAGGATAGGAAAACAGATGTAGACGGCGACCAAGAACAAAGCCGCGAACAAGTGGATGTGTGTCGCGGAGGAGATGGAGCGTCAGATAAAAAAAAACCAAAAGGCAAATGCGTCGAAAGGAACATTTATTAAATGGATTTTGGGGGTCTCAAAATTGTTTTCTCGATTGATTCAGATATTTTGAAGCATAGCTAAAACTCTGCTTTTTGATTTGTATTATCACAAATTGAAGCATGGCTAATTTTCAAATCCCAATTCGACGAGGTATAGTCTCCTCGCACTTTAACGACGCATGACCAATGCAGAACCCCGGTTTCGGCAGAAAGCATTTTTGCAAGAACATCTTTAATCGGCGTCGATTTTAACGCTTGAAAAATCTATGCCCGGTGGGCCTAAAGATACACTTCGTTAATTAAGCCCCGCTCAAGACAACACTCACCGATTTGATAGAGAGAGTTTATCAAAACCGCCCGACAATGAATTGAGAACCTGTAAGGGCTTTCACCGTCATATATCAGCGGCATTGCGCATCCCCGATGATTTTAAGGTTTCTACGCGGATTGGCCGTTTAGGTAAACAAAGAGAAGGCATGTTTTCGAGAAGGATACCATCGCATTGTTGAATCAATAAGGCTGGGTCACTTTCTTTATAT